>CM076572.1:636825072-637140067 GCA_034641835.2 Pinus albicaulis
TGTTAGAGTCGGTCCTTACAGCCCTCCGTCAGAGATCAGTTCGCTTTTTGCATATCATTCTTAGGAGTCCCGCTCGTTCCACTTCATTGCATTTTGCTAGGGGAATGCCATTGACTGACGAGGGGGTCTGGTTGTCTTGTGTTTCCTCATGCTTGTACCTGCAGGGCTAATTAAAATTCCTCAAAAATCACTGAAGTTCATGGTCATTGCATTCATGGTCATAAATGATTAGTTTCGTTAAAAAGAGTCTTTAGTCCTAGAGTCTAGGGTTTTCAGTCCTTTGCATACATGTAATAAAAGCCCGCAGGCCATGAAGTTGGTTTCAAAGATTTCTATTTCACGTTTTTATTATCAAAAACATTTGAAGACATTTCTAGTCCAAAACTCTGTTTTGGAACTAGAAATTGTCAAACTTCATTTTTTGTAATAATTGTATTTGTTTCACTATAAGCAGTTTCAGAGCAAGCCTCTGATCTTTGCCTAAGCCAAATGCCAAATCCCTGCAAAAAACAACCAGGTATCATCAGTCCAAGACTCAGAAAAAGCAAGGAAAAGCCAAAGAACATCATTATATTAAGTGATCGAATGACAAAGTGCCAAACATTATAAAAGTGGGTCATGGAGTAAATTTAAAATCAAATCTGATTTTATGAGATATTCTCTTCACATATAAAACATGGTAAACAATTCATTTGCACAAATTCTCAAGGCAGAAATCGAAGTGGTGAAGTTGAAGGCCGAAATCGTGTTTTACAAAGTGTGGACCGGCACTGGAGGTGCGCGCTACGCGCAGAGAAGGCGCGCTACTCATATAGAGCGCGCTACGCATATAACCTCACCAGCCAGTGTTAAATACCAAGCGCGCTACGCATTGGGTGAGCGCGCTACCCATACAGTCTCAGAGCCAAAAAAATTTGCCCTTGCGTCCAGTTTCATGCCCAAACGCCTCAATCGGCTTGCAAGTAGGTTCTCCACCATTGTTAAGTGATTTTTGAACAGGATTGTGGTGTTTTTAAAGTGGGGAAATTAGTGTGTTTGATGTGGAGAAAAGTGAACCCTATGTTCATAGTAGATTCATTTCTTAGTGTTTTGAATACATGTTGATGGTCTTGTGAAGGATTTCCTAGCTTGTATTGTTGATATATATACCTATGCATCTATTGTCAAAGTGTCACGGCCCTCACGCTCTCAGTTTGCCATCTCATCATTGTTGTCATCCCCATTATATTACCACTGTCATTGCTATTGTTTTACTATGGTCATTATCTCATTGTTTCCCATTCTCCACTGACAAAACACAGTCTCATACTCATTTTCCCCTTTGACAAATTTTAGCCAGCATTACAAAGGCTGCACACTACATTATGCTTTTTACTCATTTGTCAAATTCCCTTGTGATCAAAGCAGTGAATTTTTTTATGCCAATCCACTTAACAGAGCTATTACCACTGTGGCTTGTTTTCCTATGATGCTTTGATACATATGTAACATGTTTGGGTTTTGAGCATACATTGAAACTTTTGACTTCACTACACCTATATCAACATACATATTGCAGATATCTTGTTTTCAAAGCCATGTCGTAGACGGATTCAGTGTTTGAGGAGTGGAGTATGATGAAGATTCCACAAGAGAGGGTAATGTGCCACCGAGGTTCCACAAAAGGGAAAAGGTGGTAAGCATCTCAGGGAAGAGCCTACTTCTTTGGCTCAATTGCAGGCTTGCCCGCTTGCAATGGATTTTTTTCAGCGTCAGTCATGTTTCCAATACTGTGAGATGATTTCACAAACCCAGCATCATCGTGAACTAGCTCGTCTATTTGTTCTACATTTACATGATCGCCGCGTAAACCTCACCGGAGTAGATTTCATTCTGTCACCAGAGTCTATTGCTCAGGCCATCGGGATACCAAATATAGGAGAGAAATGGAACAAACGTCAGCAATTAGAGAAATTCCACTATGCGCCATACATCAAACCTGGGTATATGAGGCACCTGAGCAGGGTTTTACCTTTCAGATTCCTGAAGGATGAGTTTGCACCATTGATGAAACTCATCATTCGGTATTTCAGTTGTGAGGGCAGATTCTCACGTCTCTATGCGTAGCATGTCCGTTTGTTGATGCATTTCACGAGGGTACGTATGATGAACATTCCGTACTTCATGTATCGCAGCATAGAGAGGATGATGATTTTTGTACAGAAGAAGACCCCAGCACAGCAGCATAGAAGTATATATCATTACGCGCTGATAAAGATCGTAGTGGTACATCAGTTGACACAGCAGGGCATTACTTGGGAGGATTTCATCTCCCGTGACTTCTTCACAGCGCCACAGCTGCCTCCCGAGGTAGTTCATGATGAGGGAGAGCCTTCACACCAGCCTGACATTCCTGAGATCGAGCATATAAGTTCTCCATTGTACGTGACATACCAGCGAGGCCACAGGGCTTTATTTGCAGCTACACGACAAGTACTATCTCCACCCGGGATGGAAGGGGTCTCGTTGACTCCATCAGCAGAGCGAGTATTATCTTCACATGATGTGGAAGGGGTCTCGCCTTCTTCTTCAGCACAGGTACAGATTCAGGACAGAGGCAAGAGGCCTATGCATGGTGAGGGCCCATCAGGTGGTCGAGACACTGATTTCACATTCATCGATGTTGATGCGAGCTCACCTAGCTCGAAGCTGAAAGAGATCATCCAGGAGAAAAAGGCCGAGAATGACGCACTGAAAGAGAAATTGCAGAGGGCTCAGTGGGTGATAAACTACCTGGAGCAACGTAACAAACAGCTAGAGGATGAGCACACACTTTATGAGCTGCGGCGAATCCGTGAGGATCGACAATTGGCCCGGAAGAGACCTGGTGATATGACACCGGCTGATCGATATTCTTGCCTCACGCATGTTAACATTCATCTGGAGAAATTTTTGGCAAAGGCCAATAGAGAAAAAGACATGCTTCATCACATGAAAGGTCATTATTGGGCCCGCATGCATGTCTGCAAGGCAAAAATGAAGATTCTGAAGAGGAGGTTGAGCAGAGCACTAAAACGGAGGAAAAGGCCTGATCCACTTCGGATTTTGGCCGAGGCTTCATTGGCTGGGCATGATACATGCTGGAGGGTCTTCGCTCCAAATTTGAGCAAATTCGGAGAAATTTTTGTCATTTTGAAATATTTTGGTCTCAAAACAGATTTTTCAGCTATACGAGTAGCGCGTCGACGCGCTCGCTTATGATTGGGAAACTTGCTGAAGGAAAAATTTATATTTTTGGGTTTTTCATGGTAATTTATGCATGCTCCAGTATTTCCGAAGCATTTCATCAATTTCTGGATGATCAAAGGGCCCAAAAACACCATGAAAATCACCTTTCTGCCACCTTTGCACCAGCAGGAAGTACTTCTGAGAGAATGAAATTTTGGAGGGGCAAATGAGCTCCAAATTGGTAAATTCCACTTGGGTTGGATAGCCAACATCCAGGTCTTTCCAACGAGCTATCATGAGCTCAATTTGGATGCCAGGAAGTGCCCCAAAATCAGGCTGAAATACGCGCTATGCATATGGCTCAAGCGCGCTACGCATATAGATTTTTGGTCAATTTTTCACCTTCCAGCTCAGAATTTCGGCCAGTTGAACCAGTTTTGCTTGTGGATGAAATTTTTGAGTTATCATGATGTAAATTGATGGTTGGCATGTAACTTTGACTCACTTTTACCTATTCTAGATGATTCACTCCTAAAAAGTAAAAATCAGATGTAAGAATCAGTTTCCTCCCTTTTAGAGGCAAGTTGTTTAGATGCCTATATTCTAGTTCTTTGTTTAGAATTAGTTGGAACTGCTCCTAGAAGGAGGAATTTGACCCCTAGAGGTGTGGGAAGGGGTTAGGAGGCCTATATGATGTAATTTTTGAGACATTCTACAGGTTGGACTCTTGGGAAGATTTTGGCACACTATTGTACATATTTTTCATATTTTGGCTAAGGAAAGATTAGAGGTTTTGCAACACCTGTTGGGATTCTTGTGGCTTTCAGTTCTTGATGGTGTTTTCTCTCATTTTATTGTAATTTCTTTCATGTTTAATGTATGTCATTCCCTTCTTATGCTTCTGAAACTAAATGAATGAGTAAATGAGGTTAAATCCATTGATTTCAGTGCTCTGCCTTTGAATTTGTTTAGTTTTACATGTTTTCACCTGTTTGGAGAGGATCCATGTTCTCCCTTGCCCTCTTCAGCTCCTTTTCGTTCTGATCCATCCATATACCCGATCAAAAGCATCAAGACTATTTCCTACCTCGCCCCAACTCGAATTCTGCAAAAATCTGGCCTTATCCTCGGACCCAAAATTGTTTTTCCCATCTTTTCAACAAAAAACCCAAAAAATCAAAATCAAACTTTCCTATCTATTTACTAGCCTAAAATCAGTATTCATTGTTCATTATAAGTCATCTTAGCCCCTTTGAAGATCCTTTGCCGAGATAGACCCGAAGAGAGCCCTCTCCTGTCCTCGTAGGGCTAGCTACGAGGCTGAGCGTGGTTTGATGTAGCCTTGAGTTTTACCTTATTTCAGCCTAAGGTAGATTTGAGCTCTAACATAGTGGCGACCATACTGGGGAATAAAATCTCAATGGTTTGCTTGTTGATGTGTTTGTTTCATGAGTCTTAGACGGAGTCTGAAGTCAAGCCAGGTAGCTTTCGAAATGCTTTTGCCATGCATAAGCGGAAGTAGATAAACGCTGCTTCAGTCGATCTCCGGTTAGCTTGTGAATGCAGCACTTGATTTGCAAAATCACCCCAGTATACTTGTTCGTTCTAGACCTTTGGATGATTGAGTCTAGAAGTCGATAGGCTGAAGATAATTGATTGTGTTCCTTGACATTTTCCCGAGTATATCAATACACTGGATTCAAAAAGGCATACCAGATCAAATCCTGATCCAAATCCGCCTCCAGTATATGAAAACCCCAACCTAATCCCAAGAATTTTCCGTCGAGAAGCTCCTATTATTCCATTGGTCAAATCTCACTCATACCCCACTGTTTTTGAATACATTGATGATATTGAGTTTGACGATCAGTTTGAGTTATCATTGTTTGAAACCAAATCCGAAAGTGCCACTGGTTCTACCATTATCAATCCTGAGTTCATCAAGTATTTAGAAGTTGAGCAAGCAAACAGATCTATTGATAATTATATTCTGAATTTTCAAAATTCCATTGTGGCAACCAACATTCCCGAATTCATTGAATCTGCTTCACAAACTCTCGGACCATCTGAAATTGCATCTAGTTCACGGATTCCCACTGAAACTCCCTTTATCCCTACCATTCCCGTACAGCATGAGATTTCTGATCAGCAATCAGCAGTAGTTTCTCCTCCGTCTCCACTGCATACACCTCGTTCACCTACTGCTCCCATTCCTCCTGTTTCTCCGAGATAGCAGATTATAAATCCGCCAAGAGCCATGGCTGCGAGGTTTGCACCTCTTGTTTTACCTGCAAATTTGGATCCTATGCCTGCTGATTATCAGAGCAAGATTCCCATATTCGATGGCACACCACAGAGTATATTCGCTCAGCAGCATATTGTCCGAATGACAGATTTCTTGGACCTGCATGAAATAGATGAAGAAAATGTGTCCATGAGGTTGTTTGCCCAGACTTTTGGAGGTGAGGTTCGTAAATGGTTCAGAGCTCTACAGCCCGCAAGTATCAATATATTACAAGAGCTTTAGACACAATTTTTAGATCGATGGGAGATGAAAAAAGATCTGCTGCAGATCACTTCAGAGTATACCAGCATCAAGCGTAATCCTGGTGAGTCCGTTCAGGATTATATTATCATATTCAATACAGTGTATAATGCAATCCCAGATGACTTAAGACCGTCTAGAAAGTCTGCTCTCCTTAAATTCTCGGATGGTTTCGATCCGGAGATGGCTTATTCGCTACGTGACAGAGATCTGCCTACCTTAGAAGATATGCAGAAGATTGTTGTTAGTGTTGAGGCGAATCTGAATGATAAGAGAGCCCGGTTGAAAGCAGAGAAAAGAGTGACTATAAAAGAAGAGGCTTCCACATCTGCATCAGAACCGCACTGGCTTCGTGAGATGGAAAAAATGTTCAAAAGAATGACGCTTGATAAGCCAGAAACGCAGATTCGTAATCCCAACTACCGTGGCCAGCAGTAGCCACAGTTCAGAATTAAGCAGCGTGAACAGAGAGCACAAGAGCCGGCAGCCCAGCAGCAGATTAAAACTCCTCTTTTGCAGAATTTTGTGAGTCAAGATTCAGACGATGATGATGATGTAGTAGGTGAGCAAAACCACTTCTTTACTCCCGACGATCTGCCCATTTACATCACTGAGGATGAAGAATATGGAGAAAGTTCAGCTGCATAGAAAGATGAGGATTTCATTTTAGCAAATGATGCAGATTTAGAGGAAGAATCAGATGATTACCAAAGAGGATATCTGAATGCTTTGTCCGCTCAACAGAAGCAATACTCATTGAGAAATAGAGATGTGCCCATAAATCCAATTCAGAAAAGAAAAGAGGCTTCAGCACCGAAGACGGATTCACCTATACCACAGAAGAAAGGAAAAGAGACAATTGATCCCGCAGCTAGTAAAGTATCATCAGCAGAAAAGGTAAATCAGTCAAGTATAATGAAGGATAAGGCTGAAAAGAAGGAAGTTCCGGTCAAAGAAGTCGAAAGAGTTTTAGCATTTAGTTTGGAAAATGAAATTTCCAAATTAAAAATATCTATTCCTTTGACAGAAATCATGAAGAACAGCAGCTACCGCGGTCAAGTCTCCAAAATTCTGAATTTTGATCCAATGTTTGATACGGTAAATGTTGAAGATGATCAGCCAGAATTGATTTTCGGGCCTGCATTAGATGGTGAGTCCCCTGACAGTGATGTTCCTCCCTTTTATATCAGTTTGAGGTTGCATGAATATGTATTGCACAATGCCATGTTCGATTCGGGTGCTTCGCACAATCTGATGCCAAAGGCGATCATGGAAAAGTTGGGACTAGACATTACAAGAAAATATCATGATTTGTATTCATTTGATTCCAACCGTGTGAGGTGTATCGGACTCATCAAAGATTTGGTTGTAAGCTTAGATCAAATTCCAGCGAAGAATGTCTTGATGGATGTGGTTGTGGCGGACATTCCTCCACGATTTGGGATGCTCCTTTCAAGATCTTGGGGGGCAAAGTTGAAAGGTACACTACAGTTAGATTTCTCTTATGCAACAATTCCAGTCTTCGGTCAAATGAGAAAGTTATATCGAGAGCAGAAGATGAAATACATGATAACCAGCAAAGAGAAGCCAATCAATCATCCTGTAAATTATGTACATACCGACTTAGAGTTGTTTGTGTTGCTTGCTGATAGTTTTAATGATATAGATAGTCAATTAGTTCAGGCGGAAGATATACCAGAAATCACTAAGAATTTTAGAGAAGTTCTGCAAAAAGAAAGAAGAGAAAATCAAGCTACTGTGGAGCAATCAGCTAAAGACAATGGGCAACAAACAGGAAAAACAGAGCTGGCGCAATTTCAGCATCTAGAGGATGATGAAGATGGTCTTTGGACCATGGATTTTGATGGCGCAGTGGGTAGTGACGGTGCTGGAATTTGTGTTTGGATTCGTAGTCCATTTTCCGCTCCGGATAAGGTTCCAAGCAATGTGAGAGTGTGTTCCTACAAGCTAGCATTTGACTGTTCTAATAATGAAGCGGAGTATGAGGCTCTGATTGCTGGCCTTAAGATTCTCAGAAAGTTGAAAGCGAAAAGAATTGCAGTCTATGGTGATTCAGAGTTGGTGATAAAGCAGGTTAAGGGTGAGTTCCAAGCCAAACATCCTCGCATGAGGGCTTACCATAATGCAGTTTTAGATATTCTGAAATTATTTTATGATCATACCTTGACATGTGTGCCTCGCATACAAAATGGTGTCGCTGATGGACTTGCTAAGGCAGCAAGCAATTTAAAAATTCCAATGAATTCCAGCAACAAGTTCGAGATTCATGTGAAACACCGCCCCACCGTTCCAGACAATCAGCAATGTTGGCAAGTCTTTCAGGATGACGAGGAGATTAGTGATTTTCTGCAGAATAAGGGTAAGTTTAAAGACACCTCCATAGATACAGAACATGATGATGGTAATGATGATATACAAATAAATCAAATGGAAGTGTTGCAACTTAAAGATAACATCATTCCTAAAGGATTGATTCCTTTGGAGGAACTATTTGATCAAGACGATGTAGCCCGCAAACCGACATTGAGGCCGACTGAAAAGGGTGTTGAAGAGGTAAATATTGGGACAGCTGAGAATCCCAAGATGGTAAAGTTATCAAATTCATTGTCACCAAAGGTAAAGGCAGAGTATGTGAAATTGTTGTCTTCATTTTCTGATGCTTTTGCATGGGATTACTCAGATCTAAAAACATATGACACTAACATCATTCAGCATACTATCCCCATTAAACCAAATCAGAAGCCTTTTCGTCAAAAGTTGAGGAGAATCAATCCAAAGCTACTACCATCGATTGAAAAATAGGTAAACAGGTTGTATAAGTCAGGAATCATTGTGCCTATCCGATTTTCAGATTGGATATCAAATTTGGTGCCCGTGAGAAAGAAAACAGGTGAGATACGTTTATGTATCGACTTCAAAAATTTGAATAAGGTATCATTAAAAGACAATTATCCGCTGCAAAAAATGGACCATATATTGCAGCGAGTAGTTGGAGCATCAAGGATGTCACTACTCGACGGCTATTCAGGATACAATCAAATTTTAGTGCATGAAGATGATCGTGACAAGACTGCGTTCACCACTCCATGGGGAACGTTTCATTATGCAAAAATGCCATTTGGTTTGAAGAATGCAGGTGCCACCTTTCAGCGTGCAATGGACATGGCTTTCGCCAACGAGAAAGATGTATTTTTGGTTGTTTACCTTGATGATTTAACTGTGTTTTCAAATTCTGATGAAGAACATTTATATCATTTGAAATTTGTTTTCCAGAAGTGCAGAAAATATGGCATTTCGCTGAATCCGAAAAAGAGTCTTTTTGCCATGGATGAAGGCAAGCTCCTTGGCCACATCATATCGAAAGATGGCATCCGTGTTGACCCTGCACATGTTGAAGCCATCCAGAAGATTGAACAGCCCCATAACAAGAAAGAAATACAGTCCTTTAATGGTAAAATGAATTTTCTGCGTCGTTTCATTCCAAATCTTGCTGAGCATCTTAGAGAAATCACGAATATGCTGAAAAAGGACAGTCAGGTAAAGTGGACAGAAGAGGCGGTGAAATCATTCAATTTGGTAAAGTTATCTCTTTCTTCAGCCCCTATTTTAATCAGCCCGGACTACACACAGGACTTCATTTTGTTTTCTTTTGCTTCTGAGCATACATTGGCAGCTGTTTTAATGCAAAAAAGGGATGGAGTTGAGAAGCCCATTGCTTTTTTCAGTCGGATTATAAGGGACGGAGCATTGAAATACAATATTATTGAGAAACAAGCACTTGCGCTTGTAAAAGCCTTGAAAGATTTCCGTGTGTATATACTGCATTCCCACATTATAGCATATGTTCCTAACGTAGCAGTTAAAGATGTTTTGGTACAGGCAGATCCAGAAGGAAGACGGGGTAAGTGGATCGCTGCGTTGTAAGAATACGATGTGGAGATTAAACCGACCAAGTTGATCAAAGGACAAGGACTCGCCAAGCTCATGGCTGAAACAAATCTGCATGCTCTAGATATAAATTTGATCGCTGCCATGTCCGATGAAGATGAGGAGAGTACGTCAGTTCAGGTATCTGATATTTTTGTTTCTTCCCCTTAGTATGCTGACATTTTATACGTACTTCAGAATTTATCTCCACCTCCCGGGATGCCTAGAAATAAGAGTAGAACATTGAAGTTGAGAGCTGCAAAGTTTTGCATATTGAATTCTTCATTGTATTGGAAAGACCCTGGCGGAATGTTGTTGAATTGTTTGGTAGAGGAGGAAGCCAAAAGAGTTTTGGAGGACTTTCATAGAGGAGATTGCGGGGGCCATCTGTTTTTGAAAACCACAGCGAATAAGATTTTAAGGGCAGGTTACTATTGGCCTTCTTTGTTTTCGGATGTATATAAGGCTGTTAAGAATTGTCACGAGTGTCAAATTTTCGAAGGGAAGCAGAAACTACAGCCTTTGCCTCTCAAACCAATTGAAGTTAGTGCACCATTCCAGCAATGGGGATTGGATTTCATCGGGGAAATCCATCCAGCATCTTCCGGACAGCATAAATGGATATTGACAACTACAGACTACTTCACGAAGTGGATCGAGGCGATTCCCACTTGACAGGCCACGGATGCGGTAATTATCTCTTTTCTTGAAAACAATATTCTGTCACGTTTTGGGTGTCCTAGTAAGATAATCACAGATAATGCAGCAGCCTTCAAGTCTAAGAGGATGGTTGAATTTTGCTATAAGTACAATATCAGCTTGGGACATTCGACTGCCTACCATCCGCAAGGAAATGGCTTGGCGGAATCTTCAAATAAGTCCTTGGTGAATATCATTAAGAAATTGTTGGAAATCAACAAAAAGGGCTGGCACAAGAAATTAGTGAATGCACTGTGGGCTAATAGGGTAAGTCAGAAAAAGTCTATTGGCATGTCTCCTTTCGAGTTGGTGTACGGGATAGACACGGTTTTTCCTACTTCACTTGCTGTCCCGGTAGTCAAATTACTTCAGGAAGCCGGTAGTGAAGAAGATCCCATGCAGCGGAGGATTAATCAGATGATTCATTTACAGCAGACACGGGAGGAGGTATTTCAAAATATTTTCAAGTTGCAGGAGCGCATAAAGAAGATTTATGACAGGAAGGAAAAAATAGATAAGTTTCAGCTGGATGAGGTAGTTTTGAAGTGGGATGCTCGGAATGAAGATAAGGGAAAGCACGACAAATTTGAAAACCTATGGAAGGGTCCTTTCAAGATAGCAGCGTATCGTGGTCAAAACGCCTTTCTTCTCAAGGAAATGAATGGAGATGATTGTCCTGGAGGGCCGATCAATGGTTGGCTGCTAAAGCGATACCACTTCTGAGTATTTTCTGCTGATTTCATCATCATTGTATATATCATTTTACTTTTGTTCTATTGCAATTGTGTACTGATCTCTCATCTTCAGTCTGGGGCCCAGAGTGAAGGCTATAATTCTGGAGATGGAGGTTAGTTGGTTTGAAGTTTTTCAAGTCAGTTTTATCAGTCTTTTCAGTTTAAAAATCGAGTTAGTTTTGGTCTAATTTCAGTCGGTTTTCAGTCAAGTTTGCAGTCAATAAATGTATCAAAAGTTTTTTGTTATCTGTTGAAATAATGACTCCATCACCCAATGGATGAAGGCACTGTCTGACTCCCTCAGAGATCTGTCGTTCTTGGCATCTCCTCGGAGCCACCATCCCCCATTGGAGCCAATGTTAGAGTCGGTCCTTACAGCCCTCCGTCAGAGATCAGTTCACTTTTTGCATATCATTCTTAGGTGTCTCGCTCGTTCCACTTCGTTGCATTTCGCTAGGAGCATGCCATTGACTGACGAGGGGGTCTGGTTGTCTTGTGTTTCCTCATGCTTGTACCTGCAGGGCTAATTAAAATTCCTCAAAAATCACTGAAGTTCATGGTCATAAATGATTAGTTTCGTTAAAAAGAGTCTTTAGTCCTAGAGTCTAGGGTTTTCAATCCTTTGCATACATGTAATAAAGGCCCGCAGGCCATGATGTTGGTTTCAAAATATTTCTATTTCACGTTTTTATTATCAAAAACATTTGAAGACATTTCTAGTCCAAAACTCTGTTTTGGAACTAGAAATTGTCAAACTTCATTTTTTGTAATAATTGTATTTGTTTCACTATAAGAAGTTTCAGAGCAAGCCTCTTATCTTTGCCTAAGCCAAATGCCAAATCCCTGCAAAAAAACAACCAGGTATCATTAGTCCAAGACTCAGAAAAAGCAAGGAAAAGCCAGAGAACAGCGTTGTATTAAGTGATCGAATGACAAAGTGCCAAACATTATAAAAGTGGGTCATGGAGTAAATTTAAAATCAAATCTGATTTTATGAGATATTTTTCTTCACATATAAACCATGGTAAACAATTCATTTGCACAAATCCTCAAGGCAGAAATCGAGCTGGTGAAGTTGAAGGCCGAAATCGTGTTTTACAAAGTTGTGGACCGGAACTGGAGGTGTGCGCTACACGCAGAGGAGGCGCGCTACTCATATAGAGCGCGCTACGCATATAACCTCACCAGCCAGTGTTAAATACCAAGGACGCTACGCACTTGCAGCGCGCTACGCATTGGGTGAGCGCGCTACCCATACAGTCTCAGAGCCAAAAAATTTTGCCTTTGCGTCCGATTTCATGCCCAAACGCCTTAATCGACTTGCAAGTAGGTTCTCCACCATTGTTAAGTGATTTTTGAACAGGATTGTGGTGTTTTTAAAGTGGGGAAATTAGTGTGTTTGATGTGGACAGAGGTGAAAACCTATGTTCATAGCAGATTCATTTCTTAGGGTTTTGAATACATGTTGATGGTCTTGTGAAGGATTTCCCAGTTTGTATTGTTGATATATATACCTATGCATCTATTGTCAAAGTGTCACGGCCCTCACGCTTCCCGCCACATCTCATCACCGTCAGTTATCCCCATTATTACCACCGAATATTGCTATGGTTACACTATGGTCATTGTCACTGTTTCCTATTCTCTATTGACAAAACACAGTCTCATACTCATTTTCCCCTTCGACAAATTTTAGCCAGCATTACAAAGGCTGCAAACTACATTACACTTTTTACTCATTTGTCAAATTCCCTTGTGATCAAAGTAATGACTGTTTTTATGCCAATCCACTTAACAGAGCTATTACCACTGTGGCTTGTTTTCCTATGATGCTTTGATACATATGTAACATGTTTGGGTTTTGAGCATACATTGAAACTTTTGACTTCACTACACCTATATCAACATACATATTGCAGACATCTTGTTTTCAAAGCCATGTCAGAGACGGATTCAGTTTATGAGCAGGAGTATGACAATGATTCCACAGCAGAGGGTAATGTGCCATGGAGGTCTCACAAAAGTGGCAAAGGTGGTAAGCATCTCAGGGAGGAGCCTACTTCTTTGGCTCAATTGCAGGCTTGCCCACTTGCAATGGATTGTTTTCAGCATCAGTCATGTTTCCAATACTGTGAGATGATTTCACAAACCCAGCATCATCGTGAACTGGCTCGTCTATTTGTTCTACATTTACATGATGGCCGTGTAAACCTCGCTGGAGTAGATTTCATTCTGTCACCAGAGACTATTGCTCAGGCCACCGGGATACCAAATATAGGAGAGGAATGGAACAAACGTCAGCAGTTAGAGAAATTCCACTATGAGCCATACATCAAACCTGGGTATATGAGGCACCTGAGTAGGGTTTTTCCTTTCAGATTCCTGAAGGATGAGTTTGCACCACTGATGAAACTCATCATTCGGTATTTCAGTTGCGAGGGCAGATTCTCGCGTCTCTATGCGTACCATGTCCGTTTGTTGATGCATTTCACGAGGGTACGTATGATGAACATTCTGTACTTCATGTATCACAACATAGAGAGGATGATGATTTTTGTACAGAAGAAGACCCCAGCACAGCAGCATAGAAGTATATATCATTACGCGCTGATCAAGATCGTAGTGGTGCATCAGTTGACACAGCAGGGCATTACTTGGGAGGATTTCATCTCCCGTGACTTCTTCACAGCGCCACAGCCGCTTCCCGAGGTAGTTCATGATGAGGGATAGCCTTCACACCAGCCTAAAATTCCAGAGATCGAGCATATCAGTGCTCCATTGTATGTGACATACCAGCGAGGCCACAGGGCCTTATTTGCAGCTACACGACGAGTACTATCTCCACCCGGGGTGGAAGGGGTCTCGTTGACTCCATCAGCAGAGCGAGTATTATCTCCACATGATGTGGAAGGGGTCTCGCCTTCTTCTTCAGCACAGGTACAGTTTCAGGACAGGGGCAAGAGGCCTATGCATGATGAGGGCCCATCAGGAGGCCGGGACACTGATTTCACAATTATTGATGTTGATGCGAGCTCTCCTAGCTCAAAACTGAAAGAGATCATCCAGGAGAAAAAGGCCGAGAATGACACGCTGAAAGAGAAATTGCAGAGGGCTCAGTGGGTGATAAACTACCTGGAGCAGCGTAACAAACAGCTAGAGGATGAGCACACACTGTTAGAGCTGCGGCGAATCCGTGAGGATCGACAATTGGCCCGAAAGAGACCTGGTGATATGACACCGGCTGATCGAGATTCTTGCCTCACGCATGTTAACATTCATCTGGAGAAATTGTTGGCAAAGGCCAATAGAGACAAAGACATGCTTCGTCACATGAAAGGTCATTATTGGGCCCGCATGCATGTCTGCAAGGCAAAAATGAAGATTCTGAAGAGGAGGTTGAGCAGAGCACTAAAACGGCGGAAGAGGCCTGATCCACTCCGGATTTTGGCCGAGGCTTCGTTGGCTGGGCATGATACATGATGGAGGGTCTTCGCTCCGAATTTGAGCAAATTCAGAGAAATTTTTGTCATTTTGAAATATTTTGGTCTCAAAACAGATTTTTCAGCTATACGAGTAGCGCGTCGATGCGCTCGCTTTTGATTGGGACACTTGCTGAAGGAAAAATTTATATTTTTTGGTTTTTCATGGTAATTTATGCATGCTCAAGTATTTCCAAAGCATTTCATCAAGTTCTGGATGATCAAAAGGCCCAAAAACACCGTGAAAACCACCTTGCTGCCACCTTTTGCACCAGCAAGAAGTACTTCTGGGAGAATGAATTTTTGGAGGGGCAAATGAGCTCCAAATTGGGAATTTCCACTTGAGTTGGATAGCTAATGTCCAGGGCTTTCCAACGCGCTATCATGAGCTCAATTTGGATGCCGGAAAGTGCCCCAAAATCAGGCTGAAAGATGCGCTATGCGTATGGCTCAAGTGCGCTACGCATATAGATTTTTGGTCAAATTTTCACCTTCCAGCTCAGAATTTCGGCCAGTTGAACCAGTTTTGCTTGTGGATGAAATTTTTGTGTTATCATGATGTAAATTGATGGTTGGCATGTAACTTTGACTCACTTTTACCTATTCTAGATGATTCACTCCTAAAAAAGTAAAAATCAGATGTAAGAATCAGTTTCCTCCCTTTTAGAGGCAAGTTGTTTAGATGCCTATATTCTAGCTCCTTGTTTAGAATTAGTTGGAATTGCTCCTAGAAGGAGGAATTCGACCCCTAGAGGTGTGGGAAGGGGTTAGGAGGTCTATATGATGTAATTTTTGAGACATTCTACAGGTTGGACTCTTGGTAAGATTTTGGCACACTATTGTACATATTTTTCATATTTTGGCTAAGGAAAGATCAGAGGTTTTGCAACACCTATTGGGATTCTTGTGGCTTTCAGTTATTGATGGTGTTTTCTCTCAGTTTATTTTAATTTCTTTCATGTTTAATGTATGCCATTCCCTTCTTATGCTTCTGAAACTAAATGAATGAGTAAATGAGGTTGAATCCATTGATTTCAGTGCTCTGCCTTTGAATTTGTTTAGTTTTACATGTTTTCGCCTGTTTGGAGAGGATCCATGTTCTCCCTTTCCCTCTTCAGCTCCTTTTCGTTCTAATCCATCCATATACCCGATCAAAAGCATCAAGACTATTGCCTACCTCGCCCCAACTCGAATTCTGCAAAAATCTGGCCTTATCCCCGGACCCAAAATTGTTTTTCCCATCTTTTCAACAAAAAACCCAAAAAATAAAAATAGAACTTTCCTATCTCTTTACTAGCCTAAAATCAGTATTCATTGTTCATTATAAGTCATCTCAGCCCCTTTTAAAATCCTTTACCGAGATAGACCCGAAGAGAGCCCTATCCTGTCCTCGTAGGGCTAGCTACGAGGCTGAGCGTAGTTTGATGTAGCCTTGAGTTTTACCTTATTTCAGCCTAAGGTAGATTTGAGCGCTAATACTAAGATAGACTGATAAGCTTCCTTTACTTTAGTATCTTCCTCTGACTTATCCCTTAATGGAAATAGTTTTCTCTGCACGGTGGATATCAAAGCTTCAGGAGTCATAAATGTCTTCTTTTTTTCAATTAATATCTCTTTCTCACACTGCACATTAAATCCAATGTTATTGTCTTCATATTTCCTTACCTGTGTCTCTGTCATATTTTTTTTTCCTTTTGCATGGTGTCCTTAGGTAATCACACCACTGCGTGTTACTATTTTAACGCCTGGATCTGTCTGGCACGGTTCAGCCCTCATTATTTGCATATTCTTAGCCAGATGCAAGTTGTGCTTCTCCTGCATTTTAGCTAACAAAATGGGACATTCATCGATTTCATGACCAAATTCTTAACAATACTTACAGTAAGCTGCAGTAGGATTCTGAAAATACCTGGAAAAATGTCCAACATGTCCACAGTTGTAACATATCATATGTCCTTGTCCATGACCAGCGCCTCCTCCTCGGCCTTGGAAACATTTACGTATATTCGTTGAACCCGAAGATTCGTGCCCTTCTACCTGCATTTGATATGCACCAATATTGTTCTGCATCATCAAATCATAACTCTTACAATGTTTCTCATCATGTCCCAAAAAACTTCAGAAATTTTAGATAACTGCTTTGGCGATCTCACAAAATTTTGTATTTGGTGACAATAATTTGTAGAATGTTGGCCTACAAATTCACATAAGCTACACCATACATGGGGCCCTACACTTGGCCCTACACTCAATCTAGGCTTCAATGGACTCGGCATCCCAACATTCAGATAATCTCTATAAACAAGGCACTGCTCTTTATAGTGACCCTTCGCTTTGCATTTCATACACTAGACCTTCGTTCTCATATATGGGAAAACCTCCTTCCCTACTTTAGAACCTGAAGCTCCATGTGCAAACTTTCCAACTAAGTTTGAATATATTGAACTTCTATTCTTGCATCGACTATCGGCGAAGCCTCCAGCTTCATTGTTATCTCCAACCGTTCAGATTGAGTTGCAATCTTCTGTTGTGATAATGGAAATCTAAGATGTGGCAACAGTGCAGCAATGAACCATTCTCTATGTTGTTCATCTATGATCTTAAAGTTAATATGGCTTAGCAGTGTCTTAAATCTGTGGTCTACCTCTCTTAAATATTTGGTCTACCTCCCACACAGTCTCAGTAGCTAGCTGCTTAATTTATTTGATCTCTGTGGTACATTGGGAATGCGACTTTGGTTTCTTGAATTCAACGTTTAGTGTGGTCTTTGTCTCATCCAAAGAATCATTTTCATTCGTTGTAACATATTTCATGTACCAAGACAATGATTTATCTTGCACTATTGTAACTAAGTGTGCTTTCTTTGTATTTTCATCTCTAATATTCTGCGAACTCCATATCGTTTCTACCATAAACCAGAATTTTTCATGATCATCTATTCCCTTGAACACAAGAATCTTTTGGGTTTGGGCCATGGTGAATGGGGGAGGTGGAGGTGGAGGTGGAGGAACAGAATGGGATAGGGTAATGATGGGGATGGAAGGTTGAGGGATCTCCATAGTTCTTTGCTAACTTTCAGATCTCAGACTTCTCGGGGTAGCGAAGTTTCTTTCTCTTTCTTCAAACCCAAATAGCAGATATTCAGTTTCAACATAAGTATCCCAATCTGTTATGAATATTTTACCGCCCCGCGTAGCACCAAGTTCCCTTTCTTCAAACATCAATTTGAGCGCATATGTAATATACCCTTTTCATGCAATAATTATTCTAATCCAAAACTTTAGTGAATTCAGGTACTTACCTCTAGGACCTTTGAAGAACTTGCACTCTGCTTCGCTATAAGACATAGAAGTCTCGATTGCGAACTCAATGATAAACCCTCCAAGGATATTATCTATCCAATAATCAACAGCTCTCACAATCTCGTTATCAATATTTTTTAGCTTCTCAATCAAATCTAGGGTCCACGCAGTTAGCTTATTATTGAATCGAATTGTCTACGCGGCTAGTCTTGATATCCACTAGTACAACTCACTAGAAAAAGACGCAATAAATATCTCATATTGATCTGTATAGATATACTTTTGTAACCAATGTTCAGTAGAGATGTGCGGATTTCTATTTTCTTACACAGCAAACTAACATTCTTTTAGACTTACTCAATATTTAATCTCTTGCTTAGATGGATTCCACATCTAACTATCCCTCAGTAAGATCTCAGTCCCAGAAACAGAATCCACTATATTCTAGTTGGTTAGGATACTTAGCTCTCGCCCGAGAGACCTGGGTTCAGGTGCTAGAAATAGAACCATTTGTTGGCTTGATGGGGCCTAGACCAAGGTTCAAAGTGACTATGTAGTCCAACAAAACCCACTATTACCGACCCTTTTGGAAATGACCTTCTTGCGTAGATCGAAGTCTCACCTAAGGCAACAAAGGGGGATGCTAGAACTAGGTTTCTGCATCCAAAGGAATAGAGGATTGTGGCTTTAGGGATTTTCCTTCTTTACAGAGATTTGTAGGTCAAATGTGTCAATAATACAAGAATTGTTCAATACATTTGTTGAACTTACTAACAGATTGTGTGATCTTACTTATTCATGCATTAAACAAAGTAACAACCATAAACTAGACTACGTTATTCAATTATAGATCAAAACCCTTATTCAAAATAGACATTCATAAACAGTAAGTAAAAGAAAACACATCAGTAAAACTTAGATCTATCCAAGAGTTATTTCATTAATATCCAGATCCTTCTCATACATTCATTTCCACCCTGCGCACATAGCTGAAGGTCCCTGCACACACAGCTGCAGGGTCCTATGCACACATTTGCAGGGCCCTGCGCACACATCTGTAGGGGTCTACACACACAACTGTAGACTTCCTAAGGTCTCTACACACATGGTTGTAGGAGCCTTTCCTCTAACCCCAAAACATTGACTCTGACTAAAAACAGTCTTACATCCAAAATCATCTCATTAGATCTATCATTTAAGCTTCTTTCCTTCCTATGACTTCTATCTAGACTCCTTATATAGGTTTTTCATTTCCAATACCATGGTCAAAAACCATGGGCGCAGTCCAAAATTCACAAAATAATCCCATCCCATTACATAATAAGGGGATTTGACCCGCCCCAAGGCCCCTATGACTCAAAATAGACTTCACGTTGCATGCTTCGCTCCTCGATCTGTGGAGTCTTTCTCTACTACTTTCTTCGAGGGGATCCCATGTCCAACAAAAATACATGAAAAAATGTTTTTCAAACATGTATTTTCATGTATTTTGAATTTGTCTAGATTTGGATCCACTCAAAAGTGGGTACTCATTAGATGTAGATTCTAATTCCACATCCAACAATTGTACACACTTGAAATTTGAGTAAACATGCAAGGAAATAAGTCGAAAGTACAATTAAAAAAACGTATTTTTTCTTTTATTTTAAAAATTCATCTATTATTTTATTATTTTTCCTTAGGAGACTCATTTTGGATCTCAAAATTCCCCTATTGTCTCTTTATTATAGTAGCAGAGGATCCCAACCAAGCATTCAAAGTCGCAATTGTGGAGAAAAACATTGAAGGAATATGTCTATTTGGTAACGATCTCCCTATATCATACCAACAATTTATGGATGATACCTTGGGTATGGATGTTCCAACTATTTAAGAAACTGGAAATAATAAATGCTAAATCTTAGAATTTTTTCCTTAATAGGCCTTTGGTCATGTAGAAGTATATTACGAAGACAGTTGGTTTCCAAATCAACAAATTTCCAAAAAACAAAACCTAGGAGCACCACTTATGGATAGTATCATCAAACTCATTTTATGGGACGATCTCATCAACAAATTCAACAATAAGTTAACTATTTGAACCTTTTGATCGCCAAACTTAATAGGAAGATTATTCCTCCTCAATTTGGTTCTACAACCTATGACCATATATTTATACTTTGCTTTGATGGCTCCCTCCTTCATCTTAAACTCAGTAAAGAGTCTGCAGTAGTATTTACTATGGGAAGGAGATAAATTGGAAAGAAAAAAGGGAACTTGTAGCTTGGGATAAGATATGAAAACCAAATTGAAGTGAGGTATGGGGCTAAGATATCCTTAAACTTTAGGTATAGTTCTAGGATCTATGATCTAGTGGCATTGGCTCCAAAGAGGTCAAGCCCATTGGATATGTTTCTGGATGAGAAAATATGAAAAGTACATTCTTATTTGGAATTTCATAAGTATTTCCTTCTCTAAGTAGGCTCCTCCAATTGGAACCTAAAAAAAGAGTAATCAATTGTTACAAAAACACTACTTATGGGAAATCAGTGATGAATAGGAAACCATGTCTTAGGAGGACTTGTGGAAACAACTCCCAAAATTCCAATACAAAATTGACTTAAGGGATATACACCTCCACATGACTTTCCACGGCCTTCACAAATTCAAATACTATTGGGATACCTTTGAATCTGATCAAACATGGAGCCTGAGTGGTTAATTTTAAAGGAATGGAGCCCCAAGCCTAGTTATGAGGCTCAGTCAAAATTTTGGTGGAAGCATCAACAAAGACTCATTCCGATATCCACCTTAGCTAATAAAATACAAAGGGGATATAGAAGAGGACAAGAATGCTGAAAAATGATAAAAATCAGTTCAATTGATGTTTTTTTATTCCTTTTATTTACATGCTTTTATAGTTTTTATTTTTAGGTTCAATTTTTTCTTTTTCCAACAGAAATGCCAAACATGCATTTTTTCCACATTAAGCTGCTTTCAATTCATGCATTTTTGAGTTTCTATTCATCATTTTTTTTCTCTTTGTTAGATTTTATGGATTTGCATGTTCATTTGAATTTTCATTTTAAAATTTCATTTATTTTATCGATGTTTCAAGCAAACCATGTTATGGATTGAAGGCTCGAGGTGTCAATATTTTTACATAGATAGTATGTTATTATTTTATATTTTATATAATAGTGACCTGAAATCTTTTGGATTTTAATATCATTCTTCATCCTAAATTTCCAAACATCAATCATACATGGTAGCATTTGGATAAAAAATTTAAACAATTTTTAATAAGCTTCAAAAATTGGAAATGAACTTGTGTGTGTATTATATGGGGTAACAAATCTTTTCAATAAAGAGGTAGATTCATTGATTTTGAAAGGAACTAGAATAACTATATAAATTAAATGAATGGTAAATTCCAATAGGCATAAAAAATACTTACCTCATTGTGCATTCACATTGCCAGAATTAAAAAGAAAACATAAAAATAGCAAAATTATAATTAATTTTATAACTAGCACAACCATGTAAGTTAAGTCACCCATAAATTCCAAGAGACATCAATGCATAATAAGCATCAAAAAATTTACTTCATGATACATGATATGTTGCTAAAATTAAAAAAAAAATCATAAGAATTAACTAAATTTTAACATTATCTAAAATAATAATCATAATTATTATTATTATTATTATTATTATTATATAAGTCAAATATATATACTTAAAAAAAAAATGCAACAATATTTTTAATCGTGGGGAGATTCACTCTCACTTTATTGTGGAGATTCCTAATATGTGAATAGGATATGTTACAATGGCACGATTGATCAACGCCACATTCTCCAAAACCCACAACTCATTTCATATGACACCAGTTCATATGGAATTATTTTTAATTAATGAATTTAATTATAATGGAAAAAAAAAGGTACAACTACTTTGGAAATAAATCTCATATTTTGATTTGTGTATACTAAAAATATTCTATGGAAGTTAAATCCTTTTCATTTACTAATTGTTAATAATCAAATTATAATTGTAGAAGACCATTTTTGGTAGAGCATAGGTATGTTTTATATCATTGATTGCCAATATGGAAATATTTGAGAGGAAAGTAACTAGAAACTTGAAATATTTAATGAAGACATTGACTACAGATACTATAAGTCTGAGGGTAGAGAGTTTTAACACAATTCTCAATGTGAAAGCCAAGATTCAACACAAGGCATTCCTCTTGACTAGGGAGGACCAATGTTTGCTAGAAATCATTTGGAGGATGGATAAGCCCTTGCTATTTAAATGTGAAAAAGGGATATATGCTTCATTTGTGTCTTACAAGAGGTGGAATGCAATTTTTTTAATCTTTTGACTGAAAGAAAACATTATTGTCGAGGTGGAGAGCATAGACATCATTAATAATGCCAATGCAAAGATACAATTTAACTATAATTAGGGTTTACCTCCTAACAAACAATGGTTAACCTTCATTGGAAAGCAACTATAGGATGGTTATACATTTGTTGATTATAACATATAGAATGAAATAATCAAATTTTACTATTGCTTTCCCTTCCCCTTCTTCTCAAGACATTGAGAAGTATAGTGGTATTATTTATGGCACTCGAAGCACTTTACAGTGCAAGTATTATTTCCCCTAGTTCAAGATGAATTCTCCTTCTTATGACCCCACTTAGGTCATCCTTTATTTCCTCCTATCCTCACCTTCTCAATGAGGAAAGGTTCTAACTCTCCTCATCTCTCATTGAATTAGCTTCCACTCTAGTCAATTTTTTGCTAAAATCATCTCAAGGCTTCTCAAAAGAGGGTAATTTATCCAAGAAAAAACACCGTGAACAAGCATGTACCAAGATGAAGTGAACTTATTAATGATTATGGGTACCACTCATCATCTTTTTTTAAGGTTTTTTTAGTTATTTTTTCTTTCTTTTTTAATTATTTATTTGTTTTGAGTTAATTTTGTTTTTTGTAAACAATTTTTATATTTTTTTTTTTTTTCGTGTGTGTGTGTGTGTGTATTTATCTCAGTGATGATAATGAACCATAGCAAGTGGTTCAAAACACGTCGACCTAAAAACACACGGTGATTTCTCCGAAAGATATTTTGTATATATTTTTTCATGTTTGAGTTTTTTTGTCATTATTTATGCTTTTAATTTTTTATGTTGTTTATGTATGGAAAGGGAATGTGCATGACTGTAATTATTATTTTTCCCTTTTCATTCTAGAATCGATATATAATGTGTATGTGTTTGTCTCTATATGTGTATTTTATTTTTGGCTTGTCACTTTCTTAAAATATGTAGGTGGTCTCAATCTAGTCGTGTTACAAGCGAAAGAACTAGGTGGAACAACAAGGCTTGCATTTTTTTCTTCTTCGTATGTTGGCTTCATTAGATCCACGCCAAAGGAACATCTAGCACTAAGCGTAAGCTTATAGTTTTCAACTTTCCAGATTTCTGAACCAGCAGATTAAACGTTGTTGAAAGTTATCTGGTCTAGGAACCAATCCAGACTATATCTGGTTTTAAATGCCTTTGGCCTAAACCTATCTGGCTTGTCTTAGAAAGTAGCATTTTATAAATATTCTAGAACACTGAATCAATCTAGATATCTAGTCTTGGAGAAATATGGTCGTTTGCAAAACTATTTCTTGTCAAATCTTCCGGATCACAGGATTATCCCAAACAGAACCAAACGCCTTTATCTGACCCATCACAAGATTATGTTTGGTGAGGTTGATTATATTTTATTTTATTAAAGTTAACACATTTTAATAAATCTAGGCCTTGTGGCATTTGGGCTCTATTGTACCCAGGCTCTACTGTATCCAACTCCAATACCATGGATATAACAGTTGTGAAAAGTCATCCAAATAAGATACATCCGAGCCTCGAACTCTGGATACAATGATTATGAAAAGATATCTAGGCTTGAGAAATAATCTACAAACCCTTAAATTCCGGATATTAGAAAAAAGTGAACCATCTTCCTATGCATGAAATCAGAACCAGCGAGAGAGAGTGTGTTCAAGTGACCAATCTTCATCACTTCTCCAATGTAGTGCACCCTAGGAGAATCTTCCAAGAGTGGTTAGACCTCAATAATAAAAAATTACTCCATATTCCATGTCATAAATATGTCTAACCAACCTATGGGAGTGCAACCTAGAGAAATGTGCCAACTTCTCCAACAACAAATAATATTATGCATGCCTTTACAACTATGCCAAAAAAAGGGAGAAAAAACTATAAAGCCTCAACCAACTTCAACTAACACCTTCGAGAGTGAAAAATAAGTCAATGAAGTAACTCATCCTAGCTATTTATGTTAATATAGTAACATTAGATTAATTTAAACCATTGAACAATTAATTCAACCTCAACATGTGTGCATAAATATTAATCCTAAAATATAACCATAGTCTCCCTCCCAATTTGTCACCAATAGATTAAATCACCATGAACATGCGTGTGAGTGGTAGGAGCACTCAAATAACGTGTTGTCCCATGTAAAAAAAAATGTCCCCCCTAGAAAAACCCCGCCATGATAACAACAAAACATAAAACACAAACTAAGGTTCACTACCATCAAGGGATTATTACATCAAAACCATCATCCAACCTTAGGAAAAGGTTAGATCACTATCAAATCATATGCAGTACCCCCTTTTCTAACTCAAAATTAAAAAATATTGCATCAATGAAGGTATAAATTGTTGGATAATCAGAAAGGAAAAATTATATTCTTATGTTCTTATTAACTTTCTTGTGTTATTATTTTATCTTAGTTCGTCAGGGAATTACCAAAACAATAACACGAATATAAAGGACACCAAATGTAGGCGGGAAACCAAGGAAAAACCCATATCTAGGGGAAAACTCAGTCAACAACTCTTCCTTCAATAGTTTCACGAGATAATCCAAGAATATTTGACCTAGACATAGAATTCCTCCAATCACCAAGTCAGACCTTCCCTTCTTTTGCAAATGATAACCTTCCAGGAAAAAATTCGACCCACAACATCAGCAACACTTCGATGTAATATCAGTAGCAAAACATCAACCTAGAAGTAACAACACTTCGACCTTGAAGTGGTAGCAGAACTTCGACCTAGATGCAGCTGAAACTTTGACCTTGATGCGGCAGCAACTTCGACCTTGATGCAACAACATAATTTTCAATCTTGATGCAGTGTCCTAGTAAATTCACATGAGTCAAAGAGATATGCCCCAAAAATATCAATCTAGAAATCCTTATCTGAGATTTTCAGGAAGTTTCTACCATAAGAAACAGTGTTGAGATGGGAATTTGTTGAACCTTGTCGTATATGTAGAATACTTTTCAAACCTGAAATGGTGGGCATGCATGTTGACTCAAATGGGGCACTATTTGATGAAAGAGAAGAATATGGATCATCTTCATCTGCATCCAGTCATTCATATGAAGATGTAGATTCTGATGGTGTACCAAAACCTATGAGTGATTTTGATTAAATGTCTAAGACATTTTATGTAAATGATCTTTGCATAGTAACTTGAAATAAATATTTTGACTTCCATATGATCTTACATGAAGTTATGATTCATTTCTATGTTTGTTGGATTATATGTTTTAATTATGAAGAATGCATCTCTTTAGAATATCCACAATGCAACAATGAATTACATAAATATTTTATGTTATATTCAATCTACCAAAGTTGTAATTTTGATTAAAAGTAAAAAAATATTAGAAATTAATGTTGAATTTTTAAATTATACAATGATATTGCCATGATATTATTTATTTTTATCATTTGGTATAATATGGTTTTATAAATGTCGAAATTTTAATGCCTCGTTAAAAGGCCACACTTCGTTTTGATGGTTGATTTTTAGGTTTTTGTTGCAATAGGAGAAGTTCTCTTAGGCTAAACTTTGAAAAGAGTTATACTTTTAGCCTTTAAAATAAAAATTACTCTTGGAATAATGAATCTTTCATTTACTTGTTCATTTTTAAAAAATGTTTTAGTCATATAATATGTCCATAATTTCATGGTTGAAAAATTGTCAACATCTTAAGGTTTTTCTGAGATATGATATTTTATCTTTAATGTTATGGTTGAAAACAATTACAATTTTAGGGTTTTTTAGAGTCAATATATTTTATCTTTAACATGGATGGAAATTGTTGGAATTATAAGGCTTTGAGACATGATATTTTATCTTTAACATCATGTCTCAGAATTGTTGAAATTTTACGGTATTTGAAAGTCCTGATATTTTATCTTTAATTTCATTGCTAGAAAGTATCAAAATTGTAACCCGGTTTTTTTTTGTTCTGTTCCAACATCAACACTTTTTTTTAGGGTGGCTTTTTCATCCTTTTTGCAAAAAAAAAATGTTGAAAATCTACCCGAAAAAAAAAAAAAAAAAAAAAAAAAAAAAAACATCATTCTAGCATATAATTTTTTTGTTTTTGGGTTGTTTTTTCATGTTTTTTGGGTTTTGGGGCTAGATTTCTCATTTTAAGGTAATAGTTCTTTTTTGATCAGTGACTTTATTTTTGTCGTTTCATGGTCACTTCATGGTCAATTGGTGTTTTTCTAAGGACTCAAGTCTTCTTCTCACATTCTAAGTGTCAAAATTACTTACTCAAATGATCCAAGGGATCCGTAAAAGTGCTCAAAATTCAAAGTATTTCAAAGTTCTTGAAAATGTCTTAAAATGAAGATCTCATCACCTAGAATCCAACACAACTCGTTTCACTCAAAACTGATATCGTATGGTCCTGATTTCGCATTCTGATCGTTTTCTCAAAAAACTACATTTTTGTAATTTGGGTTGCAAGTATGCCTAGTCAGCAGTCTGTATGGTGCAATTTTATTGGTAGTGGGTTCATTGTGTTGGTCCAATTAGGGAGAGCCATGTGGGCCAATTGTTGAATGCCATGTGACCTCCTATTAGTATATTAAAATTTGGTATGGGTCTCAACTAACCTTCAAACAAATAAAATTGCAAACCTCTGGGGTGGCAGCTCAATGCTCTACCACTACGCCTGATCAGGGGCTCAAAAATGAAAGTTGTCGGACTGGCTCGAAACCTATGTGCTTGCATAGATTTCATCGTTTTGAATTTGACACAACTTGTTTTGCGGAAAACTGACACCGTATGCTCATGAAAACGATTTCTGTTCATTTTCCCAAAATGGAAAATTTGGCAAGTTATTGCTGACCGTGCAATTTTTGGGCTAGTGGAAGGCTGCCACGTGACCTTTTCTGATTGGTCAAAAGTAAAAAAAAAAAAAAAATAGGCCTACCATGGTTTGACACGTGGCAGGCCCAGTGGCAGTTGGCTTGTGTGTTTTTTATTGGTGGGTTGGTGGCCAACCACAAGCTGCCACGTGACCCAATCAGAGGCCACCATGTGGAAACACGGGGGCCACCAAAATTTGGTTGGAATTCCAAACTATACTCCATGGGAGTTGAACCTCCTACCTCTTTAAAAACAACACAACGCCTTAACCAGATGGGCTGACCATGGTCCTTGTTATACCAAAGAAAAAAACTATATTTAAATGTTGTTGGCGGAGGTTATGGTTTAAGGGGTCATGGATTAACCCAAGACCCCCATATATATACCATACGATTTTTGGCAAGGAACCGCGTGCGCGGAGGCATGGCCCTGTCGAATTTTTTATTTAAAACAAAAAATTGACCACCGTTATATATAATTCAAAATTCATTTTTTGGTAATTAATGGAGAAATTAACGGTCCCACAAATTTTGTCGGAATTCCACCAATTTGTCGCTCCATTAGTGGAATTTGGGGCAAAAATGTAGGATGGTGTCGGATTTGGGTAAATTGTAGAGCGACTAGCAGCAAAGCTAGGAAAACTCATAACTTCTTCATTTTTTAACAAATTTGGGAGCAAAAAGAGGCTATACAAGGATTTTTGACAATTTTGAAGCTCATGGAATAGGTTTTGAAGCCATTGGAGCACACTTTAAACTTATGTAACCACCATTTTTTAGCATACTGATATATGGCCAAGCCATTGGAAGTTGGACCAGGAGACGTAGCCCAGAAGGGGTGAACTCCTTCATCACTTTTTACGTTGTGGTATTTTTATGGTGTATTTGTCTGTTGTTTTCTGTTGTTTCAGATTTTAAATTCATGCTTTATGTTCATAAGTATTTAACATAAAACCACATAAAAACTTAATTTTAACACTTGTAATTTAAACCACCTCAAGCACATTTACATATAGATCTCATACAGATTAATTTTGGTATCAGAGCATTGTTTTTCTTTGTTGCTGTGAGGATTTAATTCTTTGCAAGTGTTTTTGACGCTTACAAGGTTGAAGCTCAAGAGAGGAGGAGGAAAGCTTGTGGGTGTAGGTTCTCAAGTTGGGACAAGGATAAGGAGAGCACATTTGCCACAATCTCCACCACAAATTCCACCTCAAATTCCATCTAAAGCTTTAGTAAGCATGTCACATGAAGGAGGAGATGATAATATGTCAAAAGATGAAAATGCTTTCAGGAAATCATTCTTTGAGATGACTGAGATGGTGAAGGTTCTCTATGAAGAGAGAAATTCAAGATTGCAGGGTGAAATTTTCAAGCCTTCAAAAGGAGAGAGTTCTTCTGGAGGAAAAGGATGAGATGATGACAAGCCTTAAAAAGGAAATGGTGACAAACCACCCTCTTCTTCACCATCATATTCACCCCCATCCTCACCTTCATCTTCTTCCTCTTCCACAACAATCGTTACTCAAACACCTCCACATACCCCAAGGGTTCATGGAAAAACTCCCTTATTAAAACTTGATGTCAAATTCAAACTTCCTATGTATAATGGTGAAGTGAATGTTGAAAGACTTGATAATTAGGTTCACCAACTTGAAGTTTATTGCAATATTTAGAACATCAAAGATGATGACACAAAGATTCAGTTGACTTCATTAAGGTTGGAAAGTGCTGCTTTGATTTGGTGGGAAGCCAAAACACAAGAGGATATGAAAAAGCATGGTAAGGTCTCAACCTCTTGGATAGATTTTATTGCTGCTCTTAGAAGGAAATTTCATCCATTATCTTATATGCAGAAGGCTATTATGGATTGGAAGAATTTTAGACAACTAAAGGGTCAAAGTGTGCAAAGTTACACCTAAGAGTTTAGAATAAGGTCTTTGATACTAGGTGTAGACTTGCAATCACAAGAAACTTTGTTGAAATATATTGGGGGTTTACCCAGTTGTTTGAGGAATACTATCCTTATGTTTAATCTTACAAGTTTAGATGAGGTTTGTGTTTAGGCACCACATCTTGAAGCAAGAGGGGAAAACATTTCACAAGAGAGTACTAAGAAGCCATTCACAAGTGGAGACAAGGGTAAGAGTACTTTCAAAGGGAAAGGAAAGAAGAATGTATCCGTCAAGAAGGAAGGAGAAAAATTAACACGCAAACATTGTTCCAAAGAGGGTCATGATGAAGCTCATTGTTGGAAGCTTCATCCTGAGATGAAACCAAAGAAATTTAACAACAAAGGGAAGAAAAAGATAGTTGCAACTACACAACATGACTTAGGCTTTGATTCGGGAGATGAAACAAAGATCACAAAAATGGGAATGAAAGGTAAGGACATATCAAGCACTAGTTGTTCAAGTGATCCTAATGATACTCAATATGAGAAAACAAGAATTGAAATTTTCCATATTCGAGTTATTTCAAAGCATACCAAAATTGATACACCCTTTTATAGTGGTTCACAAGCAAATTTTATTTCTGAAGACTTAGTCAAGAAGTTAAAATAAGAGACCATTCCTCATCCAATACCTTATCCTTTAGGTTGGATATGCAAGAATGCCAACTTACAAGTGACGAGGAAATGTATACTTAGATTTGGAATTAATGCAAACTCTCTTGATGAAGTTGAAATTTATGTAGTTCCACTTGATATTTCCGGAATTATTTTGGGAAGCCCATATTTGTATGATAGGAAATTTATTTTTCATTTCCATGAAAATAAGTATCGCTTGTTCAAAGATGGTATTGACTACATATTTAGAGAACATCGACAAAAACTAAATATTTCACTTGTAAATGCCATACAAATGAAGAGACTCATTAACTCTAGCAAGAATTTTGTGATGTTAATGGTCAAACAAAAGAACGATGTTGAGAATGAAGCTTTTCAAGGTTGTGACTCAATATTGAAATCTGATTTGGTTGAGGTTGTTAACCAATATGATGAGATGTTTCAAGGGCCCAAAGTATTGCCTCACAAGAGGGGAATCCAACATGAAATACAATTGCAACAAGATTATCCTCTTCCTAACATTGGCATGTACAGGATGTCAGTGATGGAAAGTGAAGAAATTGAAAATAAAATTCAAGATTTTTTGGACAAAGGGATCATCAGACCAAGTACTTCTCCATGTGGGTCACCTATTTTTTTGGTACCAAAGAAGGATGGAACGTGGCGCATGTGTGTGGACTTCCGTGCATTGAACAAAATTACGGTAAAGAATCGTTACCCACTTCCTAGAATTGATGATTTACTTGATCAATTGAAAGATGATAAGTATTTTACTAAGTTGGACTTAAGGAGTGGCTATCATCAAATTATAATTTTTGAAGGTGACATATGGAAGACAACATTCAAAACAAAACAAGGTTTTTTTTAATGGCTAGTTATGCCTTTTGGTCTTTGCAATGCTCCTGCTACCTTCATGTGTGTGATGAATGATGTATTGAGGCCATTTCTAGATGATTTTTTGATAATATACTTAGATGACATATTGATTTTCAGTAAATCTCATGAAGAACATGTCATGCATGTCAAAAAGTTACTTGATGTCTTGAATAAAGAATATTTGTTTTTAAAGATGTCAAAGCGTGAGTTTGGAAAAACTTGTTTAGTGTATTTGGGTCATATTGTTGGAGGAGGTGAATTGAAAATAGATCCCTCCAAGGTTGATGTTATTTTGAATTGGCCAAAGCCAAAAAATGTTACGGAGGTAAGAAGCTTTTTAGGAGCAGCCCAATATTGGAGGAAGTTTGTTGCTAAGTTCTCTTCTATCACAGCTCCATTGCATGTATTGACAAGTGTGAAGCAGGTCTTCCAGTGGGGAGGTAAACAACAAAATACATTAGATGCATTCAAGGAAAAGATCAGTTCAGCACCAGTACTTACACTTCCAGACTTGAGACAGTCATTTGAGATTCAAACTAATGCTAGTGACTATGTCATGGGTGCAGTCCTCATGCAACATGGTAATCCCATCTGTTTTCATTCATTAAATTTTAATGGTGCAGTGATTAATTATCCTACATATGACAAGGAATTGTATGCATTGGTGCAAAGTGTGAAAAAGTGGAAACATTATTTAATGGGTAAGGAAACAATCATTCACATTGATCATCAACCATTGCAATACTTGCAATCACAAATAAAGTCGCAGCAATCAAGGTACTTTCGATGGATGGGTTTTCTTCAACAATTGCACTTGGTGATAAGGTATAAGAAAGATATCTACAATAAATTTGTTGACATGCTTTCTAGGCCTTTTTTTAGTTCTTCTACTATTCTTAAGCATAATTCTGTTTTGCATGAGAGCTATGCTGAATAATATGCTTTAGATAGTGATTTTCAAGATGTATACGCAACTTTGAGTCAAGGGAACCAAGTAGAGGAATTGGATTATCACATGCATGATAACTTGTTGTACCATCTTGGTAAGATTTTTATTCCACGGGGAGAAAGATTCAAAATTATAAGAGACGCACATACTTCTCTTATTGTTGGTCATTTCGTTGTAAGTAAGATGGTGGCACATATACATAGATATTTTTATTCGCCTCATATGCTTGAAAGTGTGTCATGTTTTATTAGAGGATGTTCATTATGTGTTGTCAGTAAGCCTAGCAATAGAAAGTTAGGATTGTACACACCACTTCCAGTACCTTCTCATCCACGGGAGAGTGAATTTATGGTTTTCTTGGAAGTCTTCCTATGTCAAAAATGAATCATTATTATCTTTATGTAGTTGTGGATAGGTTCAGCAAAATGTGTATTTTTATGCCATGTAAAAAGAAAATTACAGTTGAACAAACTGCTCAGCTATTCTTTCAGAATGTATGGGTGCATTTTGGGTTTCCCACATCCATTGTTAGTGATCTATATTCTTGCTTTGTTGGGAACTTTTGGTCAATCTTGTGGGGATTCATAGACACCAAATTGAAAAAGAGTACAACATTTCATCCACAAAGAATATGGTCAAATAGAGGTGGTGAACAGGACGGTGATACATCTTCTTTGCATTTATTGCAGCAAGCATCCTAAGTTGTGGGATGAACAATTTCACTATGTTCAGCATGCTTACAACCGAGCCAAGCACTCTTCAACTCAAACATCACCATTTGAGGCATGTTTGGGATACTTTCCCAAGTCTCCTTTGGGTTTCATTTCTGGAAAGGATGTTGTTATTGATGGTCATAGTGATATAGAAAAATCTAAAAGGTTCATTGAACAAATCCAATTGGTACATCATGCAGTTCAAGAATAGTTGGAAAAGAGCCAAGTCAAGTACAAAACAAGGCACGATAACCAACGTGTAGATCACAATTTCCAATTAGGTGATGAATTTTGGTTTCACATTAGCGAATAAGGCTTCAAGGAGAAGGTAAAAAACTAAAACAAATTCAATATGTTCCATTCATTATTTTAGAAAATATTGGTGATAATGCCTTCAGGTTGGATTTTCCTTCATATATGTAAATTTATGTTGTTGTTAATTTTGATAAATTAAGGTTGTATGAGCCTCCTTTGATTGAATATCAAGGAGATAATGTTAAAATTCATTATATTGAGGATTTCTCTCCTGAATACCTTGAACAACTACAGCAAGACACCATTCTTGAAAAAAGAACAAGGACTTGAAAACGATGGAATGTCAACTACCTTTGTGTGGGGCTCAAAGGAACAAATCCAATCAAATCCAAATGGATCGAGATCAGAAAGGTGAGGGAATTGTACCCTCATCTACTAAAAAACTGAAAGTGATATTTTGGGGTCCAAAATATTCCAATGGGGCTGAGTGATCAGGTGCTCAAAAATATGATCAAAAATTAAATTTGTCGGAATGGCTTAAAACTTGTGGGCTTGTGTAGATCTCGTCGTTCTGAATCTGGCGCAACACGTTTCATGGAAAACCAACACTATATGCTCCCATAAACGAGTTTTGTATTTTTTTCCCAAACACGCAAATCTGGGAAAAAGGTACTACCGACTATGTAATTTTTGGGCCAGTGGCAGGCTGCCACGTGGCCTTTTTTTATTGGTCGAAAGTCAAATTTTTTTAGGCCTACCACGGTTTGACACGTGGCGGGCCCAATGGCATCTGACTTGTGCATTTTTTATTGGTGGGTTGGTGTCCAACCATTGGATGCCATGTGGCCCAACCAAAGGCCACCACGTGGTAGCACGGGGGCCACCAAAATTTGGTTGGAATTCCGAACTAGAGTCCACAATATTCGAACCTCTGACCTCTTTGAAAACAACTCATCGCCTTAACTGGATGGGTTAACCATCATCCTTGTTATACCAACGAACCAAACTATATTTAAATGTTATTGGCAGAGGTTATGGGGTAACCCCCATATATATACCATAAGACTATTGGTAGGGAACCGTGGGCACTGAAGCGTGGCCCCATCGAAATTTTTATTTAAAAAAAAAAATCGACCACCTTTATATATAATTCAATATTCAGTTTTTGGGAGTTAATGGAGAAATTAACCGTCCCACGAATTCCGCTAGAATTCCGCCAATTTTTCACTCCATTAGAAAAATTTGGGGTGTGAAAATGTAGGATGGTGTCGGATTTTGGGGAAAATGTAGAGCGACCAGCAACAAAACTAGGAAAACTCATAACTTCTTCATTTTTTGACCAATTTGGGAGCAGAAAGAGGCTAGAAAAACATTTTTGGTGGTTCTGAAGCTAATGGAATTGGTTTTGAAGCCATTGGAGCATTGTAAACTGATGTAACCATCATTTTTTAGCATGATGATTTAGGGCCAAGCCATTGGAATTTGGACCAAGAGACGTAGCCCAGGAGGGGTGAACTCGTTCATCACTTGTTGCGTTGTGGTTATTTTTATGGTGTATTTGTCTATTGTTTTCTGCTATTTAAGATTTTAAATTCATGATTTATGTGCATAATGGTTTAACATAAAACCACATAAAAAATCAATTTTAACACTTGAATTTAAACTACCTCAAGCACATTTACATATCATACATATCAGCGCCTCCAGTATTGCTTATTAACCATAAAGTGTGGGTTCTATTTAGATTTTAATGTAATGTGTATTGGGGGTCGGGGCCGGGGTTATTCCCTAGCCCCCAGTCCACCCAACGCCACGAGACTGTATTGGGAAGCCAGGGTTGCGGGGTGAACCCTGACCCCAAACCACAAGTCATGGAAAAATTCTAATGGAGTTCAAATTGGCACCCAAACCACGGAGCAACCACAGTCATCGGAGAGTTGATTTATGGTTTAGATTTGGCGCAAGGTGTGGAACTTCACCATCATTCCAACAGTGGTTCAATATATACCACCAACAGTTTAAATAGAATTCGGAAACAGTGGGAACTCCACCACAGTTACCCACTGAACCAAAGTTATGGCGAGTTTAAAGTTGGCACATTTGCTTAAAATTGGCCCTGGATCCAATGAAAAAAATATCACCACTTGGCCATTTATGATCGGTTCGTGGGGGTCACTGGGAATTTAAAGTGTCTGACAATTTGCACCCGAATCATTATGAATCTCGCTGGCGTGGGGCATATTTTTCGTTCCACGTGGCCGAAAATTACAGAAATTGTAGGATGGATTGCAAGTGGGTGCGAATTGGAGGAAAGTTAGCAGGAAAATTGTTCTGGAGCATAACTCAGTCATATTTATACCTTTTTGAGTGCATAAAGAGCCCAACTAGGGGTTTTTGACTTTTCTAGAGCCATTGGAGACAATATTTTTGCATTTTGAGCCCTACAAGTTTATGTAAACACATATTTTTTAGCATAATGAAAGAGGCCCAACATTATAAGTTGGACTAGGAGATTTAACCCGGGAGGGGTGAACTCCTTCATCTTTTGGTGTCTTATGTTTTTGTTATGGTATTATTGTCTTTGTTATATTCTGCAAAACTAAGTTTAAAATCATCATTTATGTGTTAACGCAACTTACATAATTGCATAAAAACCCTACAAAATTCACTTGCAAAATTCATCAAAAACCTTGAGTTTTCATATACAGATTAGGTTGGTATCATAGTTTTAGTTGTTTGGTTATATTGAGGGTTTAATTTTGTTGCAAGTGTTTATGATGCTTACAAGGTTGAAGCTCAAAATAGGAGAATGAAATCTTGTGGTAGCAAGTCCTCAAGCTGGTTCAAGGAGAGCGCATTTTCCACAATCTCCACCACAAGTTTCACCTCAAGTTTCATCAAATGCCTCACCAATCATGGAACATGAAGGAGATCCTAAAAATATGACTGAGGATGAGAAGAATTTTAGGAAATAATTCTTTGACATGACTAAGATGGTGAAAGTTTTCTATGATGAAAGTAATTCAAGGTTGCAATGTGAGAGCTCAAAGCCTCCAAATGGAAATGGAGGAAATGGAGAAAAGCCTCCAAAAGGGAATGGAGGGAATGGTGATAAACCACTGCTAACTCTAGTTTTCTCCTCACCCTCATGTTCACCATCATCATCTTCTACATCAGCCCCTTCAAAAGAACCTCCACATTCTCCAAAGGGACATGGTAAAACTCCATTTTTAAAACTTGACATAAAGTTTGAATTTCCTATGTATAATGGAGAGAAAATTTCCGAGAAATTAGATAATTGGGTTCATCAACTTGAAGTGTATTGCAAGATACAAATGATCAAATATTATGAGACTAAGATTAATTTTTATTCATTAAGGTTAGAAAGTGTAGTACTCATTTGGTGGGAAGAAAAAACACAAGAGGTAAGGTCATAACTTTTTGGAATTATTTTTTTGTTGCATTAAGAAGACAATTTTATCCTTTAGCATAGATGCAGAAAGCTATAATGGATTGGAAAAACTTTAGGCAAATAAAGGGTCAAAGTGTGGAAATTTAAACCCGAGAGTTTAAAGGAGAGAATTGATATTGGGTGTAGATCTATCCTCTCAATACAATTTACTCAAATACATTGGAGGTTTACATAGCTACTTGAGACACACTATTATCATGTTTAACCCTACAAATTTAGATGAATTTATTGTACAGGAAACACATATAGAAGAAAGAGGGAAGAATGTTTCTGATAAAACAATTGAGAACTCATTTGAGTTTGGAGACTAAGGAAAGGGGAAGAAGAATGGAAAAGGGAAGAGGAATTCTTCCATCAACAAGGAGAAATAAAAACTCACACGTAAACATTGTTCCAAAGAAGGCCATGATGAAGACCATTACTCGAAACTTCATCCTGAGATGAGACACAAAAATTTTAACAACAAGAAGAAATAAAAGGTTGTTGAAACTATACAACAAGATTTAGGTTTTGATTTCAGGGATGAAACAAATATCATAGCCATGGGATTGAAAGGTATGTACATTGCAAGTACTAGTTCTTCAAATAGCCTTAATGAAACTCAATATGAAAAAACAAGAATAGAGATTTTCCACATTAGAGTTATTTCAAAACATACCAAGATAGATACATTGTTTGATAGTGGATCACAATCAAACCTCATTTCAGAAAACATTGTCAAGAAATTGAATTTAGAAACCATTCATTATCCTAAAACTTATCCTTTTGTTTGGGTATGCGAGAATTCATACTTAGATTTTCCATCACTAAAAAGTTCCTTGATATGGTAGAACTTGATGTAGTTCCATTATACATATGTGGTATTGTTTTGGGAAGCCCATATTTATATGATAGGAGAGCCATTTTTCATTGCCATGAGAACAAATATCATTTCATTAAAAATTGGATTGAGTAAATTGTTAGAGAGTATAGCAATAAATTGAGTTTATCTCTTGTGAATGTTGGGCAAATGAAGAGGCTTGTTAATGTTAGTCAGAATTTTTCATTGTTAATGTTCAAACACAAAGATGTTGAGGAATCTACAACCTTTCAAGGATATGAATCAAGTTTGAAATCTGATTTCATTGAGGTTGTTAATACATGTGATAAGATGTTTCAGAAGTCTAACATGTTTCCTCCTAAAAGAGAAAAACAATATGAAGTGAAATTACAGCAGGATGCATCATTGTTGAACATTAGTATGAACATGATGTCAGTGTTAGAGAATGTAGGGTTCAAAAATCAAATGCAAAATCTATTTGACGAAAAGGACATAGGTTCTAAGACATCTTCTTGTCGGTTTCTTAATGTTTTGGCTTTAAATAAGGATGGTGCACAGCGATGGTGATCACGTTTGGTAAAGAGTCAAGACAAGTGCAAGCCTAGCCATGCTAAGCATCATTATGACTACAGTGTTTAACGTGAAGTGAACTTGAAATTGAATAAGTCTCCTTTGATTGAAGATCGAGGAGGGAATGTTCAAATTCCTTCAAGGGCAGTTTTCTTTTCTGAATATCTTGGAAAATTTCAACAAGATATCATCTTTGAAAAAAAGGCAAGGACTTCAAAACAAGGGAAAGTGAAGTACCTTCATGAGAAACTCAAAGCGACAAAAAAAAGAAAATCCAAATGAATTGATATAGGAAGGGTGAGGGAATTGTACCCTCATCTATTTTTTGATTGAAAATGAGCTTTTGGAGGTCCAAAAGCTTCCAGTGGGGAGGAATGATCCAGGGGATCAATAAAAATACTTAAAATTAAAAGTGTATTAAAGTGCTCGAAACAGTTGCTAAAACAAAGATCTTGTCACCCTGAATCCAATGCAACTCATTTCACTCAAAATTGATATCGTATGCTCCCGATTTCGTGTTCTATTCATTTTCTCAAATAGCTAAATTTTTTGTAATATGGGTTGTAAGTACACCCATTCAACAGTCCATACACTAACTAGGCATGTGATTGGGGAAAATGATTGTACAATTTGGGCCATTGGTTGGTGACAAGTGTCCTCTAGTGATTAGTTGTGGATCGTGCAATTCTATTGGTTGTGGGTTCATTGTGTTGCTCTAATGAGGGAGAGCCACGTGGTCCAATTGTTGGCTTCCACGTGGCCTCCTTTTGGTATATTAAAATTTGGTATGGGTCTCATCTGAAATCTGAGTGAATTGAATCAGAGAACTCTGGGGTGGTATCACAGTGCTCCATCACTACGCCACCGATATTCCTTATTAAACATAGAGTGCAGGTTCTATTTAAATTTTAATGTAATGTGTATTGGGGGTCGGGGTCGGGGTTAACCCTTGGTCCCTGGTCCACCCAATGCCATGAGACTGTAGCAGGAAGCCAAGGGTGTTGGGTTAACCCTAGCCCCAAAACACAAGTCACGGCACATACCATAGTTCATGGCACAGTTCTAATGGAGTTCAAACCGGCACCCAAACCACGGAGCAAGCAGAGTCACCGAAGATTTGAGTTATGGTTTAGATTTGGTATGGGGTGTGGAACTTTACTACCAATACAACCTTTGTTCAATATATACCACCAACAGTATAAATGGAGCTTGGAATTGGTGGGAACACCACCACAGTTACCAACATAACCATGGTTATGGAGAGGTTAAAATTGGCACGTTTGTTTAAAACTAACCTCGGATACAATGACATAAATAGCACCACTTGGCCCTTTATGATCGGTTCGTGGGGCTCACTGAGAATTTAAAGTGTCTGAAAATATGTACCCGAACCGGCGCGAATCTTGCTGATGCAGGGAAAATTTGTCACTCCATGTGGCCGAAAAGTGTGGAAATTGTAGGATGGATTGTAGGTGGGTGAAAATTACAGGACAATTAGCAGGAAAATTGTTTTGGAGCATAAATTAGTCATTTTTTGACCTTTTTTAGTGCAGAAAGAGCCCAACTGGGGGTTTTTTACTATTCTGGATCCATTGGAGACAGTATTTTAACATTCTGAGCACTACAAGATTATGTAAACACATTTTTTATCATAATGAAAGAGACCCAACATTGGAAACTGGACCAAGAGATGTAGCCCAGGAGGGGTGAACTCCTTCATCATTTGATGTCTTGTGTGTCTGTTATGGTATTATTGTATTTGTTATTTTCTGAAAAAATGAGTTTAAAATCATCACTTATGTGATAATGTAACTTACATAATTGCATAAAACCATAAAAATTTCACTTGCAAATTTCATCAAAAACCTTCAGTTTTCATATACAAATCATCACACATGCTTGGCCCTTGATAAATGCATGAGCGCACCTTTCTTATGCAAGCCTAGAAAGTTGACAGTCAGTGTCAATAGGGGAATTTTAAGGTCTGAAATGGGCCTCCTAAGGAAATTATAAAATAATAGTGGAAATAATAAAATAAGGTTAGATTATATCATCAAATTTTAGAGGGAAAAAAGGAAAAAATACTTTTTCAACTCGTATTTTCAACTCATCTCCCTATGGTTTTACTCAAATTTCATGTGGGGACACTCGTTGGATGCAAAATTTGATTTATCTTCCAAGGAGTACCCATGTTGCATACTTTTGATGGAATTTTCCACACAAAAAATGAGAAATACATGAAAAACGTGATTGCAATCACGTTTTTTCATGTATTTCTCATTTTTCATGTAGCAAGGTCCATCAAAAGTATGCAACATGGGTACTCCTTGGATGAGGATTTAAAATTTATCATCCAACGAGTACTCCCGCTCAAAATTTGAGTAAAACCTTAAGGAGACAAGTTGAAAATACAAGCTGAAAAAGTAGTTTTATTATTTTATTATTTTTTAATGGTTTTACTTTTTTACCCCAAAAATGTTGAATCATCCCCTATGGTTGACATCATCACCTTAAATCCTATTGGTTCTTATAAAGTTTCTTTTGATAGTACATTTTTTCTTAGGAGGCCCACTTTAGACCTCAAAAGTTCTCTAATGGCACTCTCCATTGACAGTCCCTTTCACTTTTTTTGCAATTGTACTTCTATTTTGGTGAGTTTTTCTCAACTGTCGCCTTTGCGCGCCTTTGCTTTCAAAAGTGTCGCTTTCACATTTGTGATTGTATTTTTTGGTTTTTTTCATTTTAACAAGTGGAATTTTCATGTTATTTCTGACATGTGTCGCTTTCAATTTCTTTAGCTTTGCAAGTGTCATGTTCACATTCTTTTACTATTGTAGTTGTCGCTCTTAGTTGTTTTCACTCTTGTATGTGTCGCACCTTTGCACATCAGTGGATTTAGTTCTAGTGCACTCTTCTACATTAGATGGTCCTATATATGATGATAATATGTGCTAGACACGTTCCTACAACTTAGCACACTTTCTATTCACAGTCAACACTTTTTTCACAACTAGTATTCTAAGTGTCGTAACACGTTGTTTCAATTGTCACACTTAGACATGAGTGTTGCTTTGTTGTCATTTCAAGATGTGATTGATGATCATGACTCCTATCCATTCCCTTTGCATGTATTGATGGATTTCATGTGTGTGATTTGTGTTTGAGTCTTGTTTGGATGCCTTTCCCCCTCTTACTCTACTGGTCCCACACTTAGCCATTTTGGAGCTCTTCTTAGTCCTACTGCCTAGTGCAGATTATGAAAGCTTCAATTCTTCACCTGGTGATGAGCATAGCCCATTCATGAGCCCCATTTATGATACCTTTTCCTCCCATAGTTATGCATTAATCCCTCTTCAAGATAATATTCCATGATTGCACATTAAGTACCTTCAAAGATAGTCACCTAACCCTTTGTACTTGTATTGAATCACTACAATAAGTTTTGAGCAATTATTCCTTGTATAGTGCATGTAGCATTTCTAGTGGCCCTCTGCAAAAGAAAACTACACCACACAAGGTCTCCTCCCTCTAGAAGTGTAATAAATAGCTCCTAGGAAAAGTGACTTACCTTCTACTGCCTATCTCAGTAAACTATGCACTCTCCTATTACATAAAGTCATTGTCAATCCACAATGTGCTAGCATGGGGTCCATAGTGCATTTCTGAAAAATAGTGGGCCATCGTTGAGGAAACTATGCTAGCCTCATGCCTATACTTCCCTGTCAGTGAATAGCACAATTCTATCCAATAGTGACTCAACCCTTAACTACTAGCCTTTCCATGTGCATTGAAGACTTTCTCAAACCTATCCCTCCCAACACAGGGCACAATTTTAGTAGAAAATGGGCCACTGTTGAGGAAAACTGCATTAAACTTTAGGCATCCCTTTCCTTCCGAGTACGTAGTGCAGTAACAAGGATTATTCTTGCTTCCATTGTTGACTATGATCCATCTCTATGCCCAAGACTTGTCCTACCTCTTCCCTCAATGCATGGTGAAGTCCTAGATCACAATCAGGCCTCCTCTTAGTCATGGTTGAGTCAAATTACACTCCCATTGTCTCCTACTCCTTTGGGCCTAAAGCATGGCACAGTCTTATTCATCAAGCCCATCACATTGTTCCTTGAACTTTCCCATTGTGCTTGAACTTGAATATCCCCTCCTCATAGTGCATGGCGTAGTTTTAGTGAACAGTGGTGCTCTCCTAAGCCACTATTGGCTCAACTAAAAATTCATAATCAATCCTTTCCTTTTCACTCCTTTCATAGGCATGTCATAAGAAACGTGGGGATAGAATGGATGAATTTTTCTAATTGATCATGCCTTGCCATGAGTAATATTCATTGGCAGGTGTCCCATCTCAACATGTCAAGATCATATGCTCAAGTAATGTGTTAAGGAGAAGACACAAATAATTACTTGCATAGAAGAATCACAAAGAAGAACCATCATGATGACATGAATAGATCTTGGACCATGACATATTGAAGACATTTCAGGATGACTTAGAAGGTCCCTGTGGCGATCCAAGACCCTTTGGAGGGTGAATATGAAGAACAAAGAAGATATTTCATGAAGACGAATTACTAATCAGATCATTCAACAGGAATGCAAGACATATAAGCATGGAGAGTAGCTTGGCATTGCCACATCATCATGAATTTCCATGTCATCATTGCCAAGTTGTAGTGTGTACAAGTGTCATCACAATGTCATATGTGTCCATGTATCTTGCCACATCATCATGTGGAATGTAAGAAAATGATAAAATGTAAATGTGTGTAAGTCCAAGAGTCACATGTGGAATATGAAAAGTCATATGTGGACAAAATTGTCATATAGAAGTTCTAAGGTCACATTATAAGTCCAAGAGTCATAAGGGTAGTTCAAGAGTCATGAGGATATGAAAGGTCATTCCTCTTGTTATAAAAGAAACCTCATAACTCAAGCAAATGGATTATTGGAGGCTTAGACTTTGGAGAGTGATCAGGAGATCATGTGTTTTGCTCAAAATTGAAAGTGCTTGAAACTGTACCAAACCTGAGCGACCGGGTAGCTCTCGTCATTGTGATTTTGGCACCGTGAACGGTTCGAAAAACCGATGTCGTATGAGGGAGATATCACGTTCTGTCTGTTTTCCAAAACAGGCAAAAAATTAGCATAATAGGTACAGTGTTGATGTGGCAAGTCCAGTCAACAATGCAGGAATTCTTCTCCAGAAGCATCCAATGACATCGCGCCATGTGGCATCGTTGGGTTTGTCGAAGATGACTAGGAAGTGAATTTTTTTTAATTCCTAAGTCTAAGTTGATTTATTAGTTATTGGCATGTCCTTTTTTTATGGCCAATGGGGAAGGACCACATGGCATGCCACATACCCCCCCATGGCAGGCATGTGGGATTAAGGTCTAAGGTTTATGGTGGGATTAAATTGGACACACACACACACACACATATCCTAAAGTTTGCAACCCACTAATTGGCGGATTCAATTAAATATGGAGCAGCTCTTTTATCTATTGTGGCGGAGATCTAAATGGAGACAAGCTCCAATTCTGGCGGAGAAAGATGCATGGCAGTTTGTAACAAAATTATTATGGTGGAGTGGGGGTCGAACCCATGACCTACCCCCCGCCAACAAACCTTCTTACCAGCGCTTCGATGTGTTCGATCTTAACCAACCATGGTCTTTGCACGATCTTATGGTTTATCTACATGACGATTTGGGGTTGGAGGGGGCCAGCCCCCTCCCCATATGTCTTCGGACCAAGAACCAACGGCTACCATTGGCGACTATCCAAACTATTCTTCGACGACTTCGTGGATGCGGTCACTTGGAACCACGTGACATAAAACTTCAGTATGACGATTTACTTATACCATGACCTCCAGTAGAATAGAACGCTATCACATGTGCGATATGGTGACAAGTTAATGAAACGGTTTCACAAAAAGGTCTTCGGAACGTGGATGCCTCCGGGTTCCGCTTTAACTTCAATGCGGACTTTTAAAACCATAACCGTGGAGTTTTAAGCAGGGGGTCAGCTTGTGACCACCCCGCCCTAACCACTAGCTTTTAATTCAAACGGTCAATACTGGCAGGAGTTTTGGTGCCGACCTAAAATTTAGGGATAATTTCCAAATTAACTGCAGTTAACTGTAGTTCTCCACTTTTAGTGGAGGTTTTGTAGCTGATATTGGGAAAAAGCTTTGGGAGGTCAATTTTCGACCAATTTGGGTGAAACAAGAGTCTACCTAGACTAATTTGAGCATTCTGGAGCCACTAGTGCAGATAAAACAGCCATTAAAGGCTTGTCAACACATGTATTTGCAATTTTGAGCATAATGACAAAGAGGGACATGCCATTGGGAGCTGGACCAACAGATGTAGCCCATGAGGGGTGAACTTCTTCATCATGTTTGTTGTGTAAAACTTATGTGTGATGCTTTTTTCTCTGTTATACACTGCTGCACAATGTTATTTAGGCTTATTTTCATGCTTAAAACTCACAAATTCATCTATGTTTCATGGTTAAAACACACATTCCTTAAGCAAACAAATGGAGACAAATTGTACATGTTTTTAATACTGAAAGGACACTTAGCACAGCAAACTGGTACACTCCTTCCATATCAGAAATCTAGCCTTGGCTTCTTCATATTGACATAGGAAAGAAGATCATTCCTTCAAGAAGCAAGAAGTGACTTAATGTTCCACTACTGGAGCTAGTATCTCACCATTGTAACTGTGTACTTTGATCCTTCACCTAATAATCAGAAGCCCATTAAGGCAACACATTTTCATGTGTATATCATGAATTTTTTAGGACTATTCTTGGAATGTTTGTAGTGTATGTTGGAATTCATATGTACTAAATAAATTGAACTATTTTGGTGGCTTTGGTGCTCAGCTTATTAAATATGTGTAATTTATTTAATGATTGTTGTGTCTGTGGGAACTGTTTTTTTGGATAACCAACGAATATTTTCTTGCTATCATGGGCCTCTCTTAGGATAGTAGTATTAATTTCCTTTTAGAGACTCACTCTCATCTCCCTCTCGTGAAGGCCTCCTTTTACACATTGAAATTGGTGTTTCACAATGTAAACTTACTTATTTGGTCAAAGGTTATGTGTATAATCTCTTATAGTATCCATCGAAACCAAGGAAAACCTTAAGTTATGGTTATTGGTTGATACTCCAGATGGGGCTCCTACTCCAAACAATGTTAGGTTTAACTAGGACTTCACATCAGGGAGACCCCCTGTATGTTGGCAGTATCTAGCACCATTAACATTTTGGCACTAGAAGGAGGGCCAGATGAAAATTTGTTCCCATTGAGTCTATTTTGAATCTCTTATTTTAAATGGATCCATCCCATATCATAATCTTGGGATGTTCCACAAGGAAATAATTGATGACCTGTCTCATGTTAGCATAAATATTTCGAAAAAAGTGTACCAAAAATGCTTCACTTAAGTGATTGGTGACAAGTGACCCTAACAATAAGATTTGGTCACTCTTATTCTTTAGATTTGCAAGAAAAAGTGATAAAACCCTGCAAGAAAATATATGATGCAATCCCAAAACATATAGAAGCAGTAAAGAAAAGTGTAATAACACAATAGAAGGACTTCAAATGAATAATATTTTATTAAAACATATTTTATTACAACATGGATCCCCCTCCATGGGATGGGTCCTTTTGATGTCCTTGTGCTTCAACGATCTTGTTCTTCTCTCTCAAAAGTGCAGAAAACCCAAAAATAAAGATGGAACTCAAGTGGGTGCTCAAATGTTATGAGACAATCATGGTGACGATGATAATGATCATGGTGAAGAATGAATGGAAATCCCTCTTATTTATAACAAAGTATTGAGCTAAATTAGGAATTGGAAAATAATAAAATATTATTGACCAAATCAAAAACTAACCATTAGGAATACTTTATTATATTTTTTTGAAAGGGAAAAGATATTCAAAATGGTCAAATATTTTTTTTAGAAAATGGTTGAAGTAATTAACAAATAGAATTATTTATTAATAACTTTATGAGGATTAAGAAAAGTGTGAATTTGAAATAATTATTAAATAATGGTTTAACAATTATTCCAAAAATAAGAATAAGGAATTATAAATAAATAGCGATTTATTTAATTATTCCAAGGTGATTTAGTCAATGTGTTAAGAAATAATTATCAAATAATGATTTAATTATTATTTCTAGAGAAAATTAAATAAATAATTATTTATTTAATTATTCTCATAGAGTTTTTTCATTTTAAACAGAAATAATTTAGTAAAAATGGTTTGCTAAATTATTTCCTATGGTGAAAGTGATTTTACTATGGTAAAATTAATCATACATGGTGTATTTCGATTAACCTAGTATGAAATGGCTGGGTGATCATTTTTTTGGTGATAACAATTTCCCCCCTAGCGTACGAGCGTCGGTAGCAAATCATATGACTGAAATACGTTGTAGGTTCCACTTTCACAAGACACGGAAGGGGAGTCAGAGAGAAAGAGAGAGATAGCTAAAGCAATTCAAGGAAGGACAGATAAATTGAGGGGGAAAGACCTACTAATCTCATATAAGCCTCCTTTTATTTTGGATTACATGATCTCAAATGAGGCAGGAGAGGCATACCCATACCTGCTGAGATAACTAAGTACAAATAATAATGGTGTGCTCATCATGTGGGACTGAGCTACAAAGTACGAGATACATGATACATGATATGCTTGCATCAATGGGCCAGAATGCGATACAATAATGCAATGAGTCCATATATATAATGTCCCTGGAAAACAAAGGTCATGACTGAATACAATAACATCTTCTGATTTGAGTACATGATGCATAATTCCTTTCAAGATGACATGGTGAGGGGCAATCACAACCAAAGAAACCATCTTGAATAGTAAAGGACTCTGAAGAACTGAATGGATCATCTGAATGAGGCATGCATGTTGTGGACGTCACAAGTTGCTAAAACCATACCATTCAAATATTTGAAACTAAATCTGAGGCTTGATCATGAGTTGCGTACATCTGGGCATGTGGGGGCTACCTGAAGGGCTAACCCCTAGAGAGGTCTGGAACATCTCACACACACCCAGTAAATTTTGGTACAATCTACTAGATCATCGGACCATCAAGTGTACGATTCTTGATTGTGCAAAAATGAGCTAGAGTTGAGCACGCGAGAAACAACCAAGTTAAAGGGAAATGGTGATTCCCTTTGCTTTATTTGAGGCATCAAACAATGATGAAATTTGGAACAAAGGTACATCTACCTCTAGACAACCCTCCTGGAATAAATGTGTTGAAGTCGATAGAAGAGGACCTACGAGAGGTAAGGTAATGAGGATTCCTCAACAAAGGCACGAGGATCATAGTAATGTGACTGATGGACTAACACCAAGGATGATGATGGAAGGATACAAGATGAGATGTGGACTGGTGACTGCCCTTGTCATAGAAGGACATGCATGGTTGACCTAGAAGTGATTGACTCTACTCTAGAAGGGATGGTTAATTACTCAAACGAAGGCTTTTCAAATACGAAGAAATATATTTGGAGGCCAAATATGATCAAAATGGGTTGTATGTGACACAACTATGGATGATACATTGTAACAGGACACAAGGGGACTTGGAACAAACTCCATGGATGCAAGGGTGAACCATCTCTGATGCTCTGAACAAGGGTGATTCGATGATGTTGCCACATGTGGGAGGCCCAAAGGGGACCATAAAAATATGAGTAAAAAATGGTTACCCATGAAAAAATCGACAGGTGAGTCGACCAGTGCTAAGGTAAAGTGGTAACAGACTATAAGTGGCTCATATGAATAAATTCAATTTTTAATAGGTGGAAAAGTGAGACCTCGTGGAAAAAATGGATTCCTAGTGAAGTGTCAAATAACCTAGAAAAAAAGCATTCATTATAGAACTGAGTGAGAGCGTTCCAATGGTGTTGATGGTTCACCAAACCGAGCTACAATTTGGTCACAATAGGCGATGGGAAAATTAGTGTTTTCCTATAAAAGGGATTCTTACCCCCAAATCCAATTCATTTTCATACTGAGTTGTTGGAGACTTTGAAGAGGAGGAGAATGCCCTAAATCTTGAGGAGATCGTAGGAGACAAATCGACCATCAAAATTTAGATCTATGAGTTTTTGGTAGGTGACCTAACCTTACTCGTTGATTTTAGTGGATTATATTTTCAAATTAGGGCTTCATATCAGTGGGGGGGGTCCTTTATTTTCCTCAAGTTTGCAACACATTTGTTTTCCCCTTTTATGTGTTATGGAACGCAGGAAATGGGTCAAAAAGTGTGTCCAACACATTTTTGAAGGGAAAAACTACGTTGTGGATTGAAGGGAAAAGTAGGTATGGGGGACTCTGTTGAGCGAAAGTTAAGAACCAGAAGTAGATGCTTTAGACTCTAAACTGAAAAAACATGATGGTGTTTTGCTGGTATGGCAGAGCTAAAGCTAGTATGGTGAGAATGATATTTTAATACGCTTCTTGCTAAGTTTTAGGGGAACCAATTAGTCAAATGGGTTGCTTAATTTCTTGGAGAACCCACTGATGAGGGTTGATGAGCCACTATTATCCAAGATTATAAGTTATTTGGATCTATATTGGCAGGCCTTTGTGGTGCAGGTGCATAGGATCGAGATCATTATCCAGGACATACTTTTTTATAGGATTTCCACCCTTAGGGGTGGCAGGGGAGATGCATCCAGTGTTACCTTGTGGGAGGCATATAGGGGAGTTTGTGGAGCGTCACTGTGTGTCAAGTGCTCATGCAAAGGGTACAAGCATCCAGATTCATGACTTAGAGAGGCTCGAGACATAAGCTACATCCGTAGTAGTGGTGCATATTTTGGGTATTCATACCTTTCATCACATCATTGGGGGGTAGATGATGCTTCTAGAGAGTGTAGCGGCAGGTACCTACTATGTGTGGGACCAAATTATGTTTTCTTCATTAAAATAATTGTTGGGTTTATGCAGGATATAGACCAATGATAACTATTCATTTGGGATAGTTGCATGTTCATTATTCTTTGAGAAGATCCCTACCATTTTTCCACATGTACGGATACGTGATGGGAGCCCATAAGAGACTGGGATGCACCACTGGGGGAAGCTACTATGACGAGGTGGAGCGGGACAAGTCAAACAGGTATTCCAACCTAATTTCTTTTCTCATTAGGACCAGATTCCATTATAGATAGATGATTATCCATACAGCAGAATGAACTTTCATGGAGATCCTGACCTACCACTCCCACCAAGACGAGCATGGGGTCCAGATGGTAAGTGATAGTTGCTATAAAATTTTTCGCGTGTATAGTTTAGAAAATGTATGTATGTGGTATTGATTTCCAAACTTGTGGTATGCATATATAGCACTGGTGAGGCTAGCAGGATATGAAAGATGAGTCGCGGCATCTAGTGTTGCTGATCAGAGAGGTTCGACATCATAGCAGAGATCAGATAGTGATGCGCTACTGGAGGATCTCCAATGTAGGTTCGACGTGCTACTGATAAGGCTGAAATAGCATGGATGGAATGAGCTAGAAGGCCAATATACATATGTGTGTGTTAGCTTCCCTCTGAATGGCGAGGTATCACAAGGCGCATAGTTATGGTCAGTCAGGAAGTGTGAGACCTACGAGCGGGTGGAATGGACCCACTTGCACGTGATCTACCATAGGACAGTGATTAGTTGTAGGGACATGTGGGCCCCCATTTTTTTATGAAACATGTTATGGGCTTGTCAGATATTTTTAGAGTAGTGGACTCCAAACACTATATGTTGGATAATATAATACATAATATGGTTATGCATATTTTTGTGACGATTGTGGTTCGCCATTTGTTTATGCTATGGATGTATTCTTGAATATGCATGTGATAAATTCCAATCTAGAATGTTATTTGAAATGGTATATACATAGTTACTTTGTGCTCTAGGAACTTGACAGATTGTAATGGATTAAAATTCATGTGCCAAAAGCTTAACTTGTAGATATTTTCTAATTAGGGAAGGATTACACACATGATAAACGTCGTTCAATTGGATCATAAGTAGCAAGGAATCATTAGAAACATGAAGGTGAAGGATCAGATGATTAAGGGCATCGACTAACAAACATATCACTGCATCATATTCAACCTGGTTATTGGTGGCAGATCTAATGCATACATCTTTGGAGTTGACTAGTGAATGAAAAGGGGTGAAAATAGCCCAAGCTATTGAGGCTAGTGATGAGCTCCATCATTAGACATATTTCGAGGGGTTAATGGTCACCTTTTTGCCTTCTTATATTTCTTTTTATTGCATTTTTATTATTATTTGGTTTTATGATGCTAGTATAGGTGGCGATTAAGGCTAACATACTTCGAGTTCCTAATATGAGGTTGAGTGCAGAAAATCATGAATTATTAGCATTTTTATAAGGATTTTATCATAAATACTTTCAGGAGACAAAAAAGAGGAATTATAGGAGGATTTTCCACCCTCCCTAACTCTTAGAGCCAGCCAAAGGATCCCAAATATTGTCTTCAGCAATTCGAATTCCAAAGGCATCCAAACGATCCCCAAGGATTCTCTCCAACAATTCGAATTCCAGAGGCAACCAAGCAACTCAAAGAGAAGTGCACCCAATCTTTGTTTACTTGGATTAAAGTGGACTCAATCACCATTTTCTAGGGAGTTGTTGGTTGCTTCCCTGTAGAATAAATAGAGTAGAGATAGAGATAGGAAGGGGTGGATTCTAGTCAAAACTCAGTGATCAAATTTTCATAAATGTATGAGGCTATTCTTTTATGAAATGAGCAGATTGATTTCATTTTACCGATTCAAGTTTCAAAGAGCTAGGCTTGTGGGTTAGGGCCCAATCCATGTGCCTCAGCCCTCAGCCTCTCTGTTGTATTTTTTCTCTTCTTTCTGTCATTCCATTAGTTCTGCCTCTGATAATTTCGTTTATGTTTCAAGTTGTTATTTAGTTTTGGTTTCAGTGTGTTGTTGTAGGTTTCATTTGCTTGAGAGTAAAAAAATAGATGAGACAAACCAAAAATTTGTGGATCAAAACCCCCTTCTCATCTCTGTCAATAGATCTCGAGGAAGGCAAACCTTCCCACAGACCCAAAAACTAATTTCTGTTCACTATTTCAGAGATTAAAAGTAGAGTTCCATTACCATTTTCAGTCTTCCTCTACATTGTACTTTTATGCATTTGTTTGTTTCGTTGCACAAAAGTTAGCAGGTTGATTGCGGTAATTATTGCTAAAACCCCAAAGCAGCTCTGTGGTGCCTTCCCGCTTCATTCTCCATCTATCTCCACAATCTGAGCATTGATGTCACGCCCTCCATTTCCTCTTCTTTTATGTTGATTCTAACTGCTGCACCCACCTTTTATCCCTCAAAACACTTTAAATATCCAACCCGCCTTATTCCTTTGTTCTTATTGGTGACAGTTTCCCTACCCTTTTTAACACAAAATGCTTGAAAACTATTGCTATCGCACCCCGCCTTTCCTCCTCGAAATTCCCGCTATCGCATTTCACACTTCGCACCTTTCTCCTAACTGCGTTATCACTTCTCTGCCAACCTTGCGACATTGCGAAATTGCAAATCGCAGTTTCTATTGTTTTTCTTTAAGACTTACAGGTCCTTTTCACTGATTGCGATAAATCCACTACATCGCACATTGCACTTTGCATCATTTTCCTTTTTTCTTTAAGACTTACCGCTCCTTTTCACTAATTGCGATAATTCTACCACCTCTCACATTGCACTTTGCATCATTTTCAATTTTTATTTAAGACTTACCGCTCCTTTTCATCGATTGCGATACTGTCATCGCACTCCGCCGCCAGTCCCACCACCACGTCACCCATTGCACTTCACATCGTTTTCCTTTTTTCTTTAAGACTTACTGCTCATTTTCGCTGATTGCGATACTATCATTGCACTCTGCCACCGGTCCCACCGCCACGTCACCCATCACACTTCGCACTTCAAAAACTTTTCCAGAACAACACTTCCACTATCCCTCCAACTTTGTGATATTGTGAATTCAATATCACATTTCGCACTTCACAGTTTTTATCCTGTTGCATTTCACACTTTGTAGTTTTTGCCCCATCGCACTTCACAAATCGTACTTTTTATTTTGTTCATTTAACACTTACCGCTCCTATCTGCCGATTGCGATATCACCCCATACTCTGCCACTGGTCCCACTACCACGTCATCTGCCGCATCGCACAACGCACTTTTTATTTTGTTCCTGTTAACCTTACCACTCCAAACACCAATTGTGATCACCCTCCATCGCAACTCCGCCATCACACTTTTTAAATCATTCCGCTCCAAAGCCTTTTTGCACCATAATAAAGCTTTAATAAGGTTTAAACCCGCTCTTTTCACTTCTAAGCCTAGTTTCATGTGTTTATCCCTCCATTAGCACCTTTACCCCTTTCTTCTCCAAGTTGTGAATCAACACTTTTTCAATTATAATTAAGTCCTGGACAACTTAGTTGCATGGATAGAAGCATGGTAGATAGAGCATAACATAAGTAGGGTGTGTTTAGCCGGTTGGCCAAGTTTAGTGTGGTGTAATTTAGTTTCCTTCCAGCAATTTAGTTTATTTTCCTTCCTGTCATTTCTTTTCAGAAATTTCATTTCATTTCATTCTTTCATTTCCTTTTTGTACATTAAATTAGTTTCATTTTTGTCATTTCCTTTCTGTAAATTAAGTTAGTTTCCCTTCTATCATTTCCTTCCAGCAATTTACTTTTCAATTTTTATCATAGTTTAATAAATAGCACCCCTTTCGTAAAGAAAAAGAGGATGACATGAAAAAAATGCATCTGTTGTATATATAGCACTGTCACCTCCAAGTTTGTACGAACCTCAGGTTGATAAAGTAAAGTAGGGAAACCCTTGGGAGTTGCAGCACTCTTGGTGCAATACCATAGCTCACCACTTTTTGGCGTCGTTGCCGAGGAGGTGTCTAGTAGATGCTTTGATTTTGTTTAATCATTATTTCATGCTTTCTTTTCTTTTCATGTCATTTCAAAAATATTTAAAAAATACAAAAAGATCTGATTTTCATGCCTCGTAGGAATAGGAATACTCAAAGAAAAATATTACCTAAAACCCCCACATCACCTCCTAGCCACCCTTCACTCTTCTTTAGTCGCAGTGAGATTTAACCCCTTATAGGAGAGCCTTCTGAATATTTTAAAGATCCTATTGGGGAAGAATAAAAAGACCTTGTTTTGACTAAGGGACCTGCTTCACCTATCTTAACCAAGGTTGGGATCCAGAGAGCCTTTCCCATAAGGGAGGTATATGGGGAAACTAAGATGAAAAACATTAGCCCCTAAGCTCTTCCATACTTTCATGGACTTACCTCTGAGGACCCTGACATATTTATTTTTGAATTTTTTGTTGTTTGTAGGACTTATGACTACACCTCTGATGATCATAAGTTGAAAATATTCCCATCCACCATTAAGGATGTAGCCTTGCGCTGGTTCATGGGTCTGCCTGGGGATAGCATCACTACCTAGGAAAAGATGGAAGAGACCTTCAACAACAAATACAGATATTACTATATGTCCAAGGAAACTAAGAATGAAATATTTAGGATGAATCTAGGAACTGATAAATCCCTAGAGGACTATGAAGAGAGGTTTCAATTAAACTATAAGAGAGCCAACTATACTCTTGATCCTGCATCACTTAAACTTGTACTTCTTCAAGGGATCAGTGAAGAGATGATAGAAACCTTGAATATGCTATCAGGAGGAGATATCTACCAACAACCCTATGAAATAATCAAAACTATCCTCCAGAACCATTCTAGGGAATTTAGGAAGAAGGGCGGAGCTAGCCAAAGTAAATCCAATACCCCTTCCTCTTCCACCTTCATAAAACATGAGGTTTGAAACATGCTAAAGGACTTCAAGAGACACATGTTGCACACCTTTTCTTTGAAAATGGACACAATGCAGGTCAAAAGGAAGCAAGAGGAAGCAAAGAGAGCCCTGGCCATATTTTGTCCTAGATGTACCAGGAAGCATCCAAGAAATGAATGTCCACTAAATTTCATAGAGGTTTTCTTAGTCTGTGAGGAGAATGATGCCACAAAAAATTGTCCCTCCCTACCTGGACTTAAAGTTGTATATCAAGGTGGGGAAGCAATGCCAAAGAAACTATGTTTCATCAACCAGAGAAGGCCTCAAGGCCCTCATTCATCTCAACAAGGTATGCAAGGTGCACCTTACTCTTGCTATCACAACAATCAGAGTGCACCCATGCAACCTTGGTGTTGAGGAGGTAAATCCCCTCTGCGGACAGAGGCGATCCCTACTAGCCCAGCAGGGGTCTAGCAACAATCATCAAATGCTACAGCACAAGTTCCTAATTGTGAACAAATAAGCCAATGATGGAGGCCTACCTGGAGTCCAGTGCTATGATTCGTAGAAGAGACATCGTTCCCGTTCCTCAGCCTCGGTAGATCACGATCCCCACGATATCCGTGAATGGACACCTGCACATGCAAGAAACAATACGAATACAAGCATAAAATCCAGAATACGCAACTATATATCAGTCAGAAAGGATATAACTCGTTATTAACATAAGTGAATAACAGAGTGGAACCATAACCGGTAGTCATTCATTAATAAACAATCGAAAGAGAGTACAACCAATGTTCTGATGTCGCGGTCTCCTTCGGAAGGGTCCCCAGTCGTTCACGTCTCGCAAAGCTCACCAGGGAAAGGGAAAACCTCTCTAGAGTCTCTCGACGATAGTCTCCTTACTTGAGTCGGCCTTAAGGGAAGAAAGAGGGCTCTTACAGCACAAAGGCTCTTGGGAATTTGGAGATTCAAAGCTTAGGCACTTCCAGACTAGCTTGCAATGGCAATGGGCAAGATTTTATAGATGGGGAATGAGGGAGTTGGGATCCCTATTATTGTGGGATTGGCCCTATCATCAAGGAAGGTTCCATGAAAGGTGGCAAACCACTTCCCTTCCATGGAACTCCCGCAGCCAAATCTCCCAACTCAAGATAGGCAATGGTTTCTGAGTTTGTTGAAACACAACTTCCGCCATTTTTATTTAAAAAACACTCCTTAAATTGGCTGGCGCGACTACTGCTTTGGGACAGAGCGCCAGTTGGCGCGACCTCTTTGTAGGATTTTCCCCATTGGCACGAGCGATGAACTGTCTGCCCGCGCCAATGCAAAAGGAGATGTTTTCATGATTTTTGAAAGGAGATGTCTTTAGGGAAATTGAAGCTCATGTTTAGAGGAATGCATTGATGATGATTTCAAGGCATGAAAATTTTCACAGGTCACAAAATGGGTCCTCCATTGTGCGGGACGGGGAATGGTAGGGACGGTGACAAATTACTGTGTAACAGATGCCCCCTAAAGTATGAGGCCCGAGAGAGAGAGGGGTGAAATGCTTTACAAGAACATGTTCAACTGAAGCCCCACCGTCAGAAAACCTATGCAGAAAAATACAACTGATATCTCAAGTACATGATGTATATGCGGTATGGGCGCAGCCATCTGAAACATAGTACACTATAATCTGGATCCAGGGTATGGGCGCAGCCATCTAGCAAGGATCAAATAAATAGACTCAGGTATGGTCGCAGCCATCCAATCAGTGAGTCATGTACATAATGATAATAATCCACAATCGCAGCCTGGATTACAACAAACACAATCCAGGGTCTTGCGCTCCATCTCGACCCAAACAAAGTACAAGTTCAAGCATGCGAATATGTGAGCTAAAGTCGAACATGCAAGAACATCGTCTGATTACCAGCCAATGATGAGAGCTGTTAACAGACGTGAGAGGAACCACCAATAATGACAATGGCCCTCAAGGTACTACAGGTACAATCTACGGCGTGTGAATCAATGAGCTGGTGTCGAACACCCGTAGAATCACTCGATCGGAGGCCAATGATGAAAACCCCACGTCAAATGCGACGAACCTGCCATTGAGGCATGCAAGCTCCAAGGTACCATAAAGGAGTCTCTAGATCAGCTTCCTGGATAATGAGCTGAAGTCGACAGGAAGTGACCTTGATCGAAGGTGGGCCATAACGTTTCCCACATCATCGACACGAGACAGAGGAACATGATGTTTTTGTGAATCAGGATCATACGAGAATCAGAGGGAGGTTGATACTTTGCAGAGGTCAACTTCTCTTGAACATATTGGCGGCACGACAACGGATTTGGCTGTATTTGACATCAAAAGATCAAAGGTCATGATGACGAGGCAACGAGCAGATGAGAGGTCAAAAGGGATCACCCAAACCCACGGAGGCAAGTGAAAAACGAGATGAGATGTCCCCAACCCGACACGAATGCAGACAAGTGCCATGTTCAAGAGCGACATACTGCCGACGACAACGATGATGGTTCCATTTTTTCCCCACCATTTCTGGCGAGTACCCCAATTATTTTTGATAACAAGCTTGAAGGGGATAGCATATGCTTGTGATATAAGTCCGCCCTTCGGGCGAATCCATCCTAGTGCATTTAACGAGTCCTAGGAAGGAGAAACTCGGAGAACGTCATTTCGACGAAATCCAATGTCATCAGGGTTTAACGAGTCTGACAAAGGAAGAACTCGGCGCCTTTTCATGTTTAGAGAGTTTGAAAAGACAGCGGAAAAGAAAACTCCACAGGTCCCTTTTCGTAAATAGTTCCCCAGATCCGAAAAGGTAGAAAACAATATCCGGGAAAACCTCCTAGTCGCGATAAGCTAGGGTATTCCTTTTTCGTAATCAATCCATCCCAGCCCGAAAAAGGGTTAAACTTATACTGGGTGAATGTCGATTCGTGTCCATTTTAACGAGATCGAAACGACAAGGGCCTCGGCAATCTTTTCATGTTTAGAGAGTCAGAAAAGAGCTGAAAGATGACTCCAGAGTGACTTTTTCGTGTATTTACCGAGTCCGAAAAAAGTATAAAATACAACTCGTTTCCATCGTTAAAGTCGCAAAAACCTGCTGCTGCACATACCAAGCAAGCGTAAAACCCATTTTCGACATAACATATTAAAATATTTGATAAAAATAACTTTTAAAACCCATCCTATGTTGAAAAAGTTATAAATATGCCAAAATGGTAAAAATAGAATTACATTTACTATTTACCTTGGTAAAAAGCAGCAGTGGTCCATTTTGGAGTGCAAACTTCTGACGGCGATTGCGACAGATCCGGTTGACCATTCAGATTCTCGTCTGCTACAGGTAAGAGGCGCTTCCCTGTACTTCATTTCAATCCATTTTTTAATAGTTTTCCCTTATGTATCAGCCCTCTGTGGCCACTTTTTGAATTTTTAGGGCCGCGCTCATTGGCGCGGGTATCAGGCACGAACCCGCGCCAATGGGCTTTTTCATGCAAAGGGCTCGCACCATGCGGCGCGACTATTCACAAAACAGCCGCGCCAGCGGCCGAACACAAAATTCTGCCTAAAAATCCGAAATTTTAATCATTTTAAATGAAATTTGAAGCCTACCAGAGATCTAATTAAGGGTTTATGACCATGTGGATCCAGGAAATCAAGCAAAATGGTGATTGAGTGGAAAGAAAAGGAGCATGGAGAAGAGGATGAACAGGCCATAGAAAGTGAGGCTTGCATGAATGCCCTCAGAAACTGTGGGCTAAAGAAGTTCTTCCTTACACCCTGTCTACGAGCTCAGCCCAAGCTCCTCCAGTATCTGATCAGTATTTGGGACGAACATGAACAAGCGTTCATGTTGCGAGACCAGGTATTGGAGCTGGAGGTTTCTGATGTGTATTTCATAATCGAATTGTCTCGCAGAGGTCCGGTACCCATCCTGACTGGGAGCAGACCATCTGGCGAGAATATGGAAGAAGTGATGGCACGAGTGTGCCAAGGAGCACAAATGGGATCAGGGAGCAAAAAGGTGGATATCCACACTATCCCCGATCTGGCATTGAGAGTTGTCCTACATACCATCACGCGGGCTGCAGGATCACAGGCACCGCACGAGGCCACAAAGGCCCAACTCCTGCTGGCCTCAGAATGCATGAGTCCCTTACTGTTTGACTGGGAAACAGCAGTAACAATAAACATGAAAAGACAGCTCACAAAATGCAAGCAAGCCAAGCTGAAACATTTTGGCTATGGTTCCATCCTGGTATCGTTCATTCTGGAACGCTTATTGATCTTCCAGGGCCAAGGGGCCATAGTAGCAGATCTGATACCACGAGAGCCAAGAATGGCTCGTTGGGCACCACTAATGCCCAGAGCTGGGGGCGGCCAATAGATGTCCTGGAGGCCGGAGTTTTTTAGGTGGTTACGGTGCCAGTTGATTGTAGTGGAGGACTGGCCATATGCAGGAACTGACTTCACCGGAGACCCAGATCTCCCACTGCCAGAGGGAGATGACTGGGACGAGGAGTTGGGTAAGACCTCATGTTTTTTTTTATTTTTATGTTTTATGTTTTTTTGTTAATACACATTCGTCCTAACACATTTTATATATGTATGCAGATGTGGGCCCTGAGAGACCAGCTGGGATGTCTCCAATCTCGTGGAGGACTCATCTCGCCCCTGATCCTCAGGGAGAGGGCATAGGAGGAGAGGATTTGATCCAGAATCTCGAGGGCATTGCCCGAGGGATCCCGGATTATGCTCAGCTGGAGGATGTATTGATGGCGTACTAGCGTCATACGGTGGGAGTTCCAAGTCGGATCCACCGAATCCTGAGACGCTTAGTGCGTGCAGTTACATGTTATCATGAGCACCATGCGGATTAGCTCTTAGGGATTATACCACACCTATTTTTTGAGAGACATATCGTCTCCGGATGTACTTAAGACGATTATGTATATTTTGACTTTATGTGACACACTCTATGTAAACATTTTGATATCTATATATATATATGCATATCTATTTCTGGATGGATCTTTCTTTACATGTGATGATGATTTACAAATTGCGCAAATGTCTGTCTAATACCAAATTTGCTACTGCATCTGTTAATGTATTCAAATGCATGGGTATATGATGATATGTAATGTAGTCAAAATTCCTTTCCAGTAATCGACTACGCAGATACACACGTAAAATGGATGGGTTTCTTACCGAATAGTGTCCGTTCAGCTGTAACACTACAAGTTGCGAATCTAGATACACAAGCAATTCACGGATACCAAGGTTTACTACCTCGGTTAATAATTCTAACACAGCACTATATTCCGCGATGTTGTTCGTAGTACGTCCTAGACACACTCCTTGCAGGTTGACCAACTCACCAGCAGGATCATAGATTACCCAGGCTGCTGAAGACAGATTCCTGGTACTGCGGGAGGCACCATCCGCGAAACCAACAAATGGATGAATAGACATCTGCACAACCAGGAAGACCCGATCAGTAGAAAGATGTTTACAAGGCACACCACACTATACATGCACACAAATGAAAATCACACACCTATGTACACACACCACACCAAGAAATCACTTCAGGCATAGTACTTTTTGAGGTACAACCCATTTCTGGGCTGCGCCAGCGGAACTCCTTCATAATCTATAAGCTCATAAGCCCCGTTTTTCAAAACGCGTTTTACTATATAGGGCCCATGCCACATAGGCTGGAACTTACCGGCTCCAAGCTTGTCATGTGCTTGATCGTACAGGAGGACGAGGTCTCCTTCAATAAAGGAACGGGGGGAAACAGATTGATCAAAATGAGTTTCGACCCTCTTCTTTTGTGCTTCAATAACCAAAGCAGCCAGACGACGGGTTTCATCTAACTGTTCCAGATACAGAAGACGTTCTTCCTCAGCAGAAGTATTAGGTAGAAGTTCCACAACTAATTTCAAAGAAGGAATCTCGCATTCAACCGGAAGAGTTGCTTCCAGACCATACACCAATTGAAATGGTGTGAATCCAGTTGCACTCTTTGTAGATGTTCGGTAGGGCCATAGAGCTGAGAACAGTTGGAGATGCCAATTGGATTTCTGAATACCAACTGTTCGTTGAAGCATAGTGACCAGAACCTTGTTCACTGCTTCAACCTGACCATTCGCCTGAGGGTAATATGGTGTTGAGCTGTCGTGACGCAAGCCCAACTTTGAAGTTAGCTCAGCCATCATATAATCTCAGAAATGAGTACCGTGATCGGTGACGATGGCCTGAGGAACCCCGAACCGTGCAATAACGTGGTTGAATATAAATTGAGCAGCCGTTTTACCGTCAGCAGCTAGTGTAGGCATCGCCTCGGCCCACTTGGTGAAGTAGTCGACGGCGACAATTATATACGCATGCCCCCCGGCCGAGTGAGGGTTACATGTCATAAAATCCATGCCCCATTTCGCAAAAGGGCCGACGGTAATAACGGGATGCAAGGGTAAAGGCGGCGCGCGCATCTTGCGCTGAAATATCTGGCACGCATGACATTTACGGACTGCAGTGATACATTCTTTGAATATGGAAGGCCAGAAATAACCTGCTCGCAGAATCTTCTGGGCAGTAGCATACCCGGACATATGTCCACCACAGGCGCCACTGTGGCAGTCATTTAGGACCTTTTCAGCCTCTTCCAAGGTTAGGCATCGCTGGAGCACCGAATCTACTCCAATGCGGTATAAGGTATCTCCTACTATACGGTAGGGCTGGGACTGGTGCCGAATCCGACGGCGGGCAGCTTTATCCAACTCAGACTGAAATGTCGAGGTCTGAAGATACACTATTATGTCACCGTACCAAGGGTCATGAGTACTGATGAGGAAAAGCGTTTCGTCCGGTATATGATCTTCAGAGAGTGAGGGAGCAGAGTCTGTAGGGAAAGAGCATATAAGATCCACGAAAACCAGTGATTTAGTTGACTTAGTGGTAGTGAACTCTAAGTCAAACTCCTGCAGGATAACAATCCATTTGGAGTACTTGCCCCCCAGTAATTTTCTAGAGAGAATATACATCATAGGGTTGTAGTCTGAAACCATTTTTATCGTACGCAAAAGGATGTAATGGCGAAAGCGCTGTACAGCGTGTACTGCTGCTAATGCCAACTTCTCGACATGAGCATAATGCGTTTCTGGATCGAGAAGGTTCTGTGACAGATAATAAACAATATGTTCATCACTGTCATCGTCATCCTGCACCAAGACCATGGCTATGGTGCTAAATGCGGCGGCAAGATATAAAGTGAAGTCGCAGTGGTAGTCCGGAGGATGAAGCAATGGAGCATTGACAAGCAACGTCTTCAGCTTCTCAAAGGATTGTTGAACGATTTCGTCCCAATGGAAGGGAACGTTCTGCTTTAATAAACGAGTGAATCCTTTGGCCACCTCGGCATAATTCGGGATAAAGCGCCAAAGAAATTTCGCTTTCCCTTGCAGACTCTGTAACTGATATAGGGAGGAGGGTGATGGGAGATTTATGATGGCCTCGACCTTTAAAGGGTCAAGGCGAATTTTGTCTTTCGAGACTATGAATCCTAAAAGACGGCTAGAATCAACGCAGAAGACGCATTTATGAGGATTAAGCCTAATATTGTAGCGCCTGCAACGAAGAAAGATCTCGCGGAGATGCTCAGGATGGTCCTCTCGCTTAGCCGAATGGGCTGGCAAGTCGTCCAGATAAGGCTGAACGATATGGCGAATGTCATGAAACGCGTAGGACATCGCACGCTGAAAAGTGGCTCGAGCGTTCTTCAAGCTGAACGGGAGTTTTTTATACGCGAAAGTACCCCACGGACAGATGAATGTGGTCTTGTGTTGATCCTCAGGTGTAATATTGATTTGATTATATCCTGAGAAACCGTCCATCAAGGAATAGATCTCACTTCCGGCACATTCGTCGATAATCTGGTCTATGAACGGAGTGGGATAATTATCCTTCGGACAGGCGCGATTGATGTCGCGATAATCAACACAGACTCTAATTGTACCCTGCTTTTTATCGACAGGGACAATGTTAGACACCCATTCTGTGAGGGGGATGGGATAAATAAAACCAGCGTTCAGAAGTTTTTCAACTTCTGCCTTGATGGCGGCGGCTTTCCGAGGATGCATGGGGCGTAAGCGTTGGTGCACGGGCTTCACACCTGGATGGGTTGGAATCTCATGCACTACGATACTGGGATCAATCCCCGGCATTTCCTCGTAGGACCATGCGAAAACATCTCTGAATTCCTCAAAAAGCTCAGTATAGACTTGAATCTCATTGGGAGAACAAGTCACACCCACATGAATATTCTCAACGATCCCCGATTTAACGGAGATGTTGATCGGGATGGTTTGAGTAATGTTACTCAGGTTACCCTCCGAAAAAACCTCATGCGTCAAAATGGGCGTTTGAAAAGGAGGCGTAGAAACCTGAGTAGCATAACGCTCCAGACAGTCAGTCATTGCCCCCAAGCTAGGCATAAAAGAGGAGCGATGATGTCCATCACCCCAAGGCAGCTCCTCAAGAGACATAGTTTCAATGATAGCCTCATCAGAAGGAAAAGTCTCTTTGAGAGGATCAGGTGAATCGGCCTGACCAAGCCAGGGGGATTGAGAGTAGACGTCGAGATCCATGCTCAAAGGAGCATGCTGAGGAAGCGGAGGATCAGATGCGGCAACAATTTCACAGTAGTTGATCTCTACCGGAGTCAAGGGCATTGATTCTCCAAACTCAAACACTTGCTCAGGTGCAGAAATAAGCCAGGGGTCATCGGACCTGGACATCATGTTGACTTGAGCGGTTTGCGGTGGCGGTGCGGGAAAAATACCCATGAGGACCGGGTCTTTGAAGAGACCAGGTCCCACACTGTCGAGGGGATTCGGAATCTGATCCACGTATGGCACGTTGTTCTCAGAGGTAGAGGTGAAAAATGACAACTGATCCACCGTGACAATTTTGCCTTCGTGAGGGAACTTAAGAAATCGAAAGACGGTGGACGGCACGCAGAGCATGGCATGAGTCCAGTTGCAGCCAAGAAGTATATTGTAGTTGAGTTTAGCGTCAACCACTTCTACTTCCACGTTGACAGTCTTCCCCTATAATGTGATCGCTAGACTCTCGAGAACACCCAGGGGTTTGGATTCCCGACCATCAAATTCCTCAAGGGCATTGGGAGATGATGAAAGGGCTGGAGAGCCGATGGCCTTCCAGCAAGTGGAGGACATAACGCAGGTATATGCACCTTCATCCACGACGGCCCTATGAATGTTAAGACCGTTAATCCTGACTTGGATAATAAGAGCGATTTGATGTGGAAGCCGGGGAGTGAAATTCTCTAAATCGAAGGTGAGAAGACTCGAGTCGGCGGGATCAATGCCCCCGATTGCAGACAGTAAAGCCTTCCATTGTGAAGGACAACTTTGAAGAAATTCTAGCGCAGACATGGCAGATGGCACCTGTGCCAAATCCTCAACAATGTTGTAATGTTGAGCGGCAAGAGCATTCGGATTATAAGAAGATCTTCGAAGGACACCTTTAGAAGGTGGTTTCACAACGGGTTCAGGAGTAGGCTTCTCGATTTCCAACGAACCGGAGGCAGGTAAGAGAGGTGGTCCATCCACAACTACCTTCCCAGGTGCCTGCCGTGATTCGTTGTAATCCTTCGACCGCGTAGCGACAGAGATAGGTGCAACACTCTTCATCATGAAAACCTGGGACCCAAATGGTGCAGATGGTGACGGTTGTTTGACCATCTGGGTCTGCTGAGATGGGAATGGCTCTTTTAGAACAGCTGGAGTCCTTTTAGGGCCCTTGAGAAGTTGACTAACCTCGGATCATCGTGGAAAATCCTTATTATAATGGTCCCCTTCATAAATGAGGCAAGAATACTTCGGTTTACGCTGAGAGCCATCCTCAGTGCGAGATTTAGATTCTGGCTTTGGGGCATCAGATTTAGATTTGCCTTTGCCCTTATTTTTCCCTTTGGAAGTTTTCTCTGTAGGATTGGCCTGAACGGCGTTCACTTCCGCGGTTTTACCAGAATCAGAGGGGGCGGGATTAGCAGGAGAATTGTTGGAATAATTAGACTTCTACTTCCCATTCAAAGATTTCTTCGAATTCTACGAGACAGAACCAATGACACCATCCACCGTAGGGGTAGGCGAAGCCTTAGAGGTTCCGGACCGTGGGGCATCAGGCAAGATATCATAAAGCCTGCCAGACTGAGAATATACAAGATCTAGATATTGGGCACGTGCAATGGCTTGTTCCTCCGTCACACACGCTCCCATCGCAATATCCTGAGCGATTTTATTCACAAAGGAGGTGGTAAACCAGTGAGTTAGTATTTGATCAGGTATATGAAACTTGATCAGTCTACGACGGCGCCGCCACTCATGAATGTGATCAGAGATGTGAGTGGCTTTATCCTGCTTCAGAGAAGTCAGGAGGTGCGTTTCGGATTCATAACGAACCGGTAACTGAAAGTGCGTGAGGAAAGCTGTTGAGTCCCAAATTTGCATCTTTTCCATACATTTTTCCATACCTTTTTCACTCACCTAAACCTCCCAAATTGTCAATATCATGTGCAAAAGAGCATCTAACATGGTTTTTAATTATATTTTTGTGTTTTCTATTTGATCTAGATTTTGGTCATTCAGCTACGGAATCTTGCCACTTTCCGCAGCTGCTGCAACTTTCTGCAGCTATTTTGTGAAACTCTATGCTACATGTGTCTACAAGGAAAACGAGCCACATGGGCAGGTCAGGAATGACGTGGACATGGTTCGTGTCCTATTGGTTCAAGCAAACTCATCCAAAGAAGCCGCGGTCAAAGGCGTCCACATGAAGTCAACCATGGAGTTTCATGTCGGCTGGACTCTGTTTCGTGTCACATGAAGATCCATACGGCCGTTTCTGAGCCTGCGAAGAATAAATCGACATCTGTACAGGGTTCTAGAGTCGAATTCAAGCATCCACCTCTCGTAGATTTACTTTCCAACACGGCCATGCTCCTATATCCGTGGACGTAGTGGTCTATGTGCTCTCCACTAGCATGAACTTTAGGAAACAGTTATAGTTTGTTGTTATATATAATGCGTTTGCATACGCATATGAAGTTAGTCGATATTAGTGAATGTAGTCTCTGTTATCTTTTGATTAGTCTGCTCTGTAGTGATTACGCTGCACTTGTGCCGTAACATTACCATTCTGTAATGACTGCTTTTTAATATGAGAAGACTCTCTTTTTCAACTTAATTCGTATTTGAGGACCGTTGCCAAGGCTGGTGTAGAGGGCCCCTGCTCAGCTAAGGTTTTGTGCATTAGTGTATAATTTTAATTTTGTTTCTTTAGAGATCATTGTGTCATAATCCATTCATATGTTCATATATTGCATTTGTTTCATTTCTGTTTATACACTTCCATAATTTCCATTTCATTTCTGTCTTTCATGTTTTATGTTGATAATCACTGATCAGTGTTCTTGTTTCAGGTTATAGATAGGCAGCCCGGGCATTTTCATAGCTTTTTGACTAATGACATGGAACTAACATTGTTCTGCTGCTAATTTGTTTTTCATAGCTTTTGTTTAATTTCAGTATTGCTTTGTTCATTTCAGTTTTGCTTATTTGCTTCAGTAGTTAAATTTAGATATATTAAGCTGCTCATAGCATCTTCAGTTGCCTCCGAAAGCCACAGCTGGACTGATGGTGAGGGATTTTATTATGAAATGTGTAGTTTAGTATTAGTTTCTTTTCTGCAAATTTAGATATATTAAATCATGCATGACATCTTTAGTTGCCTCCGAAAGCCACAGCTGGACTGATGGTGAGGGATTGAATCATGAATGTATGGTTTGATATTAGTTTACTTTCTACAAGTTAAATATCAGTTACTCAAGTTGTTTATGATTACTTCCGAAAATCATAGCTGGACTAATGATGAAGGGTCAGAAGATAAATTGATGTAATCTGATTTAGATTTATTTTGTCGCAATTTTAAATTTCTTTAAAGCATAGTTTCTTTTGTGTTTAGTCAGCAGCAAGAATAGTTTAGTTTTCATGCTCAATAGTTCATTGTTTTGATTTATTAGATTAGCAGCACCTTTTCATTTCAGCAGCACATTTTCATTTCCTTTCAAGTCTTGTCATTGTAAATTTCAATTTGCTTTTTAAAAGTTTCAAGTTGGTAAATCATTATAGGGGATATCACTTCCTTGAACAAACATAACCAAACTTGTTTTCATCTTAGAATTTCCATTTCACCTTAGAAAAACCAAAAACGACAAAAAGTTAAGAAATAGGTTATCTTGAACATATAGTGCGCCGCACTTCATCAGCTTACGATTCCCGGATTGACAAATTAAATGCAGCAATTTAGGACACACTAAATTGACCAAACATTTTGGCGCTGTTGCCGGGGAAGTGTAACTAGGTAGCCAATTTCTTAAAAAAAAAACATAAAATCATAAAAGAAGGGAAAACTTGATAACTTCTTGAAGTATGCTCTCCTCTTGCACCTAGTGTGATCTGGAGGATCAGAAAAGAGAGTTATTGGTTTAGTAATTTCTTAAGTATGCTCTCTTCTTGCACCTAGTGTGATCTGGAAGATCAGAAAGAGAATTATTAACCCAATTTTTTTTTAAAAATAAAAAATAAAAAATGACATGCATAGAGCAAGAGATTCTAGGGGAAGGTTTATAGCTAAAGCCAAGAGTTCGATTTTCACAACTCCATCTTCTTCAAGGCATAGACCAGATTCACCACCATCTACCCCTAGCCTTAATATTTTTGGAAGTCAAGGACCAGCTGAATTAGAGGATTCTCCTATACCACCTACTAAAACCCACTTAGAAAACAAAGAGAATTTCTCTCATCCTCCCTTGGTGGAAGAACTAGCGGACTATAAGGACTCTAAAGAAACTATCATGGCAGAGGAAGTAATAAATAGAGGTGGAGGTAGAAGAGGAGGAGATAATGGAGACAACAATGGTGAAGGAAATAATGGTAGAAATAGGGAAGGAGACAATTTATTTGGATTCCCTATAGTTGATGAGGAAACTCATGCAACAATGAAAAATATCTCACCATCTGTTCTCCCTAACTTTTATGGATTGCGAAGTGAGGATCCTGAAACATTTATGTTTGAGTTTGAAGTTGTGTGCCGAACTTATGACTATATGGAAGATTCTCAAAAACTCAAACTGTTTCCTTCAACATTGAAGGGATCTGCTTTGAAATGGTTCATGGGATTAGCCACTCAATCTATCAGGACTTGGAATGATATGAAACAAACATTTTTGGATAGATACTTGGACTATTGTATGCCCACCAATCATAAGGATGAGGTATTCAAAATGATGCAAAAAGAAGATGAAAGTTTGGAAGACTTAATTGAAAGATTTCAATACAACTTGAAAAGAGCAAAGATGAGCAACTTAGATAATGAAACCTTGAAAGCCCTCCTATTAAAATCCATTAGAGATGAATGGATAGAAATTTTAAACATGATGGGTAAAGGAGACATTTCTCAACTCCCATTTCATGATATAACAGAACTATGTATCCAATTCTCAAGGGGAAGATCTAAAACTGGAAAAGGGCCTAGGGATCCTTCTCTTATTAGGGCTAACAAATCTGCAACTGGATCAGTAAGTAGGGAAGAGATTGGTAATATGCTTGATGAGTTCAAAACTGATATTTTAGGGAGCCTTAGTGAACAACTAGACACCCTTAAAATCCAAAACAAGCAGAAAGCAGAAACAGATGCTTTAGCCATCTTTTGTCCAAAATGTAGAAAGAAAAATGCTTTAAGGGAATGTCCCTTGGATGCAAAAGTTGTAGAAACATGTATGATTTGCTCAGAGAATCATGAGATCAAGGATTTTCCTTCCATTCCTGGACTCAAAGCTGTTTTTCAAGAAGACCCAAATTCAGTAGAATCTCTCTCTTTTGTCGCAAGGAGACCTTGGCAGGGACAACAATCTCAAGGTTTTAACAACCCTATGAATCTTCAAACCCCACCAAATTGGAATCCTTGGCAACAACCTTGGCCCCAACATCAAAATTCATATCAACCATGGGTACAAGGGATACAAAATCCTTATGGGAGATTTTCTCAATTTTATCAATATCCTCCATCTTTTCAAAATCAACAAGCTCCACAACTTCCAAACCCAAATCCACAACTTTCATTGCCATTTCCACAACAACAACTTTCTCAACAAAATCCAAATCCTCAACTCATGCTTCCATACCAACAGAAGACAAATCAACTTCCAGCTCAGCCATTGCCAAATCCTAACAATAAGAATCCTCAGACTACTTACATGGTAGAAGGACAACAATTTCCTACCTACATGATTGTTCCTCTCAACGATGTACAACTCAGATCTAGTAGAGTTTTAGAAAAACCTTCTATAGATATTCAAGAGCAAGATACCTCTGAGGAGGACTCTCTTCAAGTCAATAAGGGTTCTGAGGAAGAATCTCTTCAAAATCCAAGCATGCAAAAAGAAAAATAAAAGTTAACACCCACAACTCCTATAGTTGAGAAACCAACATCTTCATCTACACCTCCTTTTCCTGAAAGACTACAAATTGACAAGGGGGTGGAAAAACAAATCTTGTTGCCTAACTATGACTTTCTAGATGAATTGAAGAATGTTTGTATCAAGATTCCCTTGCTACAATCCATTCGAGAAATTCCTATTCTAGCAAAAACCATAAAGGAGTTGAGTTTCAAAAGACCGGGAAGGAAACTAAAAGACACAAGAAGAATCCACCTGGTAGGAAAGATTGCAGATATTATGATGGGAAAAATTACCATGCAGAAGTATTTAGATCCAGGAAGTCCAATTGTCAAGACACATATAAATGGAATAGAAATTCCAAACACATTGATTGACTTAGGGGCTGCTATCAACATTATGAGTAGATAGAATATGGAACAGTTAAAACTTCCTAATCTTCTCTTTACACCTACTTTACTGCAACTTGCAGATCGATCAGTTATTAAACCAGATGGTGTATTAGAAGATATTTCAGTCTCCTTAGATTCTTGGGAATATCCAGTAGACTTTATGATTTTGACTCCCAAAAGTAATCTAGGAGGGCATCCACTTATCTTAGGAAGACCTTGGCTAGCCACAGCTGATGCTTTTATTAGTTGTAGATCTGGGGATATGTACATTTCTAATGGTAATTCGACAAAGAAATTCAATTTGTATCCTCCAGCAAAAGCAATCACAGAAGTAGGAGACAATGAATGGGTCGATGATGAAGACACTATACAACCTATCTTTACCATTTCTGAAATCAGTGAGGATAGTCAAATTCTGAACACATTAGAAAATTTTGAGACATCTTCAGAATATGACCCCACACAATTTCAGTTGGAATCTGACATAGAATATTTATCATCAAGACAAATGTCTCTTTACTCTATGGAAGAGTTTTGTAGTTCTACCATTGAGATTTTTCCGGAAAAAACATTGAATATCAACAAACATTTGGAAAAGTCACAACAAGAAGAACTAACCAAAATCTTGCAAAAACATTCTACTGCATTTGCATGGGAGTATACTGACATGAAAGGTATTGATCCTAAGACTTGCATCCATCATATCTATATTGAGGAAAACGGTAGACCAATCAGACAACCTCAAAGAAGGATGAATCCAAATCTTAGGGAGATAGTGAAAGAAGAGCTCCAAAAACTTCTCAATGTAAACTTCATTTATCCAATTTCAGATAGCAGATGGGTTTCTCCTTTGGTTATAGTACCTAAAAAGAATGGTAAATGGAGAGTATGCATTGATTACAGGGAATTGAACAAAGCAACTTTGAAGGATCACTTTCCTTTTCCTTTTATTGATCAAGTATTAGATACATTAGCAGGTAAAAAGTACTTTTCATTTTTGGATGGTTTTAGTGGTTACAATCAAATTCAGGTAGCACCTGAAGATCAAGATAAGACCACATTTACTTGTCCATGGGAAACTTTTGCCTACCGAGTGCTTCCTTTTGGGTTATGTAATGCACCAGCAACATTCCAAAGAGCAGTACTAGGAATTTTTTCTGATCTAATCCTTGATTGTGTAGAGGTTTATATGGATGATTTTACAGTTTATGGTAATTCATTTGAAGAAGCATTAGAAAATTTGGAAAAAGTCCTTATAAGATGTAAAGAAACAAACCTTTCATTAAGCCATGAAAAATTCTTTATGATGTTTACTGAAGGTATTGTTTTAGGACATCATATTTCAGGAGATGGGATTAAGGTTGATAGATCAAAAGTTGAAGTCATCTCCAAGTTGCCTATTCCAAATTGTCAAAGACATGTTAGAAGTTTTCTAGGATTTACTGGTTACTATAGAAGATTTATAGAAAACTTCACTAAAATAGCATATCCACTCTTCAAATTGCTTACAAAAGACTGTGAATTTAAATGGGATCCTGATTGTCAATCAGCTTTTGAAACTTTGAAAACAAAAATATCTTAAGCACCTATCTTGAGAGGACCAAATTGGAAACTTCCTTTCCATATTTCTACGGATGCTTCAGATACAGCTCTAGGAGCTGTGTTGGGTCAAAAAGATTTAATTCCTTATGCCATTTATTACACCAGTAAAAATTTGACTCCCACAGAGTTGAACTATATTGTGACTGAAAAAGAGTTTTTAGTTGTTGTTCATGCAATTAATAAGTTTAGACATTACATAACAGGCTATGAAACTTTTATTCATACTGACCATTCTGTAATTAGATATTTAATGAACAAACCTGTTACTAATGGCAGAGTGACAAGATGGCTCTTACTTTTGCAAGAATTCAATATTACTGTGTTGGATAGACCAGGAAAACAAAATACAGTAGCTGATTTCTTGTCTAGGATTAGAATACTAAAGAAGATTCTCCTGTAGAGGATAAGTTTCCTGATGAATACTTGTTTGCAGTAACTATTAAAACTCCTTGGTATGCAGATATTGCTAACTATTTGGTTACAGGGAAACTACCTTCACATTTATTTCCAAGTGAAAAACAAAAAATTATTCAGGAGAGTTCAAAATATTCATGGATTTCTAACGAATTGTTTAAAACAGGGCCAGATCTTGTGATCAGAAGATGTGTCAGGGAAGATGAAATGCCTGATATTCTTAAGGCATGTCATGATGAACCATGCGACGGACACTTTGCAGACAAAAGGACAGCTTATAAAATCCTTTCTTTAGGATATTATTGGCCTTCCCTCTTCAAAGATGCAAAACAATATGTCAAAAGGTGTGACAGCTGCCAAAGAGTAGGGAAACCTACCCTTTCAAATGAAATGCCACTGTAAAGACAGGTACTCATTGAACCATTTGAAAAATGGGCTTTAGATTTCATTGGACCTATTAATCCACCATCCAAGCAAAAGAAGTATATATTGGTTTGTACTGATTATGTTACTAAATGGGTAGAAGCCAAAGCATTAGTATCTGCTACTGAAAATTCAGTTGTTCATTTTCTTTATTAGGATATTTTTACTCGCTTTGGTGTTCCAAGAGAAATTGTAACAGATCAGGGGAGCCAATTCACATCAAATTTGGTGGAGAAGTTGATGGAAGAATACAAAATCAAGCACAGAAAGTCTACTCCTTACCATCCACAAGCAAATGGTCAAGTGGAGTCCACAAACAAAGTTCTTGAAAGTATCATCACCAAAACTGTTCATCTACATAGAAGAGATTGGGCAGAAATGCTTTCAGAAGCCTTGTGGGCCTACAGAACTACATGGAGGAATACAACAGGACATTCTCCCTATGAACTTGTTTATGGGAAAGAAGTCTTGCTCCCCATTGAGTTCCAAGTCAAGACCTTCAAGATAACAGTTCAGTTGGGGATGGACTTATCAGAAGCCCAAAAGCATAGAATGGAGCAGTTGAATGAGCTAGATGAGATCAGACAAGAAGCAATTTTAAAAACTGATCTAGTTCAATATCAAAGAGCTAAATGGCATGACAAGTACATCAAAGAGAAGAAGTTTCAAGAAGGAGATTGGGCATTGTTATTTGATTCCAAGTTTAAAGATTTTCAAGGAAAATTTCAGACTCATTGGCTTGGGCCATATGAGATTGACAAGATCTTTAGCAATGGAGCTGTAAGAATCAAGACCATTGATAAGTTTCAAACTCCTCTTATTGTGAATGGCCATAGGTTTAAAATTTATCATAAGCCACTCTCAAAAGAGGATTTTGTCAAAATGTTTCAAGAAAGTTCTGCAATCAGGCTGGTACAGAAGAATTCTTCTTCTCCACCAACCTAGTTCTTTTGTTGTTTTCAGTTTTTTTAAAAAAAAAAAAATAATAATAATAATAATAATAATAATGGTATAAGCCTGAAAACCAATCATTGATTGGCAGTCTTATGCAGAAAATATAGGGTGAAAATCAGGAACACCTGACACTCTATATTTTCCAAAAAAAAAAAAATCTCTCTTTCATTTCACAAGCTTTGTCACCACCCACTCCATTTCATTCCACTTCATTCCATTTCATTTCATTTCATTTCACTTCATTCCACTTTATTTCATTCCATTCCATCAATAAAAATCTTTTTCGTGACCATTTCCATCTGGTCATTTGTCATTTGATCATTTCCATTCATCCAAGTAATAGCTGTGTCAGTTTCCGCAGCTGACATCTGTTTCCGCAGCTGACTCCAGTTTCCGCAGCCAGAAGCAGATTCCGCAGCTACTACTCTGATTTCAAAGAGAATGTACAGTCAGATGTTATTTCCATAATTAGAAAATAAAATGCAGGTGAGAGGATCAATGGAGCATTCAAGACACCAATGGAGATCAATCAGTTGAAGACCAAAGGAAAAGGCAAAGATTCCAAAGGTATGAATAAAATTTATTTCAAATAGTATTGAAAAACACATTTTTATATAGTTTTGAACCATGAGCTCTATCCATTACGCGCAATGATTATATTGACAGTTCCGTAACCTTTCACGATCTCCATATTATCCTCTTGCATTCATTCACAAACGGTTTTATCATTGAAATTCCGATTTTCACTCATGTTCCAATATCCCACCGGAGATAATGAGACGTATTTGATTTGACCAAGGACTCTTATAGCCGCATAAATTCATAACCGTTGATTGAAACGTGTTCATATTTATTACACAGCCACCAAAATTCAAAACGCTGCCGAATGTATTATACTTTGTTAATCTCTTTGTTGTGTCTCTGCCGTGTTTACGAAACCCCACTTTGCTCATTCTCACTCCTGGATATTTACCCACTGTCTCATTCCATTTCGTTCCTTTTGCTCATTCTCACTTCCAGATATCTACCCACAGTCTTACTCCATTCCGTTTATGGTGCTCATTCCCATTTTTATGATACATCCCCACAGCCATTGTGCTCGTTCCTGTGCATTCAACCATTCTATTTGAAACCCTCACGAAGGCAAATTTGTGAAGAACAGAAAAGTGAAATGGGTAAATTGCTAAGAGTAGAGCCGGAAGGACCGAAGTTTATAGAGGGATATCCGCAAGCAAAAGAGATATTGAAGAAAGCAAAATGGCTGCGTTTTATTCAGAAATTCAGAGGTTATCACAAAGAAGTTACGAAAGCATTTGCAAGGTCGTTTGATGGCTCGGAAGCAGAGATTGGAGACCTCAAGTTTGCAGTCAATGAAGCATCTATAGCAACGGCCACAGAACTTCTTCAGGAGGGAGAGCATTGGTTCAAAAATAAAAGCATCAGTGATGAGGCATGGAGAACAATCTTACGAAACCAAGGTATGGACATAACTGTTTTTAAAAGAGGAATTCCTGTGCATGCATTGAAAGAAGAATGGGCCACTTTACTGCTAATTGTTCAGAAATTCATTACATGTGAAGGCCGTTTTGGGTCCATGTATATGTACCATACCAGGCTATTGATGAATTTTCTAGAAAATCAAACTCTCAATCTCCCATATTTTCTATTCAATAGCTTGAAGAAAATGGTTGTGACTGTTCAAAAACACTTAGGAGATGTAGAGCCCCATCTATATCACCACGGCCTTATAAAAATTCTGATTGAAAAGGAGTTAAAGGAAAGAAAAGACACATGGGAACAATTTCTAGTTAGAAATTTCTTTGAGGAACCTCAGGAAATTCTTGAAGGTAGTTCAACAAGAAGGAGTAGAAGAAAAAGAATAAATGTTGAAACCCAAATTACTCCTACTCAGGAAATTCCTGTAGCTAGCACAACAAGAAGAAGTAGGAGGAAAAGAATAATTGATGAAATCAAAAATACTCCTACTACTACTATGGAAAGAACTGATAGGGAAGAGAGACTGGTAAAAAGGAAGAAGAAGGAAATCAAAGGTAAGAAGCCAATAACACCAAAAGAAAGAGAAACTATTGAGGCTGTACATAAAACTCCTTCTTCTGAAGAAGAAGATCATCAAGTGCTATCAGAAAGATTAGTCTATCTTCAAAAACAGTCATCTATATCCAAGAAGGCAGAGAAAGGAAAACAAAAACAAAAGGATAGTGTACCACAGCGTGTGAGGAGAAGCAGCAGGCTTAAGGGGAAATTGAGAAAAACGCAAATTAAGGGTCCTCATTTCATTGATTTGGGTGAGGAGACATCTGAACAGTCCCCAACTAACCATAGTCCATCTCAGTCAGTTAGTGAACCTGGTTCATTTCATTCCCAATCAGACAATGAGCATACTCCATCTTATTCTCAGCAAAATATTGATGTAAGCCCTCCTCGGCCAGATTTTGAACATAATTCTCCTTTACAGCATTTTGGGGACAGCCCAATGAAAATGACACCGGAAATAGACCCCAAGCAGCAGGAGGTATATGACTATATAGAATCCTTGGAAAAGGCAGCCACAGGTCCAAGTACTTCTTCCATTCAGCCTCATACATTGCGGGATGATTTAGTTCAATCATTAAAACAGGAAATTTTTGAGCTGGAGCTTTTAAATAGGCACATCAAAAATGAAAATGAGACATTGAAAGAACAAGGCAAACTAGACAAGATCATCCATGATAATACTATGTTACATTTGGGAATATGGCAGAAGAAGAATAAGAAATTGAAAAGGAAATGCCAGAAATTGAGCAGAGCACTTGTAAATATCAAATTTAGGTGCTTAATGAAGAAACCCAGAATGATGGCAGTACCAAGAAAGAAGAGGAGAGGATTGGATGTGTTGGCTGAAGTATCAAGGCACATGAATTGAAGAAAGAGTATCAAAATTTTGGTTGCATGAGGACATGCAACACCTTCACAGTGGGAGTATGTTGAGTCCCAAATTTGCATCTTTTCCATACATTTTTCCATACCTTTTTCACTCACCTAAACCTCCCAAATTGTCAATATCATGTGCAAAAGAGCATCTAACATGGTTTTTAATTATATTTTTGTGTTTTCTATTTGATCTAGATTTTGTTCATTCAGCTGTGGAATCTTGCCACTTTCCGCAGCTGCTGCAACTTTCCGCAGCTATTTTGTGAAACTCTATGCTACAGGTGTCTACAAGGGAAACGAGCCACATGGGCAGGTCGGGAATGACGTGGACATGGTTCGTGTCCTATTGGTTCAAGCAAACTCATCCAAAGAAGCCGCGGTCAAAGGCGTCCACATGGAAGTCAACCATGGAGTTTCATGTCGGCCGGACTCTGTTTCGTGTCACATGAAGATTCATACGGCCGTTTCTAAGCCTACGGAGGATAAATCGACATCTGTACAGGTCTCCAGAGTCGAATTCAAGCATCCACCTCTCGTAGATTTACTTTCCAACACGGCCATGCTCCTATATCCGTGGACGTAGTGGTCTACGTGCTCTCCACCAGCATGAACTTTAGGAGACAGTTATAGTTTGTTGCTTTATATAATGCGTTTGCATACGCATATGAATTTAGTCGATATTAGTGAATGTAGTCTCTGTTATCTTTTGATTTAGTCTGCTCTGTAGTGATTACGCTGCACTTGTGCCGTAACATTACCATTCTGTAATGACTTCTTTTTAATATGAGAAGACTCTGTTTTTCAACTTAATTCGTATTTGAGGACCGTTGCCAAGGCTGGTGTAGAGGGCCCCTGCTCAGCTAAGGTTTTGTGCATTAGTGTATAATTTTAATTTTGTTTCTTTAGAGATCATTGTGTCATAATCCATTCATATGTTCATATATTTCATTTGTTTCATTTCTGTTTATACACTTCCATAATTTCCATTTCATTTCTGTCTTTCATGCTTTATGATTGTTAATCACTGATCAGTGTTCTTGTTTCAGGTTATAGATAGGCAGCCCGGGCATTTTCATAGCTTTTTGACTAATGACATGGAACTAACATTGTTCTACTGCTAATTTGCTTTTCATAGTTTCTGTTTAATTTCAGTATTGCTTTGTTCATTTCAGTTTTGCTTATTTGCTTCAGTAGTTAAATTTAGATATATTAAGTTGCTCATAGCATCTTCAGTTGCCTCCGAAAGCCACAGCTGGACTGATGGTGAGGGATTGTATTATGAAATGTGTAGTTTAGTATTAGTTTCTTTTCCGCAAATTTAGATATATTAAATCATGCATGACATCTTCAGTTGCCTCCGAAAGCCACAGCTGGACTGATGGTGAGGGATTGAATCATGAGTGTATGGTTTAGTATTAGTTTACTTTCTGCAAATTAAATATCGGTTACTCAAGTTGTTTATGATTACTTCCGAAAATCATAGCTGGACTAATGATGAAGGGTCAGAAGATAAATTGATGTAATCTGATTTAGATTTATTTTGTCGCAATTTTAAATTTCTTTAAAGCATAGTTTCTTTTGTGTTTAGTCAGCAGCAAGAATAGTTTAGTTTTCATGCTCAATAGTTCATTGTTTTGATTTATTAGATTAGCAGCGCCTTTTCATTTCAGCAGCACATTTTCATTTCCTTTCAAGTCTTGTCATTGTAAATTTCAATTTGCTTTTTAAAAGTTTCAAGTTGGTAAGTCATTATAGGGGATATCACTTCCTTGAACAAACATAACCAAACTTGTTTTCATCTTAGAATTTCCATTTCACCTTAGAAAACCAAAAACGACAAAAAGTTAAGAAATAGGTTATCTTGCACATATAGTGCGTCGCACTTCATCAGCTTACGATTCCCGGATTGAAAAATTAAATGCAGCAATTTAGGACACACTAAATTGACCAAACATTTTGGCGCCGTTGCCGGGGAAGTGTAACTAGGTAGCCAATTTCTTAAAAAAAAAAACACATAAAATCATAAAAGAAGGGAAAACTTGATAGCTTCTTGAAGTATGCTCTCCTCTTGCACCTAGTGTGATCTGGAGGATCAGAAAAGAGAGTTATTGGTTTAGTAATTTCTTAAGTATGCTCTCTTCTTGCACCTAGTGTGATCTGGAAGATCAGAAAGAGAATTATTAGCCCAATTTTTTTTAAAAATAAAAAAATGACATGCATAGAGCAAGAGATTCTAGGGGAAGGTTTATAGCTAAAGCCAAGAGTTCGATTTTCATAACTCCATCTTCTTCAAGGCATAGACCAGATTCACCACCATCTACCCCTAGCCTTAAGATTTTTGGAAGTCAAGGAACAGCTGAATTAGAGGATTCTCTTATACCACCTACTAAAACCCACTTAGAAAACAAAGAGACTTTCTCTCATCCTTCCTTGGTAGAAGAACTAGAGGACTATAAGGACTCTAAAGAAACTATCATGGCAGAGGAAGTAATAAATAGAGGTGGAGGTAGAAGAGGAGGAGATAATGGAGACAACAATGGTGAAGGAAATAATGGTAGAAATAGGGAAGGAGACAATTTATTTGGATTCCCTATAGTTGATGAGGAAACTCATGCAACAATGAAAAATATCTCACCATCTGTTCTTCCTAACTTTTATGGATTGCGAAGTGAGGATCCTGAAACATTTTTGTTTGAGTTTGAAGTTGTATGCCGAACTTATGACTATATGGAAGACTCTCAAAAACTCAAACTGTTTCCTTCAACATTGAAGGGATCTGCTTTGAAATGGTTCATGGGATTATCCACTCAATCTATTAGGACTTGGAATGATATGAAACAAACATTTTTGGATAGATACTTGGACTATTGTATGCCCACCAATCACAAGGATGAGGTATTCAAAATGATGCAAAAAAGAAGATGAAAATTTGGAAGACTTACTTGAAAGATTTCAATACAACTTGAAAAGAGCAAAGATGAGCAACTTAGATGATGAAACCTTGAAAGCCCTCATATTAAAAGCCATTAGAGATGAATGGATAGATATTTTAAACATGATGGGGAAAGGAGACATTTCTCAACTCCCACTTCGTGATATAACAGAACTATGTGTCCATCTCTCAAGGGGAAAATCTAAAATAGGAAAAGGGCCTAGGGATCCTTCTCTTATTAGGGCTAACAAATCTACAACTGGATCAGTAAGTAGGGTAGAGATTGGTAACATGCTTGATGAGTTCAAAACTGATATCTTAAGGAGCCTTAGTGAACAACTAGACACCCTTAAAATAAAAAACAAGCAGAAAGCAGAAACATATGCTTTAGCCATCTTTTGTCCGAAATGTAGGAAGAAACATGCTTTAAGGGAATGTCCCTTGGATGCAAAAGTTGTAGAAACATGTATGATTTGCTCAGAGAATCATGAGATCAAGGATTGTCCTTCCATTCCTGGACTCAAAGCTGTTTTTCAAGAAGATCCAAATTCAGTAGAATCTCTCTGTTTTGTCGCAAGGAGACCTTGGCAGGGACAAAAAACTCAAGGGTTTAACAACCCTATGAATTATCAAACCCAACAAAATTGGAATCCTTGGCAACAACCTTGGCCCCAACATCAAAATTCATATCAGCCATGGGTACAAGGGATGCAAAATCCTTATGGGAGATTTTCTCAATTTTATCAATATCCTCCATCTTTTCAAAATCAACAAACTCCACAATTTCCAAACCCAAATCCACAACTTTCATTTCCATTTCCACAACAAAAACCTTCTCAACAAAATCCAAATCCTCAACTCATGCTTCCATACCAACAGAAGACAAATCAACTTCCAGCTCAGCCATTGCCAAATCCTAACAATAAGAATCCTCAGACTACTTATATGGTAGAAGGACAACAATTTCCTACCTACATGATTGTTCCTCTCAACGATGTACAACTCAGATCTGGTAGAGTTTTAGAAAAACCTTCTATAGATATTCAAGAGCAAGAGACGGCGAGGACTAGGAGGAAAAACAGCAGCAACAAAAGGTGAACCCGATGTAAGAGAAAGGAAATCAACTCCCCGAAAAGGGCCAATTGAACTCAACTGGTCCTCCAAAGGGTTGCTCAGCAAGAACCGGTCCCCCGTCAGGAAACAATAGGCTGCTGCGGTTCAGCAGAGGATTGGGAAGCCTCTGAAGAATCGTCCGTGTAAGGACTACCAGTAGACGAAACCGAAGGTTCCGCCACTGTGGAAAACGACCAGATAAAAAGAAGCAAACACACACACGGGCTGAAAAAGAGTCAAGACACATGATCAAACGGTCAACAAGCAATATCTAACAGGGCGTGTAATCGTGGGTGATTAATTTTTACCACATTGAAAAATAAGAAACTTCACCGTTTCATGTTTTAAGAGTCGAGAAACGATAAAAGATGACTCTATCTCTTTCAGATTTGACACAAGCGTGAAAGGACAAGCGCTTGACAATATTTTCAAATTTATGGAGTCAGAAAAGACCAAATGACTGCTCAGGAATACTAGGCACAAAGGGTGTACCAAATAACCGTGAACTGCAATATACACCTTGGTTTTAATAATGAAAAAGAAATCAACCAAGGACTTTCAGTACGTGTAGGCAATCTCCCCGAATGTTGTGTTCGGTGTATCACGTGTATAGGGTGGTAGACTCGGCTTCCTGTGGATAAAGGATTAAAAACCTAGAGGGGTCTCCCTTTATATACACGATGGTACGGGGAGCACAAGTCCATACTAGCGCTGTCTAGAGCCAAAAGGCGAACGACAGCTGCTAGGTTTAAAGATGTCGGAACACGTCTCTAGCCTAGACCTCTAAATGTGTTTTGTTAGATTTCAATGCTACCTTAGTGTAAATTGAGTAGATTTTAAATTTGATCTTCAATTACGTTTCAGTTTTCAGGCCCTAACGAATGTGTTGTTTCAAAAACTCCTAAATGCAAAGCTACATGCCACAGTACATCATTTCGTTCGATGAAAACTAGCTACAGAAGAGTTGAGAGCTCTTACACAAACAAAATGATCGGAAGACAAACAATGAGATCTCTAATGCAACTAATGAAATCGAAAATTTTTCATTCCATTCACTAATTACCAGTAAAATCGAAAAATTTCAATTCGCACTAATCAACCAAAAGCAAAAGAGATTTTTTTTTTTTTGTAATTTTCAATGTTTGATAGCTAGATGCACTAAACAAACCGAAAACAAAGAGAAGCAACTTGAGAAATGATATTGAGAGAGCAAAACGAACAAATTTCACTCAATGACACAAACAATCAAATCTCAAATCGACCAAAGTCTCTCAAAACCAAGAAAAAGACTCAAGGGCTCCAATGGACCGTGTGATCTAGGCCCAAAGCAAGACCAAACGAAATTTGAATGAAGAAACGAGCAATCACCCAAAAATCGCAACAAAACAGTGAACAACCACTAAAAGAATGCGGAGGAGCAATCAAAGAGTTGACTAGATAAACAAAACACCAAACTCCCAAGGAGGGCTCAATACACAAAGCCACTAGATGCCCTAGGGCTTAAAACGTGAAATCGGTGGAGAAAAGGAAACAACCAAAGGACGAAGGCAAATTCCCAGTCAAACAGGACTCCAACACACTCAGGTAGTCGAAAAATCAAGAAGAAAAACACTGACCAGACCTAGAGAGCTCAAAACTGAGCAAACTCAAATACCCTACAGGAGTGGCGCGACTGTAAGGCTGCAACTGGTGCCAGGAAGCAATTGGCGCGGGCAATACAAAAGAAACATGTGCCAATTGGCGCGACTGTCGGACTAAAAAGCGCGCCAATCAAGTTTCTCAGCCAAAAACAAAAAAGAACTACTCCAGAAGCAGATCAATGTAAACTAAGCAAACCAAGAAGCAAAAACAGCAAAAGAACCCAGCCTAGAAGGCTAACCAAGCAAGGAAAATCATAAAACAATCAAAACGAGATAATCCAAACGAGACAGTGAAAACTAGACGATTCCCCAGCGGAGTCGCCAAATTTTTGAGGAGGTAAATCCCCTCTGCGGACAGAGGCGATCCCTACTAGCCCAGCAGGGGTCTAGCAACAATCATCAGATGCTACAGCGCAAGTTCCTAATTGCGAACAAATAAGCCAATGATGGAGGCCTACCTGGAGTCCAGTGCTATGATTCGTAGAAGAGACAGCGTTCCCGTTCCTCAGCCTCGGCAGATCACAATCCCCACGATCTCCGTGAATGGACACCTGCACATGCAAGAAACAATATGAATACAAGCATAAAATCCAGAATACGCAACTATATATCAGTCAGAAAGGATATAACTCGTTATTAACATAAGTGAAAAACAGAGTGGAACCATAATCGGTAGTCATTCATTAATAAACAATCGAAAGAGAGTACAACCAATGTTCTGACGCCGCGGTCTCCTTCGGAAGGGTCCCCAGTCATTCACGTCTCGCAAAGCTCGCCAGGGAAAGGGCAAACCTCTCTAGAGTCTCTCGACGATAGTCTCCTTACTTGAGTCGGCCTTAAGGGAAGAAAGAGGGCTCTTACAGCACAAAGGCTCTTGGGAATTTGGAGATTCAAAGCTTAGGCACTTCCAGACTAGCTTGCAATGGCAATGGGCAAGCTTTTATAGATGGGGAAGGAGGGAGTTGGGATCCCTATTATTGTGGGATTGGCCCTATCATCAAGGAAGGTTCAATGAAAGGTGGCAAACCACTTCCCTTCCATGGAACTCCCGCAGCCAAATCTCCCAACTCAAGATAGGCAATGGTTTCTGATTTTGTTGAAACACAACTTCCGCCATCTTTATTTAAAAAACACTCCTTAAATTGGCTGGCGCGACTGCTGCTCTGGGACAGAGCGCCAGTTGGCGCGGCCTCTTTGTAGGATTTTCCCCATTGGCACGAGCGATGAACTGTCTGCCCGCGCCAATGCAAAAGGAGATGTTTTCATGGTTTTTGCAAGGAGATGTCTTTAGGGCAATTGAAGCTCATGTTTAGAGGAATGCATTGATGATGATTTCAAGGCACGACAATGTTCACAGGTCACAAAATGGGTCCTCCATTGTGCGGGACGGGGAATGGTAGGGACGGTGACAAATTACTGTGTAACACTTGGTACACCCCCACTCCTCCATCCCAGTCTACACCTCCTACTTGGCCTTACAACCCTTCATATCATCCTCAACTAGTAAACCAACCATTTCATAAGTATGTTCCATAACAACCTCAATGGAAAAATCCATCCCAAGGGTGGAGGCCTCATCAAACTCAACCACATGTTCTAGTGCCTCCACCCCAACCTCAACCTCAGCGTACTCATGCTGCTCCACCTAGGCTACCTATACCTGCACAACCCAATCCGAACCCGAACAACAGATAGGCACATCAGGCTCCCAGTGGAGAAACATCCCATCCAGCTTATGTTGTGGAGATACAAGAGGTTAATCTCAGGTCGGGAAGAGTACTGCCAAACAACCATCCTCCATATCCACCTGTAGAGGTTGATGAGGAAAAGGAATAAGGTAACACTCAGATCCAACAACCTCATTTTCCTGAGCGCTTGATCCACCCTAGTCAGTACACCCCAGAGGAGACTGGACTCCTCAGAGAATTGGAAATTTGTGTGTAAAGATACCACTTCTCTGTGCCATTAAGGAAGTCCCTATCTACAATAGGCTCATCAAAGAAAAGTGCTTCAAGAAACCTGGGAGAAGGAAGAGAGATACCCCCACCATCAATGTGCTAGGATGACTGTCTGACCTGATGCTGGGGAAGGTGATATTTCCAAAGTACCTAGACCCTAGTAGTCTTGTTGTTGATGTGCATATAGATGGTTTCATATTCCCCAACACTTTGATTGATCTAAGGGTTGTCATCAATATCATGACCAAGGAAAATATGTTGAAACTTAATCTCTAAGGGACTTTGAGGAAAAGCACAATAGTTCTTCAACTTGCAGATCAATCCACGGTAACTCCGAAAGGAATTGTTGAGGATGTTATGGTTACCATTGAATCTTGGGAGTATCCTACAAATTTCCTCGTCCTGCAACCAAAAACCAAGTTTAATGGTTATCCCCTCATCTTAGGGAGACCTTGGTTACCCACTGCATATGCTTATATTAGTTGTCGGGCCGGAAACATGACTATCAAAAATGGGCCTTTGTCTAAACAAATAGTGTTATATCCTCCAGCCCAACCTTCCATCGATTATGATCTCCCTATATGGTTGGAGGATGAAGAAGATGAGTTATATGAAACTTCCTCTATGTGTACCACAGATGCAATTCTTAGAGGGGGGCAGCTTGATGAAGATAAACTCATCGACCATGCCATTCAAAACCAATCCTCCACTAACATTCCTCTCAAAACCTTGTTAAAGAGTCTGAAAACCAACCTTGGATGGAAGTGCACTCAGTTGAGTCAACCACTGAAACCACCAAGGCTATTGAGTTTGGCCCATCTAGATATCTGAAAATCAACCCAAACCTCTCGAATGAAGAAGAGAAGCAGTTATGCCAGCTTTTGAAAGAAAATCTTGAATCATTTTCTTGGGATTACAAGGACATGAAATGGGTGCATCCTTTAGTATGAAAACATCATATTTACATCAAAGAAGGATGTAAGCCTATGAGACAACCCCAAAGAAGGATGAACCCAGCTCTGAAGGACATAGTCAAAGAAGAGTTGTAGAAACTATTGGATGCAGGGTTCATATATCCTATATCCAACAGTGAGTGGGTATCCCCTCTCATCCTAATCCCAAAGAAGAATGGGAAGTGGAGAATTTGTGTTGACTACCGAGAACTTAAAAAAGCCACCAAAAAATACCATTTCCCTTTTCCCTTTATAGACCAAGTCCTAGATGGCCTTGTGGGGAAGAAGTTCTTTTCCTTCTTAGATGGGTTCAGTGGGTACAATCATATTCAAATCAGCCCTGAAGATCAGGATAAGACTACTTTCACTTGCCCTTGGGGTACCTTTTCTTATAGAGTCCTACCCTTCGGGTTGTGCAATGCCCCAGCTACTTTCCAAAGAGTTGTCCTGAGAATCTTTTTTGAGTTATTCCATGACTCTATCGAATTCTTCATGGATGATTTCACACCATATTGGGATTACTTCTAGGAATCTCTCTCCAATTTGGGTAAAGTACTAAGAAGGTGCATTAAGATGCATCTCTCCTTGAGCCCAGAAAAGTGTGAATTCCTGAAGAATGCAGGGTTGTATTAGGACACTCCATATCCCAAGCAGGAATATAGGTAGACCCAAACAAAATCACTATCATCAAAAGGGTACCTACTCCTCAAAATAAGAAATATGTCAGGAGTTTCTTAGGCTTAGCTGGTTACTATAGAAGATGCATCAAAGATTTCAGCAAGATGGCTTCTCCATTATTTGGTTTATTGGCCAAGGATATTGAGTTTATTTGGTCGGGTCCTTGTCAAGAGGCTTTCGAGCTCATTAAGGGAAACTTGACTACTACCCCCATCCTCTGAGGTCCAAATTGCACACTGGCCTTCCACATCCACACTGATGCATCCGATAAAGCTGTAGGGGCAGCATTACAAAAATTAGAGGACAAAATCCCTATGCCATTTATTTCATCAGCAAGAAATTTTCCAAGGCCGAGTTGAGTTATACTGTTACTGAGAAGGAGATGTTAGCCATTTTTCATGCCTTGAAAAAATTCAGACATTATGTAACTAGATATCAGGACTTTGTTCACACAGACCATGCAGTCATCAAGTATTTAATGAACAAGTTGTATGTTAATGCTAGAATAATTATATGGTTGTTACTTTTGGAGAAATTTGATTTAACTATTGTTGATAAACTTGGAAAGGAGAAGGTTTTTGAATATTTTTTGTCCATGTTAGCTCTCCCTACAGGTGAAGAAGGAATGGTGGATGACCAGCTGCTAGATGAGCATCTCTTTTCTATATCAACACTCTCACCATGGTTTTCTAATATAGCCAACTACTTGGTTGTTGGGAGACTCCCTCCTAATCTTTCATTCAGGGAGAGGAGTAGAATAATAAGAAAAAGCACCCCTTTCACATGGATTGCGAGAAACATTTTCAAGCTAGGCCCTAATCAAATCCTAAGGATATGTGTGAGGGAGGAAGAATTTTTTTTATATCCTCTTTGCATGTCATGATAGCCCATGTGGAGGCCACTTTGCTGCAAAGAGAACTGGTTACAAATTTTTTTCCAGGGGCAGTACTATTTGCCTACCCTTCACCAAGATTCCAGAAGATACACCAACAAGTGTGACCAGTGCCAAAGGATGGGGAAAACCACGCAAAGGGATGAGATGCCTTTTCACCCTCAGGTGGCTCTTGAGCCATTTGACAAGTGGGGCATGGACTTTGTTGGACCTATCGATCCACCATCTGGAAAAAAGAAGTATATCATAGTCTGCATTGATTACCTAAGAAAGTGGGCTGAAAGAAAGGAAGTGAAGGTAGAAACCAAGGAGAAAGTAGCCAAATTTCTTAGAGATAATGTCTTTTACAAGTTTGGATACCCCATAGAAATATTCACTAATCAAGAAGCACAATTCACCTCTCACCTCATTGAGAATATTTTGAGGAAGCACAACATTAAGCATAGAACTTCTACTGCCTATCTCCCTCAGGTGAATGGCCAAGTAGAAGTAACTAATAGATCTTTAGAGAGCATCCTCACCAAAGAAGAATTGCTTACAATGTTTTGCGGGCGGATACTATTTGCCTACCCTTCACCAAGATTCCAGAAGATACACCAACAAGTGTGACCAGTGCCAAAGGATGGGGAAAACCACGCAAAGGGATGAGATGCCTTTTCACCCTCAGGTGGCTCTTGAGCCATTTGACAAGTGGGGCATGGACTTTGTTGGACCTATCGATCCACCATCTGGAAAAAAGAAGTATATCATAGTCTGCATTGATTACCTAAGAAAGTGGGCTGAAAGAAAGGAAGTGAAGGTAGAAACCAAGGAGAAAGTAGCCAAATTTCTTAGAGATAATGTCTTTTACAAGTTTGGATACCCCATAGAAATATTCACTAATCAAGAAGCACAATTCACCTCTCACCTCATTGAGAATATTTTGAGGAAGCACAACATTAAGCATAGAACTTCTACTGCCTATCTCCCTCAGGTGAATGGCCAAGTAGAAGTAACTAATAGATCTTTAGAGAGCATCCTCACCAAGGTTGTGAGCAGCAATAGAAAATATTGGGCAGACAGATTTGTAGAAGCTACTTGGGCCTATAACACTACTTGGAAGACAACAACAGGATTCACTCCTTATGAAGTAGTCTATGGTAAGAAGGCTCTAATTTTAGTTGAGTTTGAATTCAATACTTTAAGAATAGTAGATGAATTAAATCTAGATCTATCAAATGCCCAAAAAGAGATTTTGCTGCAACTAAATGGATTGGATGAGTTCAGAATGCAAGCACTTCTTCTCATGGAGGTATTTCAGCTGCAAAGGAAGGTATGGCATGACAAGAACATCAAATAAAATACCTTCCAATAAGGATATTGGGCGTTGTTGTATGATTCAAGATTTAAATATTTCAAAGGAAAGATGATGAAAATATGGTTGGGACCTTACACAGTGAAAGAATGTTTTGATAATGGCGCAGTTCAAATCAGAACCATAGATGAGGAAGGAATCCCCTTGCATGTCAATGGTCACACACTTAAAATTTACAAGAAGCCTTTTTCAAGGGAAGAGTTCATAAATTCAATAAGTATAGAGTTGTATGTGATGGGAAAATCCATAGTTTCCCACACCTCTCTGAAGCACCCAAGGCAAGCTTGTGGGTTGAAAACCTCGATGGAGGCATCTCACTTGCTCAAAAAAAAAAAAGGAGAGAGAGAGAAAAAGGAAAGAAAAGGGAATAAAGATCGATGGGTGAAAACCTCTCTGAGGTGCCCAAGGCAATTTTGTGGGTTGAAAACCTCCATGGAGGCAACCCACTTACTTATTAAAAAAAAAACATTTGCATCTTTGTGTTTTCTGTGTTTGTTGTTTTGCAGGTTATTAATGGTTTCTGGAAACACAGGAAAATATTCATCTTCTCTCCCCTTCTATTTTACCATCCTTCCCACCAGTCACTTCATTCATTTCAATAACTCCTTCCATAACCTCCATACACCATATTCCTCCATTCCTGAGAACAATGTAGCAAAAGAAAGTAAGCCACGAACTGCTACAAACATCAGGAAGTTCCTTCAAAAACAAAGTTGTTCACGGACTACAAAGAAAAACGAGGAGATGATAAAGCAGACCCCAAGTGGAGTAGAGGAGAACGAGGGGAGGAAACACGCAATCCATCATGAATTAACAGAGAGAAGGAAACAATAGTCTCTAACGAAAACTAGAGCTGAGGCCGAGTTACATAAGTGCTCCAAAATTAGTTGCACAATCTAATAAAAAAGAGATCTTGTCTCATCCAAATCAGTGAATTGAGAATTTTTTAGGGAAAGAGATGGAAGGGAGTCCATAGCACAATAGTAACGAGAGTGGGCTGCGAAATTGAACAGCTTGCAGTAGCAGCAGCAGCGGAGCAACATCACCAAAAGAGGAACCAAAACAAGGAGAGGAAGAGACAAAGGGCCAAGGAAAAATGGAAGAGATGGCAATAAAAGTCATAGAGGTAGCAACAAGTGAGCAAGAAGAAGCCTCACAGCACAGCACCACATCCCCTCAAGACAAAGAGGTAGTTTCCACCTTAGCTCCTTTGAGCGCAAAGAGAAAAAGGCAGACCTCTATGTATTTCAGAGCTGACAAGAGTCAGAGGATAAGTTAGAGAGAGGCAGAAAATCCTCCCACGAGCCCGATTATCATTGAAGAATCACCAAGGGAGGAAGAAAGAATCGAAGAAATAGTTTTGAAGGAGCAGATGCAGAAGGCACAGGCATAGAATGTAGCATTGTAGGAGGAATTGCAACAAAAAGGGCAGCAAGTATCCACCATGGAAAACTTATGCATAGAAGCCCTTCAACACAGATTCCCTTCTGAATCATATGTTGTGTACCTCAAGGAGAAATGGCTCCTATTTCAAATCAAAACTCTAGCCTCCCGTGGATCCCTACCTTTCCAATATTGTTGGCAATTCATGGATTTCTACAAGAAATCTAACATGGTTGATCAGGCAAAGATGGAAGAGTTTTATGTGCATAACCTTGTGCTCACAAATTTGGATACTTGGGACCCCAATCCTACAATGGGGGATATGCAATTGATGGCTTTAGTATCTTTGATGATGAATGAGGACACTAGATCAAAATAGATATGGAGAGTAATGAGAAGAAGAAATAGAGAACCCTTACATATCAGACTGAAATTGTTCATCCCAAGAGGATTCATCCTTAACCGTCGAGAGATTGAAAGGGACCTTGCACTAGTTGAAAGCTACCTTCAGACTCAAACACAGGTAATTGGCCACTTTGATGATGTTTCTAGGCAGATAGAAGATGAGTACATTATGGCCAGCTAGAGGAGATGGAATAGCCTCCCTCACAGCCTCAAGAACAGGGAGTACCATAATCCAGAAATACTGAGGGGTGCATTGGAAAGGGCACCAATATACAAGATGGCTATGCAGGCCAAAAATATCCGATGGTTGGGACTAAAGCTTAGCCCACCTTTTCTATTGGGGTTGAATGATGAAAAGGATTCAGATGCACAAGATAGAGAATGGGAGAATGCGGAAAATAATACTGGTTTTTACCCCCTTGGGTAAACTCCCACACTTCTTCCTCAGGAAATCAGGGGGGCTGTCAAATCCTTGAAGGAAATGCCAGAGGAGGATTAGTTGCTCAGAGGATGAGCAACCATTCAGTAGGGGGGTGATGATGAGCTCCATCATTAGACATATTTGGAGGGGTTAACGGTCACCTTTTTGCCTTCTTAGATCTCTTTTTCTTGCATTTTTATTATTATTTGGTTTTATAATGCTAGTATAGGTGGTGATTAAGGTTAACATACTCTGAGTGCCTAATATGAGGTTGAGTGCAGAAAATCAGGAATTATTAGAATTTTTATAAGGATTTTATCATAAAGACTTGGAGGAGACAAAAAAGAGAAATTATAGGAGGATTGTCCACCCTCCTTAACTATCAGAGGCATCCAAAGGATCCCAAATATCCTCTCGAACAATTCGAATTCCAAATGTAGCCAAAGGATCCCCAAGGATTCTTTCCATCAATTCGAATTCCAGAGGCAGCCAAGCAACTCAAAGAGGAGTGCACCCAATCTTTGTTTACTTGGAGTCAAGTGGACTCAATCACCATTTTCCAGGGAGTTGTTGGTAGCTGCCCTGTAGAATAAATAGAGTAGATATAGAGCTAGGAAGGGGTGGATTCTAGTCAAAACTTTGTTGAAAGATATTGAGCTTTTTCTTATTTTACTAAGTGTTCAAACTTTTAGAAATGTAAGAGGCTTTTCTTTTATGAAATGAGCAGACTGATTTCATTTTACTGATTCAAGTTTCAGAGAGCTAGCCTCATGCATTAGGGCCCAATCCATGTGCCTCAGCGTCTCTGCTGTATTTTTTCTCTTCTTTCTGGCATTCCATTAGTTTCGCTTCTGATAATTTCGTTTATGTTTCAAGTTGTTGTTTAGTTTTGCTTTCAGTGTGCTGTTGTATGTTTCATTTGCTTGCAAGTAATAGAACAGGGGAGAAAAATCAAAAATTTGTGGATCAAGACCCCCTTCTCATCTCTGTCAATAGAGCTCGAGGAAGGAAAACCTTCCCACAGACCCAAAAACTGATTTTTGTTCACTTTTTCATAGATTAAAAGTAGAGTTGCATTACCATCTTCCTGTCTTCCTCTACACTGTATTTTTATGCATTTTTCCGTTTCGTTGCACATAAGTTAGCAGGTTGATCACAGGAATTATTGCTAAAACCCCAGAGCAACTCCATGGTGCCTCCCCGCTTCATTCTCCATCTCTGTCTCCACAATTTGAGCATTGTTGTCACGCCCTCCATTCCCTCTTCTTTTCCGCTTATTCTAAGTATTGCACCCACCTTTTATCCCTTAATACACTTAAAATATCCAGCCCGCCTTATTCCTTTGTTCTTATTGGTCATGGTCGCCTACCCTTTTTAATGCAAAACACTTGAAAACTATTGCTATCGCACTCCACCTTTCCTCCTCGAAATTCCCGTTATCACATTTCACACTTCACACCTTTCTCCTGACTACACTATCGCTTCTCCGCCAACCTTGCAATATTGCGATATTGTGAAATTGCAAATCGTAGTTTCTATCGTTTTTATTTAGGACATATTGCTCCTTTTCGCCGGTTGCGATAACTCCGCTGCATCGCACTTCGCATCGTCCTCCTTTTTTCTTTACGACTTACCACTCCTTTTCTCCGATTATGATAATTCCACCGCATTTCACTTCACATTGTTTTCCCATTTTCTTTAAGACTTACCGCTCCTTTTCGCTGACTGCGATACTGTAATCGCACTCCTCCACCGGTCCCACCGCCACGTCACCCATCGCACTTCGCACTTTGCATCATTTTCGCTTTTTCTTTAAGACTTACCACTCCTTTTTTCTGATTGTGATACTATCATCGCACTCTGCCGTCGGTCCCACCACCACGTCACCCTTCGCACTTCGCAAATTTTTCGTGAACAACACTTTCGCTATCCCTCCAACTTTACGATATTGCAATTGTGATATCGCATTTCGCACTTCATAGTTTTTCTCCATCGCATTTCGCAATTCACACTTCTTATTTTGTTCCTTTAACACTTACTACTACTGTCTGTCGATTGCGATATCGCCCCGTACTCCGCCACCGGTCCCACCTCCACGTCATCCACTGCATCGCACATCACAAATCACACTTTTTATTTTGTTCCTCTTAACCTTTACCACTCCAAATGTTGATTGCGATCACCCTCCATCGCAACTCCACCATTTCAATTTTTAAATCATTCCGCTCCAAAGCCTTTTTGTGACATAATAAATCTTTAATAAGGTTTAAACCCGCGCTTTTCACTTCTAAGCCTGGTTTCATGTGTTTATCCTTCCATTGGCACCTTTACCCCTTTTTTCTCCAAGATGAAAATCAACACTTTTTCAATTAGAATTAAGTTCTAGATAGCTTAGCTACATGGATAGAAGCATGGTAGATAGAGCATAAGATAAGTAGGGTGTGTTTAGCCATTTGGCCAAGTTTAGTGTGGTTTAAATTAGTTTCCTTCCTGTCATTTCTTTTCAGCAATTTAATTTAGTTTCTTTCTGTCATTTCCTTTATGCACATTAAATTAGTTTCATTTCTCTCATTTCCTTTCTGCAAATTAAGTTAGTTTCCCTTTTGCCATTTCCTTCCAGCAATTTACTTTTCAATTTTTATCATAGTTTAAGAAATAGGACCCCTTTTTAAAGAAGAAGAGGATGACATGAACAGAACGCATCTACCGTGTATATAGCACTGTCACCTCCAATTTTTTACGAACCCCGGGATGATAAAGTAAAGTAGGGAAGCCCCTGGGATTTGCAACACTCTTGGTGCAATACTAGGGCTCACCAACTAGATTTCTGGAGAAGTGGATCGCACCATCGACATAACCGATATGTGGTGTGCATGATGGATCCATCTGAAAGACACAAGAAGATAACGAATGAGATTATGGGGATGCAAGCTACCTAAATGCAGAAAATAAAGAAAAATGATATGAATTTCAACGAGAAATTCTATAGGTAAAATTTCTTTCGGTAGAGTGCATTGCAAGGGTTAGGAAGGATTTTTCCTTCTAGACCCTCTAAAAGGTATTCCCCCTTTCCCAAGCACTTACGAATGATGTAAGGATCGAGCCATAATGGTTCGAACTTCCCATGCCCCAAGACATCCTAATTTTGGTCATAGACAAGAACAAGGTCTCCTTCATGAAAGGTACGAGAGTGGACTTTACCGTCATACTGAGCTTTGGTGCATTTTTTAGTCACTTCAATGGTTTGAAATGCAACACAGAGGTCTTCATTGGCCAAAATCTTAACTCGTAGATATTTTATAAATAGGGCAGGATTACACACATGATAAGCATCATTCAATTTCAGGAAAAGTAGCAAGGAATAAAGACAAACATGAAGGTGAAGGATCTGATGATCAAGGACATTGGCTAATAAACATATCACTGCATCATATTCCACCTTGTTATTGGTGGAATATCCAATGGAGACGTCGTTGGAGTGGACTAAAAAATGGAAAGGGGTGAAAATCACCCAAGTTTCTGAGGATAGATTCTTGGAGAAGTGAATCGCACCATCAGCATAACTGATATGTGGTGTGCATGATGGATCCATCTAAAAACACAAGAAGACAAAAAATGAGATGATGGAGGATGAAAGCTACCAAAATGCATAAAAAAATAAAAAATAAAAAAAAAGGAAATGCATTTCAATGGGAAATGTTATGGATAAATTTCTTTAGGTAGAGTGCATTACGAGGATTAGGAAGGATTTCACCTTATGGGCCCTCTAAAAGGTATTCCCCCTTTCCCAAACACTTACGAATGATGTAAGGACTGATCCATAATGGTTCAAACTTCCCATGCCCCAAGACATCATGAGTTTTGTCATAGACAAGAACATGGTTTCCTTCATGAAAGGTACGAGGGTGGATTTTACGGTCATACTGAGATTTGGTACATTTTTTAGCCGCTTCAATGGTTTGCAATGCAATAAGGTGGTTTTTATTAGCACACTCAAGCATGATGAGTTTTTTTTCTAAACGTTGGGTGTCCAGGAGGAGTTCGATAGCAAGGTGGAGGAAGGGGATTTCACACTGATTGGTAAGACTGCCTCCTATCCAAAAATAAGGTGGAAAGGAGTGAACCCAGTGGCAGTTTTTACATAGATTCTATAGGCCCACAATGTAGGGAAGAGCATAAGGTGCCAGTTGGTCTTGTGTTTATCAGGAAAAATTTAAGGATGAACATTTATCTTAAAGATTAGAAACCTTGGCGAATATTACTAATCCATAATATGCAAACTATAAAAAATTTGGTGATATTTTAGTAAAAATATTCAAAATTTTAATGATTTTATATAGTCTCTATAAAATTTTGGCGATTTTTAAGGTAAAATATGTTTTTCTTATAAAATCAGGGCGAATCCTTTTTAGAAGAAAATGGGAATTGGCGAATCTTTTTTTTGGAAAAAGGATGGAAAATTAGCCCATCTACGAATATTAGCCCCTAAAATTTTCCCTGGTGTTTATTCATTGTTTGCTAAAGCATAGTTTTAAGAATTTTATTAACAGTTTCAACTTGGCCATTGCCTTAGGGGTAATAAGATTGTGAATAGTTGTGTTTGAAGCCCAACAGTGAGGATATATCATGCTAGATCTCATATTCAAAGTGTCTACCATAGTCGAAAACCAATTTCTTCGAAACATCGGTTCAAGCGATAACCTAGTTAAAGAAGAATAGGGTTGCAGTATTTGTGGTGTTTTTTAACGTGGGTATTGCTTCAACCTATTTGGTGAAATAGTCGACAACCATGATAATATACTTAAGTTTATTAGAAGATGGGGGATCGACACTCCATAAAGTTAATATCCCATTTATAGAAAGAACTGTTTGTGATGACAGGATGGAGGGGATCATGTGGAGCTCGAGCCTTAGGGGTGTATAAATGAAAATTGGGAGAGTTTTTGACTACCTAAATGAAATTTCTAAAATTAGAAGGCCAAAAGTATCCAACGTGCATGATTTTCTAGGCACTGGCCATTCCAAAAAGATGATCACGATAAGCGCCATCGTGACAGACATTGAGCACTTGATTAGCTTCAGCGTGGGTGAGACAACGACGAAGGACAGTGTCAACATTGGTGAGCCTTGGTATTCCACCAAGAGTGTTGCAACTCCATGGGGCTGCCCTAATTTACTTTATCAACCCAGGGTTTGTACAAACTTGGAGGTGACAGTGCTATATACACAGCAGATGCATTCTGTTCATGTCATCCTCTTCTGCTTTACGAAAGGGTGTTATTTCTTAAACTATGATAAAAACTAAAAAGTAAATTGCTAGAAGGAAATGACAAAAAGGAGACTAACTTAATTTTCAGAAAGGAAATGACGGAAATGAAACTAATTTAATGTGCATAAAGGAAATGACAGAAAAAAAACTAAATTAAATTGATTAAAAGAAATGACAGGAAGGAAACTAAACTAAATTGTTGAAAGGAAACTAATTTAAACCACACTAAACTTGGCTAATCAGCTAAACACACCCTACTTATCTTATGCTCTATCTACCATGCTTCTATCCATGTAGCTATCCATGACTTAATTCTGATTGAAAACTGTTGATTTGCAGCTTGGAGGAAAAAAAAGGCTAAAGAGGCTAATAAAGGGCTTAACACATGAAACAAGGCTTAGAAGTGGAAAGCAGGGGTTTAAACCTTATTGAAACATTATTATAGCACAAAAATTATTTGGAGTGGAATAATTTGAAAAGTGTGATGGCAGAGATGCGATGGAGAAAAATTTGTGAAGTGTGAAGTGCAACGAGCTAAAAGCTGTGACGTGCAAAATGCGATGCGAAAGAACTATGAAATTAGAAATTCGAAAAGTGCAAAGTTTGTGATTTGTGATATGCAATATTGAAATATCGCAATCGGAAAAAGGAGCGGTACGTCTTAAAAGAAAAGGGAAAAGGTTGTGAAATGCAATTTGCGACGGGTGATGTGGCGATGGGACCGGTGGTGGAGCACGATCGCAATATCGCAATTGGCAGATAGGAACAGTAAGTCTTAAAAGAAAAGGGAAAAAGTTGTGATAAGCGATTTTCGATGTGGTAAAAGTTGCGAAGTACGAAGTGAGATATCGAAATCACAATATCACAAAGTTAGAGGGATAGCGGAAGTGCGGCTCCAGAAAAGTTGTGAAGTGCAAAATGAGTTGGGTAACGTGGCGGTGGGACCGGTGGCGGAGCACGATCACAATATCGCAATCGGTGTTTGGAAGTGGTAAGTCTTAAATAAAAAAGGAAAAGATGTGAAGTGCGAAATGCGATGGCAAAAAGTGGTGGTGAGACTGACGGTGGAGCATGATCGCAATATCGCAATCAGCGTTTGGAAGTGGTAAGTCTTAAAGAAAAAGGGAAAAGGTGTGAAGTGTGATATGCGATGTACGGTAGCGAGAAGTTCGAGGAGCAAGGGCAGAAGGTCGAATTCCAATGGTTTTCAAATGTTTTGCATTAGGAAGGGGTAAGGCAATCGTGAATGATAAAAAAACAAAGGAATGAGGCAGGTTGAAGGGTTTAAGTGTTTTGAGAAAAAAGGTGGGTGCAACATTTGCAAATAAGAGGAAAAGGAGAGAAATGGAGGCATAAAACAGTGTTCAGGCCATGAAGAAATAGATGGAAAATGAAGAGGGAAGGTGCCACGGAGCTGCTCTGGGGATTTATCACTAATTCCTACAAATGACTATGCTGGTCTATGCACGAAAAACAGGAAAATGTGTGAAAATGCAATATAAAAAGGAAGGCTGAAAATAGTAATGCAATTCTACTTTTAATCTCAAAAATAGTGAACAGAAAATAATTTTTTGGTCTTTGAGAAGGTTTTCCCTCCTTGAGCCCTATTGACAGAGATGAGAAGAGGGTCTTGATCCACAACTTTTTGGTTTTCCTCTATTATATTACTCTCATAAGCAAATGAAAATCTACAGTAGCACACTGAAAGCAAAAATAAACATCAACTTGAAACATAAGGGAAATTATCAGAAGTAGAGCTAATGAAATGACAGAAAGCAGAGAATGAATACAACAGAGAGGTTGAGGCACATGGATTGGGCCTTAACCCATGAGCCTAGCTCTCTGAAACTTAAATCAGTAAAATGAAATCAGTCTACTCATTTCATAAAAGAATAACCTCATACATTTCTGAAAGTTTGATCACTGAGTGAAATAATAAAAATCTCAATAGCTTGCAGCAAAGTTTCGACTAGAATCGACTGAACCTTCCTAGCTCTAGCTTTGCTCTATTTATTCTACAGGGCAGCTACCAACAGATCCCTAGAAAATAGTGATTGAGTCCACTTGACTCCAAGTAAACAAATATTGAGTGCACCCTCTTTGAGTTTCCTGGCTACCTCTAGAATTCGAATTACTAGAGAGAATCCTTGGGGATCCTTTGGATGCCTTTGGAATTCGAATTGCTGGAGAAAATCTTTGGGATCTTTTGGCTGCATTTGAGAGTTAAGGACGGTGGAAAATCCTCCAATAATTTCTCCTTGCTGTCTCCTCCAAGTCTTTGTGATAAAATCATTATAAAAATGCTAATAATTCCTGATTTTCTGCACTCAACCTCATATTAGGCACTCAGAGTATCTTAGCCTTAATCACCACGTATACTAGCATCATAAAACCAAATAATAATAAAAATTCAAGAAAAAAAGATCTAAGAAGGCAAAAAGGTGACCATTAACCCCTCCAATTATGTCTAATGATGGATCTTATCATCACCCCCCTACTAAATGATTGTTCATCCTCTGAGAAGCTATTCCTCCTCCTGCATTTCCTTTAAGGCTTTGACAGTCCCCCCCGATTTCCTGAGAAAGAAGTGTGGGAGTTTCCCCAAGGGGGTAAAAACCATTATTCTTTTCTGCATTCTCCCATTCTCTATCTTGTGCGTATGTGTCCTTTTCATCATTCATCCCCAGCAGCAAAGGTGGGCTGAGCTTTAGTCCCAACCATTGGATCTTTTTGGCCTACATGGCCCTCCTGTATAATGGTGCCCTTTCCAATGCACCCCTCATTCGTTCTGGAGTATGGTACTCCCTGTTCTTGAGGTTGTGAGGGAGGCTGTTCCATCTCCTCTGGCTGGCCACAATGCACTCATCTTCTATCTGCCTAGAAACATCATCAAAGTGGCCTAGTACCTGTGTTTGAGTCTAAAGGTAGCTCTCAACTAGTGCAGGGTCCCTTTCAATCTCTCGATGGTTAAGGATGAATCCTCTTGGGTTGAAAAATTCTGGCCTGATATGTAAGGGCTCTCTATTTCTTCTTCTCATGACCGTCCATTTCTCTTTTTCTCTAATGTCTTCATTCATCATCCACAATACTAAAGACATCAACTGCATATCCCCCATTGTAGGATTGGGGTCCCAAGTATCTAGACTTGTCAGCACAAGTTTATGCACATAACACTTTGCCATCTTTTCCTGATCATCCATGTTAGCTTGCTTGTAGAAATCCATGAATTGCCTACAATCTTGGAAAGGTAGGGATCCATGGGAGGATAGATTTTTGATTTGAAATAGGAGCCATTGCTCCTTGAGGTACATAGCATATGATTTAGAAGGGAATCTGTGTTGAAGGGCTTATATGCATAAATATACCATGGTGGCTACTTCCTACCCTTTTTGCTACAATTGCTCCTTCAGTGCTACATTCTCTACATGTGCCTTATGCAGCTGCTCCTTCAGAACTGTTTCTTCGATTCATTCCTCCTCCCTTGGTGATTCTTCAATGATAATCGGCCTCATGGGAGGAGTTTCTAGCTCTCTATGATTTATCCTCTGACTTTTGTTAGCTCTGAAATACATAGAGGTATGCCTTTTTCTCTTTGCGCTGAGAGGAGCTAAGGTGGCAACTACCTCTTTTCCTTGAGAGGATGTGGTGTGGTGTTGTGAGTCTGCTTCTTGCTCACTTTCTGCTACCTCTATGACTTGTGATGCCATCTCTTCTGTTTTTCCTTGGCCCTTTGTCTCTTCCTCTCCTTCTTCTGGTTCTTCTTTTGGTTCTTCTTCTTTAAGGTTCAGAGTATAATTTTACCTTGTTTGTGTTTCTATAAAAGCTTCCCTTGGTCCCTTGTTATTGTGTTTGATATGCGGTATACTTCAGAATCTAGCTTGACTGTTGGTGATGTTGTTCTGTTGCTGCACGTTGTTCAAATACGCAGCCCACTCTCGGTACTGCTGTGCTACGGGCTCCCTTCAGTCTCTTTCCCTAAAAAATTATCAATTCACTGGTTTGGATGAGACGGGATATCTTTTTATTAGATTGCGCAACTAATTTTGGAGCACTTAGGTAACTCTGCCTCAGCTCCAGTTTTCGTTAGAGACCTTTGTTTCCTTCTCTCTGTTAATTCATGATGGACTGCGTGTTTCCTCCCCTCATTCTCCTCTACTCCACTTGATTTAAATTTTTCTTTTGCATGCCTAGGTGGCATGATTTTACAGTTCTCCCCAATCATACTTCACGATGGTGGCCAAGCTAACTGGCTACCTTTCTACCACTTAAACTCTAAGTATGAAAATTTAGTTATTTTTGGCTATTATGGATGCATAGCAAGGGGTGAGAATCTATACCTAAGTTTATCTGTTTTTGTCAAGGCATTTCCAGGAGCTGGGATTTGGAGACAAACCTCTTATATGTTGCGTTCTTCCTTATTTTCCTGTTTTCTGAGTGAGCAGCTTTTTGAACGAGAAACTCTCTGAGTGAGCTGCTGATATTTCTTGTTGTTTCTTCCCATTGTAGATGCTGCATGGGGGTGCTCCATATGCCATGGGCGGCACTCCTATCTTTCCTAGGGTTTGCTTTATCAGCTCCTTCTTGTTTTTCTTTGCAGTCCATGAACAACTTTGTTTTTGAAGGAACTTCCTGATGTTTGTAGCAGTTTGTGGCTTGCTTTATTTTGCTACATTGTGCTCAGGAATGGAGGAATATGGTGTATGGAGGTGATGGAAGGAGTTATGGAAATGAATGGAGTGAATTATGGGATGGATGGTAAAATAGAAGGGGAGAGAAGATGAATGCTTCCCTGTGCTTCTAAAAACCATTAATAACCTGCAAAACAACAAACACAGAAAACAAAGAGATGCTGAATCATTTATTTATTTATTTATTCTATTTTAATTTTTTAAGAAAGTGGGTTGCCTCCATGGAGGTTTTCAACCCACAAACTTTCCTGAGGCGCCTCGGAGAGGATTTCACCCATGAATCTTTATTCCCTTTTCTTATTTTTTCTCTTTTTTTTTGAGCAAGTGAGCTACCTCCATCGAGGTTTTCAACCCACAAGCTTTCCTTGGGTGCCTCACAGAGGTTTTCCCCCATGGATCTTTATTTTTTTTAGGAGGTGAGGGAAACTATGGAGTTTCCCATCACATACACCTCTCTACTTATTGAATTTATGAACTCTGCCCTTGATAAAGGCTTCTTGTAGATTTTAAGTCTGTGACTATTGACATGAAAGGGGATTCCTTCCTCATCTATGGTTCTGATTTTAACTGCACCAATATCAAAACATTTTTCAACTATGAAAGGTCCCAACCATCTTGTCATCATCTTTTGTTTGAAATATTTAAACCTTGAATCATACAACAGCGCCTAATCTCTTTCTTGGAAGGTCTTTTCTTTGATGTTCTTGTCATGCCAGACCTTCCTTTGCAGTTGAACTACCTTCGTGTGAAGAAGTGCTTGCATTTTGAACTCATCCAATCCATTTAGTTGCAGCAACCTCTCTTTTTGGGCATTTTAAGGATCTAGATTTAATACAGAGTCATTCTTAAAGTATTGAATTCAAACTCAACTAAAATTAGAGAAGCTTCTTACCATAGAATCATGTTGTTGTCTTCCAAGTAGTGTTGTAGACCCAAGTAGCTTCTACCAATCTGTCTGCCCAATATTTTCTGTTGTTTCTCACAACCTTGGTGAGGATGCTCTCTAAAGATCTGTTAATTGCTTCTACTTGGCTATTCGCTTGAGGGTGATAGGCAGTAGAAGTTCTACGCTTAATCTTGTGCTTCCTCAAAATATTCTCAATGAGGTGAGAGGTGAATTGTGCTCCCTGATTAGTGACTATTTCTTTGGGGTATCCAAACTTGTAAAACACATTCTCCCTAAAAAATTCTGCTACTTTCTCCTCGGTTTCTACCATCACTGCTTTTGTTTCATCCCACTTTGTTAGGTAATCAGTGCAGACTATGATATACTTATTTTTTCTCGATGGGGGATCAATAGGTCCAAAAAATTCTCTGCCCCACTTGTCAAATGGCTCAAGGACCGCCTGAGGGTGCAAATGCATCTCATCCCTTTGCGTGGGTTTCCCCATCCTTTGGAACTGGTCACACCTACTAGTGTATCTTCTCGAATCTTGGTGAAGGGTAGGCCAATAGTATCCTGCCTGCAAAACATTGTAAGCGGTTCTATTTGCAACAAAGTGGCCTCCACATGGGCTTTCATGAAATTCAGAGAGGATATCAAAAAATTCTTCCTCCCTCACACATCTCCTTAGGATTTGATCAGGGCCTAGATTGAAAAGGTTTCCCCCAAACCATGTGAAAGGGTCGCTTTTTATGATGATTCTGCTCCTCTCCCTGAATGAAAGATTAGGAGGGAGTCTCCCAGCAACCAATTAGTTGGCTATATTAGCAAACCATGGTGAGAATGCTGATATAGCAAAATATGCTCATCTGGAAGCTGGTCATCCACCATTCCTTCTTCACTTGTAGGCAGAGCTAACTTGGACAAAAAATCTGAAACAACATTCTCATTTCCAGGTTTATCAACAATAGTCAAATCAAATTGCTGCAAAAGTAACAACCATCTAATTATCCTAGCATTAACATCCAATTTTTTCATTAAATACTTGATGGCTGCATGGTCAGTGTGAACAAATGTCTGATATCCAGTTACATAATGCCTGAATTTTTTCAAGGCATGGACAATGGCTAACATCTTTTTCTCAGTAACAGTATAATTCAACTTGGCCTTGGATAAGTTCTCGCTAATGAAATAAATGGCATAAGGGATTTTGTCCTCTAATTTTCCTAATGCTGCCCCTATAGCTTTTTCGGATGCATCAGTGTGGATGTGGAAAGGCAGAGTCAAATTTGGACCTCGGAGGATGGGGGCAGTAGTCAATTTTCCCTTAATGAGCTCGAAAGCCTCTTGACAAGGACCAGACCAAATAAACTCGGAATCCTTGGCCAATAACCCAAACAATGGCGAAGCCAGCTTACTGAAATATTTGATGAATCTTCTATAGTAACCAGCTAAGCCTAAGAAACTCCTGATATATTTTTGCTTTTGAGGAGCAGGTACCCTTTTGATGATAGTGATTTTGTTCAATTCTACCTGTATTCCTACTTGGGATATGGAGTTTCCTAATACAACCCCTGCTTTCTTCAGGAATTCACACTTTTCTGGGCTCAAGGAGAGATGCAGCTCAATGCACCTTCTTAATACTTTACCCAAATTGGAGAGAGCTTCCTGGATGTCATCCCCATATGGTGCGAAATCATCCATGTAGATTTTGACAGAGTCATGGAATAACTCAGAAAATATGCTCAGGACAACTCTTTAGAAGGTAGTTGGGGCATTGTGCAACCTGAAGGGTAGGACTCTATAAGAAAAGGTACCCCAAGGGCAGGTGAAAGTAGTCTTATCCTGATCTTCAGGGTTGATTTGAATCTGATTATACCCATTGAACCCATCTAAGAAGGAAAATAACTTCTTCCCTGCAAGGCCATCTAGGACTTGGTCTATAAATGGCAAAGGAAAATGGTATTTATTGGTGGCTTTGTTAAGCTCTCGATAGTAAACAAAAATTCTCCACTTCCCATTCTTCTTTGGGACTAGGACGAGAGGGGATACCCACTCACTATCGAATATAGGATTTATGAACCCTACATCCAATAGTTTCTACAACTCTTCTTCAACTTTGTCCTTTAGAGTCGGGTTCATCCTTGTTTGCGGTTGTCTCACAGGCTTTCACCCTTCTTGCATGTAAATATGATTTTTTCATACTAAAGGATGCACCCCTTTCATGTCCTTGTAATCCCAAGCAAATGCTTCAAGATTTTCTTTCAAAAGCTAGCATAGTTGCTTCTCTTCTTCATTCAAGAGGTTTGGGTTGATTTTCAGAGATCTGGATGGGCCAAATTCAATAGCCTTGGTGGTTTCATAGGTTGACTCAACTAAGTGCACTTCCATCCAATGTTAGCTTTCAGACTCTTTGACTAAGGTTTCGAGAGGAATGTTAGTGGAGGATTTTTTTTGAATGGCATGGTTGATGAGTTCATCTTCATCAAGCTACCCCCCTCTAAGAATAGCATCTACAATACACATAGGGGTAGTGTTATATAAATCATCTTCTTCATCCTCCAACCATATAGGGAGATCATGATCAATGGAAGGCTAGGCTGGAGGATATAACACTAGTTGTTTAGACACGGGCCCATTTTTTATAGTCATGTTTCCGGCCTGACAACTAATATAAGCATCTACAGTGGCTAACCAAGGTCTCCCTAAGATGAGGGGATAACCATTAAACTTGGTTTTTGGTTGCAGGACCAGGAAATCTGTAGGATACTCCCAATATTCAATGGTAACCATAACATCCTCAAAAAATCCTTCCGAAGTTACTGTGGACCGATCTGCAAGTTTCAAAACTGTTGTGGTTTTCCTAAAAGTCCCTTGGAGGTTAAGTTTCAACATAGTTTCCTTGGTCATGACATTTATGGCAGCCCCTAGATAAATTAGAGTGTTGGGGACTATGACACCATCTATATGCACATCAACAACTGGACTACCAGGGTCCAGGTACTTTGGAAATATCACCTTCCCCAGCATCAAGTTAGACAGTTGTACTACCACATTGATGGTGGGGGTATCTCTCTTCCTTATCCCAGGTTTCTTGAAGAACTTTTCTTTGATGAGCCTATTGTAGATAGGGACATCCTTAATGGCTTGGAGAAGTGGTATCTTTACACACAAATTTTCTAATTCTCCCAGGAGTTCAGTCTCCTCTGGGGTGTGCTGACTAGGGTGGATCAAGCGCTCAGGAAAAGGATGCTTTTGGATATGAGTGTTACCTTCTTCCTTTTCCTCCTCAACCTCTACAAGTGGAGATGGAGGATGGTTGTTTGGGAGTACTCTTCCCAACCTGAGATTAACCTCCTGTATCTCCACAGCACAAGCTGGATAGGATGTTTCTCCACTGGGAGCTTGTTGTGCCTTTTTTTTGTTTGAGTTCGGATTAGGTTGTGTAGGTCTAGGTAGCCTAGGTGGAGCAGCATGAGTAAGCTGAGGTTAAGGTTGGGGTGGAGGAATTAGAGCAGGCGGTTGATTTTTTTGATACCTCCACCCTTAGGATGGATAGTTCCACTGAGGTTTTTGTGGAACATACAGTTGAAATGGTTGGTTTACTAGTTGAGGATGATATGAAGGGTTGTAAGGCCAAGAAGGAGATGTAGACCAGGATGGAGGAGTGGGGGTGTACCAAGATTTCATGGGTGCACTCTGATTGTTGTGATAGTAAGAGTAAGGTTCACCTTTCATACCTTGTTGATATGGCCTAGGGCCTTGAGGCCTTCTCTGGTTGAAGAAACAGAGTTGCTTTGGCATTGCTTCCCCACCTTGATATATAGCTTTAAGTCCATGTAAGGAGGGACACTTTTCTGTGGCATGATTCTCCTCATAGACTAAGCTAACCTCTATGACATTCAGTGGACATTCATTTCTTGGGTGCTTCCTAGTACATCTAGGACAAAATATGGCCAAGGATCTCTCTACTTCCTTTTGCTTCCTTTTGACCTGCATTGTGTCCATTTTCAAGGAAAAGGTGTGCAACATGTCACTCTTGAAGTCCTCTAGCATGTTTCCAAAGTCATGTTTTATGAAGGTGGAAGAGGAAGGGGTATTGGATGTACTTTGGCTAGCTCTGCCCTTCTTCCTAAATTCCCTAGAATGGTTCCAGAAGACAGTTTTGATTGTTTCATAGGGTTTTTGGTAGATATCTCCTCCTGATAGCATATTCAAGGTTTCTATCATCTCTTCACTGATTCCTCGAAGAATTACAAGTTTAAGTGATGCAGGATCAAGAGTATAGTTGGCTCTCTTATAGTTTAATTGAAACCTCTCTTCATAGGCCTCTAGGGATTCATCATGTCCTAGATTCATCCTAAATATTTCATCCTTATTTTACTTGGACCTACAATAGTATTTGTATTTGTTGTTGAAGGTCTCTTCCATCTGTGCCCAAGCAGTGATGCTATCCCCAGGCAGACCCATGAACCAGCACAAGGCTACATCCTTAAGGGTGGATGGGAATAGCTTCAAATTCTAATCATCAGAGGTGTAGTCATAAGTCCTGCAAACAACAAAAAATTTAAACATAATGTTTCAGATTCCTCAGAGGTAATTCCATGAAAGTGTGGAAGAGTTGAGGGGCTAATGTTTTTCATCTTGGTTTCCCCATCTGCCTCTCCTATGGGAAAGGCTCTCTGGATCCCAACCATGGTTAGGAAAGGTGAAGCAGGTACATCAGTTGAAACAATGCCTTCTTCTTCTTCCCCAATAGGATCCTCAAAATAATCAGAAGGCTCTCCTATAGGGGGTTCAATCTCACTGCCACTGAAGAAGAGTGAAGGGTGGCTAGGAGGTGATGTGGGGGTTTTAGGTAAGATTTGTCTTTGGTATTCCTACTCCTACAAGGCATGAAAATCAAATATTTTTTTGTATATATATATGTTAATATTTCTGAAATGGCATGAAAATAAAATAAAGCAAGAAATAATGCTAAAACAAATTCAAAGCATCTACTAGACACCTCCCCGGAAACGGTGCCAAAAATTGGTGAGCCCTGGTATTGCACCAAAGGTGTTGCAACTCCCACGAGTTACCCTACTTTACTATATCATACCAAGGTTCGTACAAACTTGGAGGTGACAGTGCTATATACATATCAGATGCATTTTGTTCATGTCATCCTCTTCCACTTTACAAAAGGGTGCTATTTCTTAAACTATGATAAAAACTGAAAAGTAAATTGCTGGAAGGAAATGACAAAAAGGAAACTGACTTAATTTGCTGAAAGGAAATGACGAAAATGAAAATAATTTGATGTGCAGAAAGGAAATGACAGAAAGAAACTAAATTAAATTGCTAAAAATAAATGACAGGAAGGAAAATAAACTAACTTGCTGAAAGGAAACTAATTTAAACCACACTAAACTTGGTTAATCGACTAAACACACCCTACTTATCTTATGCTCTATCTACCATGCTTCTATACATGTAGCTAATTGATCCATGACTTAATTCTGATTGAAAAAGTGTTGATTTGCAACTTGGATGAAAAAAAGGCTAAAGAGGTTAATGGAGGGCTTAGCACATGAAACAACGCTTAGAAGTGGAAAGTGGGGGTTTAAACCCGATTAAAAATTTATTATAGCGCAAAAATGCTTCGGAGTGGAATAATTTGAAAAGTGAAATGGCGGAGATGCGATGGAGAAAAAGTTGCAAAGTGTGAAGTGTGATGGGCTAAAAGCTACGACGTGCGAAATGCGATGGGAAAGAACTGTGAAATGTGAAATGTGAAAAGGGAAAAGTTTGCGATCTACAATATATGATATCGCAATATCGCAATCGGAAAAGGAGCGGCACGTCTTAAAAGAAAAGGGAAAAGGTTGTGAAATGCGATTTGGGACAGGTGACGTGGCGATGGGACCGGTGGCGGAGCGCGATCACGATATCGCAATCGGTAGATAGGAGCGGTAAGTCTTAAAAGAAAAGGGAAAAAATTGCGACGATCGATTTGTGATGTGGTAAAAGTTGTGAAGTGCAAGTGCGATATCACAATCACAATATCCAAAGTTGGAGGGATAGCAGAAGTGTTTTTAAGGAAAATTTGCAAAGTGCGAATTCCGCTGGGTGACGTGGTGGTGAGACCAACGGCAGAGTGCAATTGCAATCAGTGTTTGGAAGCAGTAATTCTTAAAGAAAAAAAGGAAACGATGCGAAGTTCAAAATGCAACAGGATAAAATCTGTGAAGTGCGAAATGCGATGGAAAAAAGTGGTGGTGGGACCAGCGGTGGAGCGCAACCACAATATTGCAATCAGAGTTTGGAAGTGGTAAGTCTTAAAGAAAAAGGGAAAAGGTGTGAAGTACGATATGCGATATCACAATCGGCGAAAAGGAGCGGTTCGTCTTAAAGGAAGAAACTAAACACTGCGATTTGCGATGTACGGTAGTGGGAAGTTCGAGGAGCAAGGGCAAAAGGTCGAATTCCAATGGTTTTCAAGCGTTTTTTGTTAGGAAGGGGTAAGGAAATCATGAATGATAAAAGAAAAACGAATGGGGCACGGTGAAAAGTTTAAGTGTTTTGAGAAAAAAGGTTGTTGCAGCATTTGCAAATAAGAGGAAAAGGAGCGAAATGGAGGCGTAAAAACAGTGTTCAGGTCATGAAGATAGAGATGTAAAATGAAGTGGGAAGGCACCATGGAGCTGCTCTGGGGATTTATCACTAATTCCTGCAACCAACTCTGCTAGTCTATGCATGAAAAACACGCAAATCCGTGAAAATGCAATATAAAAATGAAGGTTGAAAATGGTAATGCAATTCTACTTTTAATCTCAGAAATAGTGAATAGAAATCAATTTTTGGGTCTATGGGAAGGTTCGCCCTCCTCGAGTCCTATTGACAGAGATGAGAAGGGGGTTTTGATCCATAGCTTTTTGGTTTTCCTCTATTATATTACTCTTATAAACAAATGAAAAACTACAATAGCACACTGAAAGCAAAACTAAATAGCAACTTGAAACATAAGCAAAATTATCAGAAGCGGAGCTAATGAAATGACAGAAAGCAGAGAACGAATACATCAGAGAGGTTGAGGCACATGGATTGGGCCCTAACCCATGAGCCTAGCTCTCTGAAACTTAAATCAGTAAAATGAAATCAGTCTGCTCATTTCATAAAAGAATAACCTCATACATTTTTGAAATTTTGATCACTGAGTGAAATAATAAAAAGCTCAATAGCTTGCAACAAAGTTCCGACTAGAATTGACTGACCCTTCTTAGCTATAGCTCTTCTCTATTTATTCTACAGGGCAGCTACCAATAGCTCCCTAGAAAATAGTGATTGAGTCCACTTGAATCCAAGTAAACAAATATTGAGTGCACTCCTCTTTGAGTTGTTTGGTTGCCTCTGGAATTCGAATTGCTAGAGAGAATCCTTTGGCTACCTTTGGAATTCGAATTGCTGGAGAGAATATTTGGGATCCTTTGGCTACCTTTGCGAGTTAAGGAGGGTGGAAAATCCTCCAATAATTTCTTCTTGTTGTCTCCTCCAAGTATTTATGATAAAATCCTTATAAAAATGCTAATAATTCTCGATTTTCTACACTCAACCTCATATTAGGCACTCAGAGTATGTTAGCCTTAATCACCACCTATACTAGCGTCATAAAACCAAATAATAATAAAAATGCAAGAAAAATATATCTAAGAAGGCAAAAAGGTGGCCATTAACCCCTCCAAATATGTCTAATGATGGAGCTCATCAAACACCATGACAATAAAGATAGTCACCAATGAGTAGATAGTGAGGGGCTTGATGTCAAATATGTTGTCGATCATCATGAGTAATATGGGGGGGAATTTTTGGGTCCACATACAGGTGAGGATATCACTATATCGAGGATCATCTAAGGTTATAGAGAACAAGTGTTCATCTAGAAGGTCATCATTTAACAGTGGGTCTAAGGCACCAGTAGGAAATTCATAAATGAAATCAACAAGGGCTAAACCTTTCTTACTCTTGGGGGTTACCAACTCCAAATAAACTTATTGAAGGATAACAATCCAATAGACATACTCCCCATTGATGATACGTCGACTCAATAAGAAGGCCATGGGATTGGAATTGGTCACGACCTTGGTGGTACGTGTAAGGATATAATGGCGCAATTTATGAATAAAGAACACAATAGCGAGTGCCAAATTTTCTTCATTGGAATAGAACACAGGGGGATCGTTAAGGTTCTTGCTAACATAATAGATGACATGTTCATTTCCATAACCATCTTCTTGTATTAAGACCCCAGAAACCGAATAGGTGGAAGCTGATATATACAAGATGAAGTCCCTTTCAAAGTAGGTGGTATAATCAAGGGAGCAGAAGTGAGAGCATGTTTGAGGGCATCAAAATACTGTTGATCTTGGTCATCCTAGATGAATGAAATGTTAGAACGAATAATTCTAAGAAACCTGTGAGCAGTGGTGGCATGGTCAAGAAAAATCAGACAAAGAAAGTTGGCTTTGCCGTAGAAGCTTTATAACTAATGAAGGGTGTGAGGACGAGGAAGTTTGATAATGGCTTGAACTTTGAGAGGGTCAATAGTGATGCCATATCTCGACACAATGAAGTCCAATACTCGGCTGGTAGGAACAAAAAAGACACACTTTTAGGGGATTGAGGTGAATGTTATACTTGCGACATCGAAGGAAGATGGTATGCAAATTAGAGAGATGATGTAACCGAAGTTTAGAATGAGCAGTGAGACCATTTAGATATGCAAGGATAATATGAGTCGGGTTGTGGAAATAGTAGGACATGGCACCTTGAAAGTGGCCCCAGTATTCTTTAAACTGAAAGGAATTACCCTATAAGAAAAATTTCCCCATGGACTAGTGAAGGCATTTTTAATTTGATCAGTGTAACATATATGTATCTAGTTATATATAGAGAATCCATCCATAAAGGAAAGAACCTCATGCCCTGCAAACTCATCAATGATTTTCTATATGAAAGGTGTGGGAAAGTTTCCTTTGGGATAAGCTTTGTTCAGATCGCAAAATTTCGTGCAGACATGAATGGTGCCTTGCTTCTTTAGGATTGGAATAGGCTTGGACACCCACATGGTGTATTCAATGAGGTAAATGAAACCATCATGCTTGAGCTTATCGATTTCAGCTTGATAGCATCACACTTAGAAGGATGGATAGGCTTTTGTTTTTGGAAGATAGGAATTTCATCGCGCCATGTTTCGATATGGTGTTCAACAATGGCAAGATCAAGTACGGGCATCTCAAAATAATACCAGGCAAAAACATCACGGAATTATTTAAATAACTTAGTGTAAGTATGAATTTCTTCCCAGGTGCATTACTCCCCCGAGGTGATATTTTCTTCGATCTGTGGTTTATTTGAAATATTAATTTTGATGGTAGGGGATATGTTAGCCCTATTTCCTTCTTCAAAAGTATCCAGTGTAGGAATGGGATTTTTGAACCAATCAACCTCACCAAGGATGAATTATTTTGACTCCACAATATATTGGTCATGGGTTTTTTGTGGAAGGAAGTATACATGAGTGCATATCATCCCAAGGATAATCATGGGTATTCGTGGCTTCTGTGATGTCTTTTTCAGAATGAAATATGGGAGGAAAAGAGGAAGATAGACCACTTGATAAAGAACTACCTGAGGAATCTTCATGAGAGACAAGGTTCACATGTGCATCGTCAAAAGGGGTGGATGAATGACTAGTTGATGTGACATATACAGATGTTGACACCAAAGTGTTTACTGAAGAGGGTTCGACAAAGTCACAGTAGGAAAATCCAAGAAAGTCCTAATCTATAAATCCCATGGATGATGACTGGTAGATAATAGGGATGGAACTATCCATAATATCGACATCATGAGGGGGGATCACAATGGTGGGTTGATAAACCTCGTGTTCTAGAAAAGCAGTGGGGTCAGAACTTGTAGGTAGAGGAGAATATGAATCACTATGAGCGAAATCTAACTTGTGAAGTACTTTAAGTGTATCACAAAAATCTTCAATATGAGGACAATGATGGGAATAATGGTCATATGTATCACACAAATAAAATGGGTGATTCATGCTTAAGGATTTGTTCTTTTTGGTAGACTTAGGTAATATGACATGGACCTTAGGAATGTTAGAGTATGGGAAAGTATCAGAGAACACATTCTTAATGTGAGGGATTTCAAGACAATTATTGGTGGCATACCCAACAACATCACATAAATCTCAAGGAGGAGAAGGGGGCTTAGGTGGTTTAGGAGGAGCAAGAGTTGCTTGGGGTGCCTTGTCTTTGGGTCCATTTTTCTGGGATTTTTTCCCCTCACTAGATGCTTTTGCAATAGGATTGGCTTCATGTAAAGGTTTTTGTGGCACTTAAGCAAAGGAAGGGTTGGGAACAACAAGTTGAACATGTTTAAATTGGCAACAAGAAGAGGATTCTAATTTAATTTTCCCTTAATTAAATTAGAAGGAAATTGTAATTCCACATCACATGACAGGTTGTATGAGTTAACTGAGTCAGGAATACATAGTTAGCTTAGTCAATTTGAGTTGAGGGTCAAACTAGAGGCATGTAGATTTCTCTCTAAGTTTTACGGGGTCCATTTATAGTTTTTTTTTAGTTGTAATTATTTAACTTAATTATTTGAGCTAAAATCGGTTTAACGAGTTCTAATTGATGGAGGAATTAGTGAGAGGTCCAATGAATTAAATATAATTTAATTCACATGCAGTGATCAATCAGATAACAGATAATTCGCTATAAATAGTTGTTGCATGTCAGTTCTGAGGAACACCCAGTTCATATTGGAGTTAAAGGGAAGTGTACTATCAGTTGTATAGTTACAAAATTATACAGGTCATGCATGAGGTCAGTAGAAGGCCTTAGATATATTGTGTAATCATTAATTGGTAATTTCCTAATTAATAGGGGATGAATTTCCCTAGGTATTGTGCAGTCAAGGCAGGGCATCCAGTGGCAAGAAATTGGTTAAGTATTGAACCAAAGCAGACCTAGGATAAAGTGAGACAGTTAGAGAGAAACATTGTATTGTCTCATATTATTGACTTAATGCAAATAAAGATAGTGGTTTTTTTAGTTGAGGCTTTATCCAGATAAATCTTTGTGTTGTGAGATTAAAATTCTTTCTCTTTCTTGTTCATGTGATTATGCAATTGTAATTGGTTTTCACAATTTGTAGAATAGATTCAAGTATTTTTTTTTTTTTAGCATATTACAAGATTAGTTGAATCTATGTGTATTTTCTACCTGGTATCAGAGCAAGAATCACTATACAAGATAAGAATATGATTTTGTTTTGAACAGGTGAATCGAATTTGCAGATCTACTCTTCAGGACCAGCAATAGAATCAGTATGTCTTTCTATGGATTGATACTTGAATATGCCCTTGAGGGTATTTTGAATTACATGGCTTGGAAGGAAAGGATGGAAGTAGTGTTGGAAGAAAACAGGTTGAAGGAGTTCATAGACATTGATATTCCCATGCTCGTAGCAACAGATGCCCAAAATATTGATGCATCGAAGAAGAATGTAGCAAAGGCGAGAAGGATTTTGTTAGAAGGAGTTTGAAATCATATTGTCTCAAACCTCCATGGAAAGGTAACTCTATATGCTATGTGGAAGGCCTTAACATATTTGTTTCAAAATAATAGTGACCAAAGGAAGTTGATGCTGAAGAGTAAGCTCAAAAAAATCAAGATGGAAAAAGGTGACACAATACCAAAATACTTGACGAAGTTCACTCAGTGTCAAGATGAGCTTGGAAGTGTTGGTGTTACAATTTTCGATGATGATCTAGTGAGCCTAGCACTTCTAGGCCTTCCCAAGATTTGGCATAGCTACCAGGATTCTGTGAATGGGAGGGAGAAGCTACCAGAGTGGGATAAATTGTGGTCTGACTTGGTACAAGAAGAGATTCATTGGAATACCATCGATGGATCCTCATCAAAGATTGATTATGAGGAGAATTGTGCCTTGGATGGAAAATTTAAATAAATGGAAATGGAAGGCATCCCATCCAAATCAGATTCTGGTTAGGCAGGCAAGAAGAAGGACTTGTCTAAGATTAAATATTTTCATTATCATGATCTTGGACACTATACCACAAAGTGTACGCACAAGAAGGCCAGAAATAAGCCCTCGGGAGGAGAGATAGGTGAAGCACTTGCTTCACAATTCAAGTTGGATTTCAATCTCATCGCATGCATGGTGTCATCAGAGATGGGTTCTGTGTGGTACCTGGATAGTGGAGCTTCATTCCATATGACTGGAAAAAAAAATTCTTCAGAAACTTGAAGGAGAAGGATCTCTAGATGTACATCGATATGGGAGATGACGAGAGGTATAGCGTGACTGGCATAGGTAATTTTACCTTTCAGAGGGATTCTGGTACTCCTATCACATTAAAATATATCATTAATGTTCCTGGTTTGAAGAATATTTTAGTTTCAGTTGTTATGTTGGAAGACCATGGATATGATGTGATATTTAGCAAAGGAAAGGTTTTCCTTTTTCACAAATCCACGAGACGGGTGAATAACCTCTAAAAATTAGATGTAGAAGTATGTTTCCTTGAGCATGAAAGAAGAGAAGGTGCAGAGTCGAGACATTGATGAGTTATGGAATAGAATATTGGGCCATCTACACCATGGTACTTTGAAGATCATGCAACATATTTCTATAGGACTTCCCAAGGGTGCACTTGAACAACGAGATACATGTAAAGGGTGTACATTTGGGAAGTACACCAAAGCCACCTTTCATTATAACTTTAATAAAATGAAACCCCTTTTCCTCCGAATGGCTTGGTTATAACATAGCTCGATAACCAACTAGGGGTTAATTTTGACCCATTTAACCCTCAATGTGAGTTACAAATTGACCCTTCTAGAGTCTTCTTCATAGTTTCCATGTGGCTAGCCCCTTTTCCATGAGTAATGAAGGTTGACATGGCATCCTCTTCAATCATGGTGGTCAATTTCAATAGGTCGAATTCTAGGAGCTATAACTCTCTCATACGAGCTTTGATTGAGGCGATTCTTATACCATTAGAACTGCATCAATGTGTAAATTAAGGAATATAGGTCCATATTAAGGTCAGGACCACAAAAAATGGTCATTTAAGGCCTCAAAATAAATCTTGAAGTTTTTTCACCCAAAATTTTCCAAAATATGACTATTGGTAAAAATAACCCTTTAACCTAATTCCTCCAAATTTTGAACTCTAAAAGCATCAAGATGGATGGAAGATAATATATTGATATCTAGATCAACAACCCTTAGGACAATGTTTTACACTACCATGCTTATGGGTTGAAAGACAACATCCCTTCCTCCACCAACAACATTTTTATCGATGTAGAGATCTCATTCACAAATATTCATCAACAACCCATCTTAAACTATCTTTAGCTTTTGAGTACAATCAAAACAATTCCACAACAACTCTATAATGTATCCCTTCATTGTCTTCTACTCGTAGAAGTCCATCATTTGATCAATTGGGTGATCAAAATTGTAGCATACCCCTGTTATCACTCAGTAATTTCTCCAGGTTCAAGAGAGAACTCACTGAGGTAACCACAGACCAACTTCAAACTCTAGGATCTAGCCTTCCTAGGGTTCAGAGAGGGCTCTTTCTTTAAGTTTTAACTTTGTTTTAATTTGTGAATATTAGGCTAGCTATGAAAGTGCAGTTTTGGTTTGGTTTTGTTTGATTTGGTGGGGAAAATAACTTGAAAGGATGGATAGTGGGAAATCTATTTGTCCATTGGGCTATGGAGTCAAAATCAAGCTAACAGGACTAGGATCAAGGGCAAAAAGGTCAAATGTCTTCAGGGCAAGATAGATAACCCTTGGAGATCTTGGAAAGTTTTTTTTTGAGGTGGTATGATCGGGATAAAGGGCACTTAAGAATCCTTAAATCCAAAAAATGGAAGTAGTAGGAGAGGTCAAATGAATGAGGGAGAAATTAAGAATTCCCTACACTGGAAATCAGAGGAAAGCATATAAATGATAACTAGTTAAAAACATGGTGCTCTTAACAAATCTTGTAGTAATAATCCTATTTATACATTTAGATTTAGCATAAACATAAATGGATGCATGTAACAGAGAAAAGAAACAATGACAAGTGAAGAAAATACTTCACTCCAAATAGCTCATCACAGGGATCCTAAAGTATGATGTCAATTTTCTTTGATCCAGCCTACTACTCGAATTTTTAACACAATTAAGCTTTAAAGTCCAAGAAAAAATGACTATAACAATCCAGCAATTTTATTCCACCAAAATACTTCTAAAGATGAAGTATTTATACAAATTCTAAACTAAAATATCTTGAAAAAATATCAAGCCTTGGTTTACAAATATCTCAAACTGTTTTACATAAATAGAACTCAATAAAAGGACACTCAAAACTGATGAATCTATTTGGCACTATACTTATGGATAGGTGATGACAAAGAGGAGAAATTCGAATTTGATATCAACTCTTAGTTTATGATAAGGCATCCAAGTCACTAACTGTCTCCTTTCTTTGTGCATTCTGCTCCAGAAATTCTGCAAACTTGGGGTCCAATGATACCTGTGTATTTCTCAATCCGAAATAGATATGTAAAAAGTGAAAGAGGTTTTTGTAGATAAATATGTTTTTGCGATAAATGTCTCTCATTTCCCTGAAATTCAGCTCCGGACGTTCACAATAGGCTCTGCAAAAAGATGTGTAAAACAGAGCTTTGCACAGTTTGAAAAACAGGTTGTAAAGATGTGCATGTATCTCTCATTCCATAATACTGTGAAAAAAGTGAGATAGGTTTTCGTAGATGCGTCTCTTAGGAACAAAAACCTCTTTCAGTTTTGTAAGATGTATTTCTGATTGGCCACAATATTCTCTAAAAAATGATGACTTAATAGGAATTTTCTGTAAAAAGTGCTTTCACATATTGTTTAATATTTCCAAAACCATAATGTCTGTTAGAAACGTGAGAGAGGTTTTTGTAGTTGGACATCTTAGGAACATAAACCTCCTTTAGTTTTAAAAAATTCATCTTGGATTGTCCACAATAGTTTCTGTAAAACTTTGACTTAAACATGAAATTTCTACAAAAATGTCCCTTCTTGCTCTGTTTTCATCTTTTAACCTTACTGTTCTTTTAACTATTTTTACTTTCACTTTGGATAAACTTCATTGTTGTTGAAAGTATTTTCATATTTATTTACCATTTGTTGCCTCTGTATTTACTTTTACTGTTTACTTTGATTGCTCTGTAACTTTGTCTGATTTGACTTTCACTTTGACTTTCATCTGATACACTTTAACTTTGATGCTTTTTTACTATTCTGTTTTTGCTGTCAATGTGAATTCTTACTTTACTTTGAATTTTAACATTTACTGTGAATTCTTCCTTTTACCCTGATTATTATGAATGCCATGTTTTAATCTTTACATCAAAATTCCCTTTTATCTTTCACAGGATGACTATTTTTTAACTCTGATGCCTAGAATTTTAAGGAAAATCCTTTGAATTCATTTCCTTGTAAGTTCTTGGAGTAAAACATATATTTAACTAGTATTTAGATTATTTTATCCAAATTCTCTTTTTGCTAATGACTTGCAAAACAAAATAATTGTTAATGAAACCCTGGCTGCAGGGAGGTGATAATGGCTTTAAGTGGTCACAGTACTGGATTTGATTTTGGCACTTTGGAACTTTCAGGATTGCTTGCATTCTATATTTTAGGCATTTTGATTTACTTCTGCAAGTTTAGACAATTTGCAGAAGCAATTTACTTTTAGTAGAGGCTTAAATGGGAAAAACAAGCAAAGTACAGTTTCTTCTTTAGGTTTTCTGTCAAATTAGGCCTGTCAAAGATATTTTGAGGCTTTAGAACTGGTTTAAAACAGAAAACAAGGGTTTCCTGAGTCTCTGGCTGAGAAATACGGCTAAAAACACTTTTGAGAGGGATTACAGAGGCTTAAGGTACCTGCAGAGATTTTCTGGCTTATTTCAGGGCTTGGAATAGACTAATAAACTGTGAAAACTCACCAATTTCTTCAGAAATGGTGCGCAGCAGAGAAACAGGGTTTCTGGGAAAAAATTGCCAGAGTTTGGCCTATTTTTTGGACATTTTGGCAATTGAATTAATCAATTTATTAACTTAAAATGTTTCTCTTTCTTTAAAAAAATGTTTTTCAATTTGGTTGCAGGTTTAAATCTCAGAAAAATACCTGTTTTAATGCAAGTATCGGCTTTGAAAAGGTTTTTACAATTTCTGGTAAAATTGATGGCTTCAGCAGTTTATCTGGAGCAAGGCGCAGCTCCTCAACAGTCTTCATGGGTGTACTTTGGTAAATTTTGGAAGTTTCGGGCATAAAATGGCAACCAGGGGCTTTAACAGAGTTTATATAGTCGAGAGAAGTAATGCAGAGGTTAAGCACGCGAGCAAAATGAATAAAAGCTTTACCAAAGGTTTTATCAAAACATATTAATTTACATTGAATGCAGGTCTTGTCCGGCGAGGGGCGGTTTCGGAATGAAAAGGCTTATAAAACCAGCGGTTATCGCGCAAGTTTCCGGTGGTAAGTTGTTTTAACCTCAACGAATGTGATCAAATGAAGGAACACCACATGGAGGAGAGAGAAATGGACGAAACCACCCATTTCGCGTGGATATGGCGTTTGAAGGGTCGGGCATATTTTTCACGCGATATCAAGTTCTGTCTGTTAGATCTAGAGGTTTAAAGCGAACGGCCATGATTGTTTCAGGAGTTGCATCATAATGGAAAGGTGGGACCGGGTCTTTGACTAGGCGGAAGGGTTAAGATGTGGCGGGGGTTATATGGTTTAAAACATATATATAGGGTTTAATCAATACATATGGCTGCGGGCGTGATTTATTATATTATATAGTTTTAACCCTTTTGAATAGTTTACAAGACCATAGGGGCGGGATATTTGAATAATGATAGGTTTATACCAAAGGGCTTATGGCGGGGTTTATCATTTGTGCACATGGGAATAATAGACTTTGGTCTAAACATTAAATAGTGGGTTTTTGGGGTATTTTAAATATAAGGAAATTAATAAATATGGGAGGGTACTTCTTAGGGATTTAATAAAAATATGTTAAAATTTAATATGAAAGGGTAGTGAAATGTAATATAAACACATTTTATCTCCAAGTAAAGTGTATATGATAGACAAGGCAAAGGAGTGTGGTCTTTTTTAATATTTTACACTTTAACTTCAGACAAATTGTATTTTTGGGGTTTTATGAATGCTTTTGAAAGGATGAAATTAATTATTTTTAGGGTTACAATTTTACTAAGTAAGAATGTGTCTTTACTTAGGAAAAAGGGGTTTTAATGTATAAATGAAGGATTAATGATGATAAATGTGGGTTTAACATAAGAACTCAATATTTTTAAGTAGCCAGTCATTGAGCCTTGGGTCCGGTCCCAACAAAAGTCAGAGAAATGCTCTGAGTCTGTTTGACTGATAGCTTAGAATACTGAATACTCATAGGGGAGGGGGAATTAGTAATTTTTCCCGAAGATGTCTTATTTACATGATTGCACCACTGCTTTCTACCTACCCAACTTTATCTCTAACATTTTTTCTTCATTTTGTAGGTGCATTTAGACTTGCAACCTTAAAAAAATTTCTTTCAAAGCATAAAACTATCTAGATCTACCTTATTTCATCTGAGGGCTTAGATTAAACTGTTGAGCTCCTCATTATTCTCTACCTATTTACTGATTTGTCAAGTTTAAACTGTTTGACAAATCTTTATTCTCTATCTAAAACATGAAATTGAAAGCATGAAAAGTTAAGATTGAACTGTTTAACTAATCATGGATTATGGCATTTATTGACACTCTGCACATAATCATTATTCTTGCAGTAAAAAGTAAAAGTAGTGGCATTTCGACTTGCTCACTTTCACTTCTTATTTTTAATATCTTTTTTCTTTTGGGGTTTACATTTTTCTAAGTCCTTTGATCTTTCTTTTAGGACTTTTTACCCTCTTTTTCATCTTTTATTATTTATTATTTTCAAAATATGGGAAAACAACTTTCAGAAAGCAAGGTATGTACATATTTACAAGACTATCAAAGCCAATTAAAAATTTATGAATCCTATATTTATAGGACCCTAACAAACCCCAATTTCACACATAAAAAAATAAAAAAAATTATGGTTCATGTTTTGAGTGTTATTGTACTTGGGTGTAATAACTTCTTTATTCCTATTCTAACATTGGGAGCTTGTTAAATTTCTCTTTTGCATCATAACTATTTTGTTCTACCTTATGAGAAAAGGATTTGTTATTAATGCCTTTTATGAATTCTGCAAATAAAAATGGTCATATTTTATTCATCCCTACAGGTAGCAAAGGATCTTTCCAAACCCATTCTTTGGTTACTTAATCCTGTTGTTGGGGATACTTAACTTGTTTACATATTTACTGACCCTCATGACGCTAAATTGAAAAAGGGTTTATGAAATTCTTTCACCCCATAACCATTATTTAGGAAGGGGACATGCTATATCGTTGCACCATACCTCACTTTACACTTGAAACATGAAGTGCCTTACTTATGTGGCCTTTGTAACATGTGAGTTCACCCATGGGACCTTTCTGACATGTGAACAGTGGTGATGTGTCTCCCCATACGATGTTTAACTCTTACTGCCCACATGAAGCACTAGCAATGAACGAATAAGATCTTGTAGAATGATACAATGGAGGGAAACTCTTGGCGCTGCTCTAGAGATCGATCCAATTTTACCATTGGGAAGAAAATGGGACAAGGGAAAAACACCATTGGAGGTGGAGTGATAAGTGGAGGTTTTGTCAGCAATGGTGGTGTTTTTAAACATTTTTCTCCAAAAGGAGATTTTGAGGGTCTTAGACTCATAGACTATCCAAGGTTGTTTCCAATTGATATTTCTCTCTCTTAATCTGTGAGGAGTGGGGTGGGGGGGCTCCTAAATTTAATTCCCTGAAGAGACTATTATTTGTTCATAAGCCTGATGCAATTTTATAATAGGAGACAATATCTTCTGGGGAGAAGATTAGAGATGGTTCCTTAAATTTTGTCTGGATTGGAACATTTGTATTGTTGACTCTAAAAGGCTCTCTAGAGGGCTTCTAGTAGTCTAGAACCATACAATGTTAGATTTTATTCCATTTAAAACTCCAACTGGTATCTTGATTGGAGGAAAAGTTGTTGGGTGTGGAGCCTGATTATCTTGTTTATTTTGTATCACAGCGTTGGACCCATGTACCTTAATGGGGCAATAACGCTGCCTGTAATTAAATGTTGCCTGGGAGGTCTAGGGGGGGGGCTGCGACTTTATGGAGCCCCCCCCTAGCGGGGGGTTTCGGGGGCAGCGCCCCCAAAGCTAAAAACATATGTAAAATTGCCTTGTAAAAGTATAGTAATTTCTAGTCAATCTGGGCCGTTCATTAGGCCAATGATCTGACAGTAGAAGTTATGTTTGGTTTAGGGTTTTTTGCCCTAGAAGGCAACCCCTCGCTTTGTATGAGGGTATTGTATTGCAACTGTGTATTTTGTATGTGTATACTCAGAGCGAGCAATAGATAGGGGAGACTGTGAGAGAGAACAGAGGATATTACAGCAGATCTGTTGTAGGTTGTATCTCTTCATTTTGCTGGATAATAGAAAGGAAGGAATGGCTATTCGGGGTGGACGTAGCCGAAACTGGGTGAACCACGTATATCTATGTCTCTCTGGTTTTATGTGTTTTGTGTGCTTGTGTTTTCCGTATATTTTACGTGTTTCATTGCTCTGTAATATATATATTTTTCTAACAACTGGTATCAAAGCATAAGGTCTATTTGGCTGATAAACTTGCAGGAAAGAAGGGCTCCTGGTTCGAGTGGGAGCAATGGCGGAAGATGGTAAGTTTAGGGTCGAGAAATTTAACGGCCAAAACTTCTTGATGTGGAAGATGCAGATGGAAGATTATCTTTATCAGAAAGATCTGTACCTACCATTGAGCGGAAAAACAAAGAAGCCGGAGGCTATGATAGACACAAAATGGGAGATTCTCGATAGAAAGGCACTCGGAACAGTACGGTTGTGCCTCACGACGTCAGTAGCCTTCAATATTTCGAAGGAAACAACAACAGAGGGTTTGATTAAGGTGTTGGCGAAATTATATGAAAAACCCTCGGCCTCAAACAAGGTATTTCTTATGAAACGTTTATTTAATATGAAGATGTCGAAAGGTGGATCTATTGCAGACCATTTAAATGATTTTAATATAGTTACCAGTCAGTTAAGTTCTATAGGGGTAAACTTTGATGATGAAGTTAGGGCTTTTTTATTTTTGTTCTCATTGCTAGAAAGTTGGAATGGTTTAGTTATGGCAATTAGTAACTCTCTCTCTAGATCTACTACTTTAAAGTTTGATGATGTTGTCGGTGCTATCCTTAGCAAGGAAATGCGATGGAAAAGCTCCGGTGAGACATCGGGTAATGCTTTGAGTGCAGAGCCTAGGGGAAGAAGAACGGAAAGGGGAAAGAGCTCAGGATATCACAGTAAATCAAGGAAAGGTAGATCCAAGTCCAGATCGGGGATAGTGTGCTGGAAATGTGGAAAGAAAGGACACCTAAAGAAAGACTGTAGATCTCATAAGGGAAAAGAAGGAGACGCACAACAAGAAAACTATCATGAAGTAAATGTGACAGGTGATGATTTACAAGATGCTTTGATTCTTTCTTTCGAAAATGTTACTTATTCCTGGGTAGTAGATTCAGGGGCCTCTTTCCATGCCACACCTGATAAGAAATATTTTCATGACTATGTTCAAGGAGATTTTGGACAAGTTCGTTTGGGTGATGATAAAACCTGTAAAATTGTTGGAATGGGTAAAGTTATTGTAAAAAAACAGAATGGAAACCAATGGCTATTAAAGGAGGTAAGGCATGTTCCAAATCTGAAGAAAATTTTGATTTCAACAGGGCAGTTAGGCGGTGAAGGTTGTGTGACATCTTTCACAGATAAAACTTGGAAGGTCACCAAAGGAGCCCTGGTAATGGCAAAAGGCGAAAAGGTTGGTACATTGTATTTATGCAATGGTATTTCTAACTCTGTTAATGCTTTAAATTCCAAAGGAGAAGATGCAGCATTATGGCATCATAGGCTCGGACACATGAGTGAGAAGGGGATGAAGATTATTCACTCAAGAAATTTGTTGCCAGGTTTGAAGAATGTTGATTTGGATTTCTGTGAAAATTGCATTTATGGAAAACAAAAGAGAGTCAGATTTCTCAGAGTTGGGAAATAAAAGAAGAGCGAAAAATTGGAGCTTGTGCATACAGATGTATGGGGACCTGCTCAGGTATCATCTCTCGGTGGCTCTCATTATTATGTTACTTTTATTGATGATGCAACTAGAAAAACATGGATTTATTGTATTCAGAATAAATCTGATGTATTTGATACTTTCGAGAAATGGAAAGCTTTGGTTGAGATTGAGACAGGAAAGAAGTTGAAGTGTCTCAGATCAGACAATGGAGGTGAATATTGCAGCAAAGAGTTTGATAGGTAATGTTCAGAGCATGGAATTCGTAGAGAGAAGACAGTTCCAAGAACACCACAAGAAAATGGTGTGTCAGAAAGGATGAACAGAATAATCATGGAGCATGCAAGGTGCATGAGATTGCATGCAGGATTGCCTTTACAATTTTGGGCAGATGTTGTAGATACTGTTGTTTATCTAATAAACAGAGGGCCTTCAAGTTCCTTGGATGGTGGTATTCCAGAGGAAGCATGGACAGGTAAAAAGGTAAACTAATCTTTTTTAAAACCTTTTGGTTGTGAGGCCTTTGTCCATATTAATAAAGAAAACAGAACAAAGCTTGAGGCAAAATCAAAGAAATGTACCTTTATTGGATATGGTGCTAATGATTTTGGTTATCACTTATATGATTATGAAAATCACAAAATCATTAGGAGTAGAGATGTAATATTCAATGAAAAGGTCTTGTATAAGAATTAGTTGCAGGAAAAGAAACAGGAAAAAGAAAACAAAGAATACATAGTTCTTGATGAGATCATAGAAAAGGTAAAGGTGCCTGAAAATAATAATAATCAATAGCCACAACAACAGCAACCACCACAACAACAACAAGAACCTCAAACACCTGAAAGTGGTGTTAGAAGATCTACCAGGATAAGTAGACCCCCTGAACGATACTCTCCTTCATTATATTATTTATTGTTGACTGATTCTGGTGAACTTGAATGTTATGAAGAAGTAATGCAGGTTGAAAGCAGGAAGAAGTGGGAGCTAGCCATGGAAGAAGAGATGGACTCCTTAATGCATAACCAGACTTGGGACTTAGTCAGGTTGCCTGCAGGTAAAACTACATTGCAGAATAAATGGGTTTACAGGCTGAAGAAAGAAGATGGAGGAAAACAGAGGTACAAAGCTAGACTTGTGGTGAAGGGGTTTGCACAGAAGAAAGGTATTGATTTTGATGAAATATTTTCTCCTGTTGTTAAAATGAATTCAATCAGAACTATTTTAAGTCTTGTAGTAGTGGAAGATTTACATCTTGAACAGTTAGATGTAAAGACAACATTTCTCCATGGAGATTTGGAGGAAGAGATATACATGCAGCAACCAGAAGGATATGAGGTAAAAGGGAAAGAAAAATTGGTGTGCAGGTTAAAGAAGAGCTTGTATGGTTTAAAACAGGCTCCAAGGCAGTGGTATCTAAAATTTGACAAGTTCATGTATGAACAAGGTTATACTAGATGTCACTCTGATCATTGTGTTTATCTAAAAAGGCAAAATGATGGCAGCTATATTATATTGTTATTGTATGTAGATGACATGCTTGTTGCGGGATCTAACATGCAGGAAATAAATGTGCTCAAAAGAAAATTGGCAAATTCATTTGCAATGAAGGATTTGGGAGCTGCAAAACAAATCCTTGGTATGAGGATAACTAGAGACGGGAAAAATCGCAAATTAACACTGTCTCAGAATGAGTACATAGAAAAGGTGTTGAAAAGATTTAATATGCAGAATGCAAAACCAGTTAGTACACCTTTTGCTAGCCATTTCAAACTTAATAAGGAGATGTGCCCCAAGACCCAAGAAGAAATGGACTATATGTCTAAAGTTCCATATGCATCAGCAGTTGGAAGCTTAATGTATGCAATGGTCTGCACGAGGCCTGATATTGCACATGCAGTGGGATTTGTAAGCAGGTACATGAACAATCCAGGAAAAGAACATTGGATGGCAGTAAAATGGATTCTCAGATATTTGAGAGGTACCACAAATCAAGCATTATGCTTTGGTGGTTCAAAAATTTCTCTACAGGGATATGTTGATGCAGATATGGCAGGTGACAGAGATAACAGGAGGAGCACTACAAGATATGTATTTACTGTAGGTGGAACAGCTGTCAGTTGGGTTTCAAAAATCCAAAGTGTTGTTGCACTTTCAACAACAGAAGCCGAGTATGTTGCTGCTACAGAGGCTAGTAAAGAAATAATTTGGTTACAAAGGTTTATGGATGAATTGGGTAAGAAGCATGATATGGGCATGTTATATAGTGATAGCCAAAGTGCCATTCATCTTGCAAAGAACTCAACATTTCATTCCAGGACTAAACACATACAGCTCGAGTACCATTTCATACGGTCAATATTGGAAGATGGACAGTTGAAGTTGGAAAAGATACACACTAACAAGAATCCTGCAGATATGCTAACAAAAGTTGTAACCGGGGAGAAACTGAGATTATGCTCAATGTCAATTGGTCTTCAAGGATGACGATGAAGATGAGAAACAACCAAGTCCAAAGAGGAGTCATTGTCTAGCAAATGAAGCAGCAGTAGAGTTGCTACAATCAGTCTCCAAGTGGGATATTGTTGGGTGTGGAGTCTGATTATCTTGTTTATTTTGTATCATGTCATTGGACCCCTATACCTTAATGGGGTGGCAACGACGCGCGTAATTAAACGCTGCCTGGGGGACCCAGGGGGGGCAACTGCGATTTTATGGAGCCCCCCCCCTAGCGGGGAGTTTTGGGGGCAGCGCTGTCGAAGCTAAAAATAGATGTAAAATTGCCTTGTAAAAGTATAGTAATTTGTAGTCAATCTGGGTTGTTCATTAGGCAGATGATTTGACAGTAGAAGTTATGTTTAGTTTAGGGTTTTTTTCCCTAGAAGGCAACCCTTCGCTTTGTATGAGGGTATTGTATTGTGGTTGTGTATTTTGTATGTGTATTCTCAGATCAAGAAATAGATAGGGGAAATTGTGAGAGAGAACAGAGGACATTACAGTGGATTTGTTGTAGGTTGTGTCTCTTGATTTTGCTGGATAATAGAAAGGAAGGGCTGGCTGTTCGGGGTGGACGTAGCCCAAACTGGGTGAACCACGTATATCCATGTCTCTCTGGTTTTATGTGTTTTGTGTGCTTGTGTTTTCCGCATATTTTATGTGTTTCATTGCTTTGTAATATATATAATTTTCTAACAAAAGTAAGGGGTACTGATTTTTATCTAAAGCTTATAAATTGTTATGCCCCCTACTAAAATAGGGAAGGCTTCCGGAATCACATAAAAATAGTGGTTTATGTCTAGAAGAAGGTTTAGTATTTGGAGGAGATATAAATCTAACTAACTCTGCATAAGAAATTTGGGGAGAAAAGTCTCGTTTGGATCCTTTGACTAGGTTCTTTGCGAAGTTATTTTATGTTTCAAATTTAGTTGGTGTATATCCCTCTCCTTTAGCCCCAACTTGGAAAAATGGTAGTCTAGGAAAGGAGGTTGTGGCCAAGAGGCTATATAGGTTCTTGGTTAATGGAAACCTTTTGGAGTCACGTGGAAAATATAGATCTTGGATAACAAATTTTGAGTTGTCTAATCATATCCCTATATTTTTACAATTGGACTTGGGTATATAGACAAATTAAAAGTTCCTTTCAAGTTTAATCGTGTTTGGCTAAATGATCTGTCTTTTCAAGATGTGGTTAAAACTTTTCGGGGGAATTTAATTGTTGACAATTCTCTTTACCCTATGGATAAGGTGGTTTTAAAATTTAAGATGTTGAATAAATTTGTTATTGGTTGGGAGAAAGATAAAAAGAAAGCTTTAGAAGGGGAACTAGTTGAGATTGAAGAGGCATATAATTTGGTTTGCAGAGATTCTCTTTTTGAAGTTTTTTTTCTTTGTCTCATAAAGAAGAATTAATTAAATTGGAAATAATAAAGAGGGGGGTCCTAAAAATACAAGCAGAAACTTGGAGATTAAAAAGAAAAATGAGTAGGTTCAAAGCAAGAGATGATAATACTAATTTTTTCCATAATGTAGTTTATCATAGAAGAATTCAGAATTTTATATGGGATTTGATCAATGGTTTTGGGGTTAGAATTTTTAAGCAATTGGAGTTGGAGGAAGTTGCTAAAACCCATTTCTCTACACATTTCAATAAACCCAAAAACAAAATATTGTTTCTCAATTACATGTATTACAAAAATACCCAAAGGTTTTTTCTTAGGAAGAATATTCTAAGGTTGGGGCACAAATATCTTTCTTTGATGAAGCTTCTAAAAGATAAAAGTTCAGGGCTAAACAATTGATCAACAAATTTTTTTCAAAGTTTTTTCTCTTTAATGGGAGAGGAACTTCTGGAGGTCATTGAGGAATCCCAGTTACAAGGAAAAATGATTGGGGCTTTGAATGCAACTTATATTTCTCTTATTCCAAAAGTCTTAAGACTTGATTCTTTTAATGAGTTCAAACCGATATCCTTATGTAATTTGATTTATGAGCTCAATACTAAAATCATTGCAAATAGGATAAAACTAAAACTGGTAGAGACACTTTCACTAAAGCACTTTGGGTTCCTAAGAAATAGACAAATTCACGATGCAATTGGCATGGCTCAAGAATGTTTTCATTCTATCAAAACGAAGAAAAAATTTCATCTTGTTTTCAAGATGGATTTAGAGAAGGCATATGACAAGGTGAGTTGGTCCTTTCTTCGTCTGATTTTACTCCAGATTGGCTTGGATTATGCAGTGACCAAGTTGTTGAAATGGCACCCAAAGCGGGCTACTGATTTAATTTCCCCTTAATTAAATTTGAAGAGAAATTGTAATTTCATCTCATGACAACTTGTATTAGTTAATCGAGTCAGGAAGACTCAGTTAGCTTAAAGTGAGTTGAGGGCCATAGAGGAGGCATGCAAAGTTCTCCCATGATTTTAGGGGGTCCATTTACAGTTATTTGATCATTTTAACTCGTTCTAACTGAGAGATAAGACAGTGATAGTTCCACTGAATTAAATTTTATTTAATTCACAAGTAGTGATCAATCATTTAACTGATAATTCACTATAAATAGTTGTTGCCTGTCAGTTCTAAGGAAGGCTCAGTTGAGTTTTAGGTTAAAGGGTAGATAACTATCAGTTGTATAATTAGAAAATTGTACAGGTCATGTATGAGGTCATCAAGAAGCCTTGGATGAATTGTGCAATAAATTCTTGGGAATTTCATATTTAATAGGGCCATAATTTCTCCAAGAATGCATAAGCAAGGCTGGTCAGACAAAGGTTGAGAATTGGTTAAGTATTTGACTGATTTTCCCTAGATCAGTGTGAGACAGTCAGCAGAGTGCAAAGGTTTTCTCAGTGAGTGAAATAGCATTGTATTGTTTCATGGTCTTAACTTTATGCAATATACAGATAGTGGGGTTTTGAGCAGTTGCTTTCCCGAGATACATAGTGTGTTGTGCGAATGATAATTTCTTTCTCTTACTTATTATGTGATTGTGCAATTGCATTTGGTTTTCACAAATTGTATATGGATTCAATATTTTTTTTAGTACATTACAAGATCAGTTGAATCCCTTTGTATAATTTATACATGGTATCAGAGCGCCAAGAATCGCAATAGAAGAGAAGAACCAAAGTTTGTTTTGAACACACACATCAAATTTGTAGATTTATTATTGAGGACCAACAAAAGTTCAAGATGTCTTTCAATGGCTTGAGAATTGAATATGCCCTTGAGGGAAATTCGAATTACATAGCATGGAAGGACGAGATGGAGGCAGTGCTTGAGGACAACGGATTGAAGGAATTCATAGATAGTAATATTCCACAGCCTGCAGCAAAAAATGCTCAAATTCTTGATGCATGGAAGAAGAATGTAGCAAAGGTGAGAAATATCTTGTTATAGGGAGTTCGAAATCATATTGTCTCGAGTATCCATGGAAAGGAAACTCATATGCTATTTGGAAGGCCTTGACAGATATGTTTTAGAATAACAGTGACCATAGGAAGCTTGCGCTGAAAGACAAGCTCAAAAATATCAAGATGGATAAGCGTGACACAATCCAAAAATACTTGAAGAAGTTCACTCAATGTCAATATGAGCTTGGAATTGTTGGGATAATAGTTTCCCAAGATGATTTGGTGAGCCTAGCACTTCTAGGCATTCCCAAGAGCTAGCATATCTACCAGGACTCTATGAATGGGGGGGAGAAGCTACCAAACTAGGAGTGATTATGGTCCGACTCGTTACAAGAAGAGTTTTGGCGGAGTACCATAGATGGATCCTCATCAAATATTGATGATGAGGAGAATCATGCCTTGGATGGAAAGCGGAAGAAAGGGAAAGGGAAGGTGTCCCATTCCAAATCGGAGTCTGGCAAGGCAGACAAGAAGCTGGGAGACTTGTCAAAGGTGAAATGTTTTCAGTGTCATGACCATGGACACTATGCCACAAATTGTCCACAAAAGAAGACCAACAAGAAGGCCTCAAGAGGAGCAGCAGGTGAAGCACTTGATTCACAGTTCAAGTTGGATTTCACTCTCATTGCATGCATGGTGTCATCAAGGATTGGTTTTGTGTGGTACTTGGATAGTGGAGCTTTGTTCCATATGACCGGTAACAAAGAATTCTTCAGTAGCTTGGAGGCGAAGGATCTCGAGATGCACATTGAGATATGTGATGACGGGAGGTATAGTGCTACTGGTTTAGGTACAATTTCCTTTCAAAGGGATTAAGGTAATCCACTCACATTAAAAGATGTCATGTATGTTCCTAGTTTAAAGAAGAATTTAATTTATGTTGCTATGTTGGAAGATCGTGGCTATGATGTGATCTTCATTGAAGGAAAGGCGTTCCTTCGTCACAAAGCCATGGGACATGTGAAAAATATTGGGGTTCGAGTAAAGAGCCTCTACAAATTGGATGTAGAAGATTGTGTTGCCTTGAGCACGAAAGAAAATAAGGTGGAGAGTCGAGACATCAGTGAGCTATGAGTTATAGCACAGGAGATTGGGCCATCTACACCACAACACTTTGAAGAGCATGAAACATATTTCTACAGGACTTCCAAAGGGTGCACTTGCACAGAGAGATACATGCAAAGGGTGTACATTAGGGAAGAATACCAAAGCCACCTTTCACGATAAGGAAATCTGAGCAAAGGCAATCCTTGAGAGAGTTCACTCAGACGTGTGTAGACCATTCTCGACATCTTCCACAACAAAACACAAGTATTATGTGATTTTTGTTGATGATTTTTCAAGAAAGTGTTGGATTTTATTCATGTAAAAGGAAGATCGGATGTTCTCCAAGTTTTGTGAGTTCAAGGAACTTTTCGAGAAAGATATAGGGAAGAAGGTGAAGGCTATGAGGAGCGACAATGGTGGAGAATACATCTCTATCAAATTCAAGAACTTTTGTGCCTCGGAAGGAATTCAAAGATAATTGATAGCACCCCATAACCCACAACAGAATGGGGTTGCAGAAAGAAAGAACAAAACTATTATGGGAGCAACATGAGCTATGTTGCATGATCACGACCTACCGTTGCATCTGTGGGCGGAAGCATGCAATACAACAATATTTGTGTAGAACATAAGTCCTCATCGGATACTTGGGATGAGTACACTAAAGGAAGCCTTTTCAAGTAAGAGACTAGATGTGTCGTATTTTAAATTTTTTGGTTCATCTGTTTATTGCCATGTAATCAAATATGCTAGGAAGAAGCTAGAGCCAACGTCAGAGTTGGGGATGTTTGTGGGGTACACTGATACACCTCATAACAATCGGGTTTAATTTTCAGCACATAGGATGATAGTGGTCAGAAGAGATGTGAAATTCGATGAAGAGAAAGCCATGTGATTGTCCCTTGAGAGGGAGCTTGAGTTGCATGCAGTTGAGGAGCTCTTGGTTCCAAAAGAATAACCTCTCGATGTAGAGAAACGACAAGCAGAGGAACAAAGAGTGGTAGAAATCACTCATGTAGAGCCATCCACCAGAGATGGAAGGAAGCGCATTAGAGAGGCTGACAAATTATTGCTAGATGCAAGAGAGAATGTGGGAGCACCCACATCACATCGCAGGCAGAGAAGGTACCCAGAGCGGTACACTGGATACGTGGCTCTTATTAGTGAAGGTATTGAGATAGAACCATACTCTTTTGAGGAAGCAGTGCAACAACCAGTGTGGGTTGATGTCATGGTTGAGGAGTATGACTCCATTATCAGAAACAATGCATGAAAAGTTGTCCCAAGACTAGTGGGGAAGTCAGTTATAGGATCCAGGCGGGTCTATGAGATGAAGTAGGCAACAGATGGGAGTGTGGAGAAGCACAAGGCCAGATTTTTGGCCATAGAGTTCTCTCAGGTGGAGGGGATTGGCTATGATGAGACCTTTGCACAAGTCGCAAGGTACTCATCTATCAGATCCATCCTTGCACTCTCAGCGCAGATGGGATTGCAGATACATCAGATGGATGTAAAGACAACCTTCCAAAATGGAGTTATTGAAGGAAGAGGTGTACATTGAGTACAGGGAGTTGCATGTGTGCAGATTCAAGAGAGCACTATATGGGCCGAAGCAAGCACCTCGTGCTTGGTACACCAACATCGACAATTATTTAAATGGGTTGGGGTTCACCAAGAGTGACGCTGATGCGAACCTTTATCATATTGTGGTAGATGGTAAGCTTTTGATTGTTGTACTTTATGTCGATGATCTGACACTGACACGTGATGAGCAACTCATCAAGTCTTGAAAAGAAGATCTTGCAAGAGAATTTGAGATGAAGGACATGGGGCTCTTGCACTATTTCCTAGGATTGGAAATATGGAAAATAGATGGGAAGCTATTTGTATCTTAGGGAAATTATTCCAACGATATCCGTAGGAAGCTCCACATGGAGGGTAACAAACCCATGGAGACTCCTCTAACAGGAAACTGGAGGAAGGAGGATGCTAATTCGGGTGAAGTAGTGGATGCTACTGTTTACATGCAACTTGTGGGTTCACTCTTGTATTTGGTGAACACATGACCAGACATATGCTACGCAGTTAACCAACTTAGTCAAGCTATGGTTAAGCCTACCAAGCTCTTTGGAAGGCAGATGAGCATGTGTTAAGTTACCTTAGAGGCACTACTGAGTATGGGCTATGGTACAAAAAGACAAAGGGAGTGAAACTTCAAGGCTTCACCAATGCAGATTGGGAAGGGAGTCCATTTGGTAGGAAGAGCACATCATGGGGCATCTTCAGCATAGGATTACCAACAATTTCTTGGTACAACAAGAAACAAATATCAATTGCACTCAGTTCAGCAGGGCAGAGTATATGGCGGCCAGTCAGGCAACATGTGAAGCCATCTGGATGAGGAAGATGCTTGTTGGTTTGTTTGGTCGACAGATGGATCCGATGGTGATACATTGTGATAACCAGAGTTGCATCAAACTCTTAATTAATCCAGTTTTTCGTTATAGGTCCAAGCATATTAATATCCAATATCACCATCTCAAAGATTGTGTTCAGAGGCGGATTATGTCATTATATTACATTCCGATGGAGGAGCAGGATGCAAACATCTTGACGAAGACGTTGGAAAGAAGTAAATTTGAGTTCCACAGGGACAAGATCAGGGTAGTAGATAATCCCTTTCTTGTTGAGAGGGAGTGTTGAAATGGCACCCAAAGGGGGCTTCTAATTTAATTTTCCCTTAATTGAATTGGAAGAGAAATTGTAATTTCATCTCACGACAACTTGTATTAGTTAACCGAGTCCAGGAAGACATAGTTAGCTTAGGAAATTCAAGTTGAGGGTTAAAGAGGAGGCATGTAGATTTCTCCCATGATTTTAGGGGGTCTCGTTATAGTGTGAGTTGTAATTAGTTAACTCAATTAATTGAGTTAAAATCAGTTTAACTAGTTCCAACTGAGAGATGAGCTAGTGATAGTTCCACTGAATTAAATTTGATTTAACTCACAAGTAGTGATCAATTAGTTAACTAATAATTCGCTACAAATAGTTGTTGCATGTCAGTTCTAAGGAAGGCCCAACTGAGTTTGAGGTTAAAGGGAAGATAACTATCAATTGTATAATTAGAAAATTGTACAGGTCATGTATGAGGTCATCATGAACCCTTGGCTGAATTACGTAATCAATTCTTGGGAATTTCCTATTTAATAGGGCCACAATTTCTCCAAGAATGCGTAAGCAACGCTGGTCAGACAGAGGCTGAAAATTGGTTAAGTATTTGACTGATTTTGCCTAGATTAGTGTGAGACACTCAACATAGTGCAAAGATTTTCTCAGTGAGGGAAATAACATTGTATTGTTTTATGATCTTGACGTTATGCAATATACAGATAGTGAGGTTTTGAGCAGCTGCTTTCCCAAGATACATCTTGTGTTGTGCGATTGATAATTTCTTTCTCTTACTTGTTATGTGATTGTGCAATCTATTTGGTTTTTGCAAATTGTAGAAGGATTCAATATTTTGTTTTAGTACATTACAAGATCAGTTGAATCCCTTTCGATAATTTCTACACAAGTGGATTATGACATGTATATCTTAAGAAAATTTTGTTATCCTTGTTAATGATAAACCTTTTGGTTTTTTTAAGAACTATAGAGGGCTAAGGAAAGATTGTCCTTTATCACCTCTGTTGTTTCTCATTGTAATAGAAGGACTAATCAGATTGATTGGTAAGGAAAGAACAATGGGTAAGATTGAAGGAATTAGAGTTGCTTCTCAAAAAGTGGTAACACATCTTTTGTTTGTGGATGATGTCTTATTATTTGGCTTTGGTTTGGTGAAGGGTTGGGAAGTTTTTTGCAGAATTATTGATCTCTTATATGTGAGGCCTTTGAGTTAGTGGTTAGCCTTTCTAAATTCTCCTTTTATTAGTCTACGATGAATAAGCAAGATTTGGAAATCATTAAAAATTTTATGCCATTTGATGTTAAACCTTTAGAAGGATGTTTGAAATATCTATGTTTCTTTTAAAAACCTAGTGGTTACAAGAAAGAAGATTGGTATTGGCTTCTAAAAGAATTGGAGAAAAGGATTAATAACTGGATGTATAGATGGATTTCTTTGGAATTTCGTTTGGTCCTTGTAAAGGTTGTTTTAGAAAATATTCGTGTGTATTGGCTGACTCTTATGAAAGGCTCCAACAAGCATCTTAGACTCCATTAGACGAAAAATGTTCAGTTTTTTTGGTTAGGGGTATTAGGAACTTGTCTTGGCCTAACCAGACTTTAAACTTGAAAAGTCTTTGAAGGGGGCTTTTTGGAGAGGGTCTCTACTCACAAATTATAAAAAGTAAATATATGAAGAATAAATTAGTTATTTCTTGGATAAAATAGTCACCAAAGATTGGGAGGAATGTTTCAATAATTTGGAGAAGCCTAATGCACTCTTACAAATGGTTAGACTCTTTCACTGTCTTGGAAAATTGGAAATGGGAGACACATTTTCATTGAGGGGGATCTATTTATGGGAAGTAGAAATTCCTTTTGTCTTGATGAAGATCTCATTAATTTTATGCATTTAAAAGGCATCTTTAGATTGGCTCAAATAAAAAATGAATAGGTTTTAGCTGAATCATACTGGCTTTCTACTGTAGTTCTGAGATTAGAAGGAACACTTGCATATGAATGTGAAGTTATGTTATGATACCTTCTCAAGCAGAGATTCGTTTGTTAGATTCAAATGATGAAATTGTGTGGAGTTGGAATGTAAAAGAAGGCAAGGTAACAACACTTTCAACATACAAAGCCATTTCACATTTCTTAATGCAAAGTCATCCTTTGAAGTGGTGGTATTCCCTTTTATGGAAATGACATTTACCTATGAAAATCAAATGCTTTAGTTGGTTGGTTCTTCAAAGGAAAATTCTTACTCGAGATAACTTACATAAAAGAGGTTTCAGGAGACCAAATATATGTTATGTGTCATTAGATCGTGAATCCATTTCTCATCTATTTCCTTTTTTCCCTTTTGCAAAACTTGTTTGGAGGACTTTGATATATAAGTTATAGTTTAAGGGTACCTAGGAAGGATCAAACTTCGAAGATAGTCTTGGGAAGTGGATTATGGAAAACAAAAAATTTCATACCCTTCCTTTCTCCACAACTTGGAGAATTTAGATCTGCAAGGATCAAATTTTTTTTGAAGGACAAGTTTCAAATAATGTCACTGTTTGTAGCAATATTGTTTATTTCTTCTTGAAATTTTCCAATCTCACAAAAAAATTCATTAATCCTTATGATAGCCTAAGGACTAGGTCAACTTGGACTTTCTATTTTGAGTAGATGTGAGTTATAGCTTTAGTCATTCCATGTTTATTTAAAAAATGAGACATATATATATAAGTTGTTATCAATTTTATTGAGTTTGAACTTTTATCATATTATATATATATATATATATATATATATATATTTTTTTTTTTTTTTAAATATCAATTATATATAGCTATTTGAGAGCAAAGCATATTTGTTTCTTGGAAATTGAATCTACATGTAACTTGATTTCTAATTATGTTTTTTCCTTTGTGAAAAAAAAAGAAAAAAACCCACCTCATTCTATCTCAATGAATAATACCAAGTTATGTTTTTTCCAAACACCTACCTCCTTTTCTACTGGTTTTTAACTTGCTCATTAGTGGGCATTGTCTCTGCAAAGTGAGGGTTTCGATTTCAGATTCTTTGACTCTCCTGACAGTGCTCATTCACGGATCTCCCTTACTGCCCTTGTCGACGGCTTATTTATCAGACGGCGGGTGGATTCCTGAGAGTTATTTCAGAGTGGAACTCTAGCAATGTTCGACGGCCTAGCTACAGGTAAGCGGCCGGAACGCCATTACAAATTTTCCTTCTATTTTCAACTTAACTGAGTCATAGCACAACTTGTTCTAACTGCCCGTATCTCTGGTGTTGGTGGCAGGTTTTTGGGAGTAGATTCTGAGCAGTTTGACCGCATAATACCACTCTATGATCTTAGACCGAACTCCAACCTTCAGAGTATTTTTTGGAGGAATTTCTCTGCGATATTTCAACTTCAGGGTTTATTCTCTATAAGAGCATTTCTATGGGGCCACCATTACAAAATATTCCAGCAGCCATACGATTGTGGCATGGCTGTAGCAGACAGATATCCAGGTCAAATCAGTTCCACTTGCTGTCTGATTTGAAACAATCTGGTTCACTAGATTTATGCCCTGCATCAAATTTTCCAGGTACATTGCATTTGCCTGTTTTTCATAGTTCTCGAGGTATTAGCGGGCTTTCTAGAAGGCCCAATCTAGTTGATGAAATATACCAGCAACTACGGGCAGATGGATGGAATTCATCAACAGTGCGCAGACTGGAGAGGCTGGATGGTATCTATACTCCGAGAATTGTAGCCATGGTTTTGAATGAAAGGATGCCTACTGAGGTTGCAATGGGTTTTTTCAATTGGATTAGGAATCAAGATGGATTCAAGCCAACATTGGCTGTATACAATGCAGTGATAGGTATCTTGGGAAAGGCTGGAGATGTAGAGAAAATGAAGTCAATTATTGAGGATATGTCTAAAAATGGATGTGATATGGATGTTGTAACATACACTCAACTCATACATGCATACAAAATGGCTGATGACATTGATAATGCAATCAATGTTTACAATCTGATGAAGGAGAACAACTGCAAACCTAACGTGGTATTATACACTGCTATGATTGGTGCTCTTGCCAAGGGCAAGCAATATAAGAAACTGACAGAAATGTATAGTGAAATGGTAAAAGAACAAGTTTTCCCTAATGTTATAACTTTCAACACTCTCATGAAAACTCTCTATGAAGCTGGCAATCTTGATGCTGCTTTTGAAATATTTAAAAAGATGCAAAGAATGAACATTCATCCCAGTCCTCCTATATATGGTTTGTTTATGGAGGCATATGCAAAGGCAGGTGACATCGACATGGTAAAGGATCTTGTTAAGGAAATGAAAGAATATGGCCTTTCGGCAGGTCCTGTTTATTCCGATGTAATATACCACTTAGTCAAAGAAGGGAAGGAGAAGGAAGCTATAGTAATTGCGCAGGCACTTTGGCCTGATGAAAAGAGTAGGGCCAAATTTCTGAATTTTGAACCGTTTCTGAAGGCTGTTCCAGCAATCAAACATCAGAAACTGGATCATAAGCATGGTATATTTAGCATTTCTGAAATCACAAAAAACCTTCAGATTTGGACGCCAGTTACTATTGCAGCTCTAGAGGCTGCATCTGTGGATTGGAAGAGTCATCAAGTAGTGTTAGTGATCAAGCGAGTGAGGAATCCACGCATTGCATTGGAATTTTATTATTGGTTGAAGAATTCAGGTTTTAAGCATGATGAACACACTTCTTCCGCTCTTGTCTTGAGGTTGGCAAAGTCAAAGAAATTCTCAGCCACAATGAAGCTGTTGCACGAACTGAAGGAGGAAGGTATTAAGCTACCATTACAAGTATACAATGAGGTCATCATATCTGCTTCAACACAAAAGCAATTCAAAATAATTCTCAAGGTTTTTCGTGTTATTAAAGACACTGGTTTGAAACCAAATCTAAAGATATACTCAAATTTGATTACGGGACTTTCTAGTGGTCCCCTATATGGTTCAGCTTTGGAACTATTTCGAAGCATGCTGCGTGACGGAATTTGTCCAGACAACACAACTATCACTGCTTTACTCTACCGGATTGGTTCTTCAGATGATCCGGAAAAAGCCGGATCCCTTTTCAAAGAACTTTTAGAATATGGCTTGAAATTTAATGTCGATGTTTACATGGCTCTCCTATATGCATATTGCAAGCATGGAAAATCTGAAATGGCTGTAAAGGTTTACAATGACATGAAAACAGCTGGTTTGGAGCCAGTGTCAGTAGATGGAGATATCGCTGTGGTGTTATCCTCTTTTGACAACCCAGAGGATGCCGGTAAGCTTAAAAAGGAAGATATTTTAACCATAAAATCCTATATCCGTACTGCTTTGGTTCATGAACCATGCATACGGACACCTGGAAAATTTCAGCAGCAGCTGAAGGATATTCATGATGTACTTGTCACAAACCTAGTTGAAGGAAATTTGGCAGTAACAGGGTAGCATTTAAGGATTAGTACGCCAGAATAGTTTCTATAAAGATGTGGTCTTTTGGAAGGATGGTTTTTTTCTTGTATTATCCTTTACGGCCATGAATTCTAAAAGAGCTTCTAGTTTCTATATTTCCTGATGATTATATGGATTAAATTTTGAACCGGAATCTATGCTAGATTCTTGAAAAAACATTTTGAGAGTTATTAATTGCACAGGCAAATTTCAAAGCTAGTATATGTTTGTGGACTTGAATCTTATCCTTGTGAGTGCCTTTTTATATGCTCATATCCATTGGTGGTTTTTTAAGCTTTTAATTTCAGTAGGTAGTGTTTTAAGCTGGTCATTCATATTCATTACAAGAAACCTTTGGTTGCTTCTCTGTTTTAAAGTTTAGCTTAGATCGAGGGGTGAATTTAGACTGGCTTCCCAAAAATTAAAGCGCAAGCATGGGACTTGTGTTAAATTAAAGTGTTTAAGAAAACTAAATGGACTTTCCATCTATTCTGGCCCAGTGCTGGCCACCTATAGGTATAATAAGTTAGAACCAATCAAACTGTTCTTTATGTCTATTGCCAAAGAATACATTGTGCAAATCTAGATATGAGTTGATAAAATTTATTGCATTTGCTTCATGTTTTGTTTGCTTTATGTGAAAAGATCTGAGATCTGGGCTGCAGATGCTTTCATTGGATGGCTAAGAGAACCTACTTTGCATTAGCACTGGTTAAATGTTATCCTTCTTAACAAGGAGATGCATGCCTGGAACATAGGTGGTTGTTCCCAACAGTCAAGACATCTATGCTTAAATCAACGAATAGATTTTCTCAATAAAGGTTTCTAGTCTGAAGGTCTTCTTGTGTGGATTACATTTGTTGGTTCGAGATCCTGTCACACCTAACAATGCCTGTGTGATATTCGGTAATTATTTAAAGGCATTCTTTTAACTTGATATAAATAAGGCTTTAGTGATGAGGGTTAGGCTGACCTATAGTTTTCCCTATTTCTCATGGCATTTTATTTTATAGGATGGGAGAACTGAGGATCAAGGGAAATGCATTATCTGATATTTTCTTGAAATAATTCCTGTATCAAATAGTACAACACATATATCAGCTAACTATTGTTTTTCATATGGTCTACACTAATTTTTGTCAACTGAAGGTCTTGAACTGAGACAGTATTGCCCACTCTTGCATTTGAAAATTGAAACTAGATTTGAAATGGCTTTATTGTGTAAAAATGTTCATTTGAAAATTGAAACTAGATTTGAAATGGCTTTATTGTGTAAAAATGTTCTTATCTGTAGTTGTCTAGGTTTCTGTATTCTGGTGCAAGACCTGAATGTGCATGCAGCATTGCTGTTAGTCTGTGGAGATTCATATGCGTACTAGCACGATTATAATTATGATGGTTGTAACTTATATGTCTAGAATGGCATCTATACAGGATGCCCTATATGTATTGTTTGTGTTGTGTCATCTCATCATGTTTTTTGTAAACTGAGGTTATGGACGTGTTGATGAATCTCCAGAACTCACCTATGGAGGATGACAATCCATTGTCCAACGATAATTTTGGAGGATGACGATCCATTGTCCAACGATAATTTATGGAGGATGACGATCCATTGTCCAACGATCTATAATTTAAACTTGAAAGAAAATGGCTTGCTGTAATTCATCTAACAATTCATCAATGATAGGAATAGGAAACTTATCTTTAATGGTGATCTTGTTGAGATCTCTATAATCTGGATGACACATATGCCAAGAACCATCCTTTTTAGAATCCATCATCTATGGTGAAGATTTGTCTGCTTTGTTTATGGAGTCTTTCTATAAATCTGAACTTCCTTGTGTGAGCTTTCTGAATAACTGTTCTTTAAACATCATGCAGGCATGGGCTCATCTTTGCAAGTGCCTTGGGCAAGATTTCTTGCCATACATGAACATTGTTATGCCACCTCTACTTCATTCAGCACTACTCAAACCAGATGTTACTGTTACTGATGCTGAAGACACAGTTGATGAAAGCATTGACTCTGATGATGACAGGCACGTATTTTATGATTTTTTCTCCATTAATGGGCAGCAAAATGCCCATCGAAATTTGAATCTTGATAGCTTTAATGGTTGGGAGGTTAATGAGTGATTTGGGTGTATTTTGATTTGCTTTCATTTGCATGTGAAAAATATCAGTTAAGACTCTGAATTGTCAGGGAATATTTTGGAGCTTTGTCGCAGATGTGTTTAAGAGTCAAAATAAAAGAAAATTGTCTTTTTTTAATCTAATTATCTATTTTGTTAACTTATCGAAATGTACATCCACATATTGCCTATACTGATTGTGCTAGGAGGCGCATTCTACAGCCCAGGACGGGGAAGACATGTCACCTCTGTTTTTAATGCTATATATGTCGGCCAAAAATATCACTTTATAACAAAAAATATATAAATATGTATTATTATAAACGAAATGGTTAACACCTTGTGGGATTTAATCCCTCTCTCGGTGCGTTATAGGTCTGGGGTCAAGATGGATTTAGGCTGTTAATTTCTTCCAGTATCTGTCATTCATATTTATCAGTGTATATATTGTTTGTCAGGCTGTGGTCTAGTGGCAAGTTGGAGTGCTTGCCATGATCATGGCCCAGGTCCAAATTCCAGCAGACATGCTCCAATGCTAAATATGGAGTTACATATACTCTCTGGTCTGCAAAAAGGTTTTCCAATTCGGAAAGAAATGATCAGCCTATATATTTGAATATTTGTCAATCACATATGTTTCTGGTGTTCTTTAGATCTTCATTTCAGTCTTTCCACCGAGTCTCAAAACTATAGCATTTACCATTTAGGTTAACCCAGTGTTTTCGAACATGGACTAAGTTGACTTAGACTAGGTCAACTTGGGTGACTGAATCACTGCCTGTTTGGCTTGGCCAACAAATGGGTTTGGATGGCTAGTTTGGTATTGAATTGGTCGAGTCAAAGTTTGATTCACTTAGTTTGTTTCTAACCCGGCCTTTTCAACCAAGTTGTACCTACTTGGCTGACTAGCTATTCGACTCCGCTGTGGTCCACTGTGGCTTCCTCAGCAAGCAAAATTCAATTTTTTTATAAAAAATGACGAGCGAAAAAATGAACTCCTAAACCCTGCCAATGTCTTGTCTTGGAGGACTCTCATTTTGCCTCCCATTGTTTGACCAAAAATGCTGACATTTAATGGTAATGGTAGGATTGCAACATTTTCATTGGATTCTATCACGTATGAGGGTATGGGATTGGCATTTCATCAAGAGCACTAAGCTCTTTATGTACCTTGAAGTTAATGGTATTGATTGTTGAACTCCTATATCATTGCCTTAGCAAAAATATGCCCTTCATGCAAATCAAAATCAATTGGTTAGGCATGTTAAGCTTTTTACACCATATTATAAAGCTTGGATTGGGAAGTTTCACCAGAATAGGGTGGTCTTGACTGATGTTCCTAGAGGATGGAAGTAGAGGCAAAGGCTAGACAAGAGGTAAAGGGTGATACTAATGACAATGATCCCAATATAAACAATGGTGGAACATCGCTTGTCATTAAATGTTCTTGCTCATTTATTCATAATGCTTTCTTTCAAAATTTCAGTAATTTTTTGGAGTAATGATTTGGAATCTCTAAAATATGATTTTTCATTCAAATTTAATATTTTCTGTATTTTTTAGTAAACTGAGCCATTGAAATCAGATTGGTTTGAGTCAATCTGAGTCTGAGTTGACCCTCGACTGATTCCAAGTTTGAGTCTGAGTTTTAAAACACTGGTTTAATGCTGGCAACTATGGTCGGTTGTTTATGGAAATTTTCAGTAATCGGTTTAATTAATGCTAGTGATATTTTCTCACATAATCAATGATGATAAAACAGATGGCTTGAAAAGACTTCTATCTCGATAGATTTAGTCTTCACTCTACCTCATGTCATGTATTTTCTTAGCTCACCTTACTGTAGCTAGCTAGTTTAGCTTTTAGCAAATTTCAATTAGGTATCTGTTTTGATATGCTTTCTGGCATCTTTATAGGAGTTGCTTTTGCACTTCCATATTATACTTTGGTTCCTGATGTATTCTCAGAGTCTCATAGACCTACTTTTGTGGTCATTTCTAGACATTAATAAACTTATCTTATCTTAGCTTCTGATGTTTAAATTTATTAGTAACAGTTATTAAATATGTCTTATAGATATTATTGAATTACAGACCTACAAATTGACATGAGTAAAAGACAGCCTCTTCATTTTAAAGCCATCATCTTTGTAAGAAACAATAAACAGAAGATGCACAACTAGGTCATACTGTGCTGCTGTTGTTTTCCAAAAAGCTTACAGCAAAGAAGCTGATATGCATCCTGTCATGACAAGTCCATGCAAATTAATTTCAATAGAGAAATGATCAAGGAAACGATTGCGATTGCATTGTAGGAATTGGAGTTTGGCATTGTTGAACTGTAGTCTGGAAGAAACCAAGTAAATCCTAGCTGCTTGCAGTTGAACCCTTCCCTTTTGCTGTAGTATGGTACATATGCCTTTATATGTATGTTGTAGAAATTCCATGAAATTCTGCAACTGCTAATATGAACAATTTGAAAACTAGTTTCTTTTCATATGGACACATAATTTCTCTATTTTGCTTGCAGCGAAATAGGAACATGAATAAATAGAATACACAATCACACAATTCAACAACACAATTTTTCTAGGGAACCCAACTGGGAAAACCCTCTGCTTGCTTGAGAATATTATTGATAGAAGAATGAGCAATAGATCTCTTACAATACAACTTGGTTTCAATAGAGATTACAATGATCTTCCTGCTTGAACTAAGCTTGAAACAATCTGCAAGACCCCTGATCCTTATGCCTTCTTGCCTTGCCTGGATGAGCTCAGAAATCCTTGCGCAAATCCTAGGAAATAAGCCCCTATTTCCTAGCACAAATCCTAGGAAATAAGCCCCTATTTCCTAGCGCATTCCCAAGGCAATTCTTCCTCTATCAAATCTCGCACTCAAGCTCCTTTTTCTTATCACTCTTACAAGCTAACACACAATACTTGTGCTCAAGAAGAATGATTACAATTGTGCCTTGGATCTTCCTTATAAGCAATTCGAATGGCTAAATTTGGCAAGTCAATATTTTAGGAATCAAACTGGTGATTGAGTTGTAACTGAGTTGAAGTGGCTCATGCAACTCGTCCCTTTGATTAAGGCACAAATGAAGAAACCCTTTCTCGCTATCATTTTCAACATGTCTCTTTCAACAGTGAGAAACTGACAGAATCAAAGCTGCTTGCAGTTGCTGATCCACTAATTTACTTAGATCTACAATGCAGAATGGATGTTTTATAAATATCTCATAGGTTTAGAATCTTTTGTTGTGTAGGGCATCTCCATTGTTGTTTTGAATGCCATTCTACAAAAGTTGTTCATAAACTCTGTTCTAGTGAAAGATTATACCCTTGCCAATTTTTTTGAACTACAGTGTGGAGACCATCACAATTGGGGACAAAGGGATAGGCATCCGAACAAGTGTACTGGAAGAGAAGGCTACTGCATGTAACATGCTTTGTTGTTATGCTGATGAACTGAAAGAAGGATTCTATCCATGGATAGGGCAGGTATTTGATGGTATTAATCCATTGTTAGTAAATGTAGGTGACAATTTTTCTTTATTAAAATTATTTAACTAATTTTGGTTTGGCGACAGGAGCCAATTCTTGTTCCATTATTGAAGTTATATTTTCATGAGGAAGTTTGGATGGCGGCAGTTTCAGGCATTTTATATATTTTCTCTAACGGAGGACAAATATATTTGAGTCAAAGATGTCCAGAAACTTATCACCGGTTGTTGTTTAAACATGCATGCCAGAACTACTCTGAGCTGGAAAATTGGTCATGGATAAAGGACAAGCAAAGGGATATAATGAGTCCTGTTAAGCAGCTCTCGGACAATATTATTTCATCCCTTGTTGTAGCATTATATGAGGTGAGAAAACAAGGTCTTTTAAAATTTTTAAACTTTTCATTATGTATAGTTCAATAGCTTAAAGATATATGATTTCAATGCCTCTTGATAATGCCTATTTTCGCTCGATTGGAGCTGACACAGTTTGTGTGGCTTACCAGGAACCGGAAACAGAGGTCCTTACAAATATGTTAAGCTCAATAAATGAATGCTTTCAGGTGATAAGACAATTTTAATGCAACGATAATATTATATGGGATATTCACTTTATTTACATCATTGCCTATGTTGGTTACCTGTCCAGTGCCACGTATTGCATAGTTTATTTTCTTTAAGGAAGTTGTCTACAGTCTCTTTCTGCTTTTAGCTTTAATAATGATTCCATATCAAGAGTGCCTCTGTTGTCAGAAAGGTATTATATCCTGTAACCTGGGTGCAAGATTGTGTGGCCTTTTTTTTGTTGCTACTGCGAGTGTCCGCCTCATCTTATCAGAATGAAACCACAGGACATGAGTTATTACAGAACTTCATAATTTTTTCAGAAGGGCTGAGGAAATATAAGGCCCTGAAGTTGTATTTTAAAGCTTTTGTTCCAGTTGAACTTAGGTTAATGTGTCTGTTTGGGCTCTTTGCTGTCTTTTTATGCATACTCTTTTTACTGCTTAGGATTCTGTCAACAAGTGGACATGATGGATTGGCTCAAATCAAATTAATATTTCCTTTGATCCCCCAAAACTGTGTCGTTTTTCTCTTCCTTTCAAGCAGCAATGCAAGCTTGTTAGAAATAACTTACAAGATCTTAGTCATCCTAAAATAAAAAATTTAGCACGTAAAGCTGAGAAGATTTATAATTCTCTCTTTATATGTGGGCATGATATGACTCTAGCCTAAATGTCTTGAAGTGTAAAGGTTGTTTGTTTAATTTCAGTTCAGTTTTGTCTCTTTTGCTCTTGTACAAGATAGGGTTTAGTGGTTACATTTTATTGAATGTTAGATAACTTTAAGTACTGCTTTTGGGATTTTGCTAACTGGCATTTTGTTGATGCCAGTGAGCAAAATTAAGAAAATAGTTGACGAATTCAAGCATGTTATTACTGCTAGCATGAGCAGAAAACGAGACTCTACTGAGAGATCAAGGTCTGAGGATTTTGATGCTGAGGAGGGGGAGCTGTTGCAAGAAGAGAATTCCGAGGATGAATTAGTTTTTGACCTGGTATGTGATATGCAACTTGCTTTGTTGGGGCCTGGGGGTTAGTTCTGAAGTTCAGGCACCGATTTTTTCATTTTCATGGGGTTATTCAAGATGATTGTGCTGTGGAGATGGCATTCTGGCTATTGGAGCTTAGGGAAGTGGAGAAGGAGCTATCCGTCTTCGTGATAATTTCTTGCAAGTAATATTTGGAACTTGATGCTTAGTTTGGAGCCTTGAAATACTTGATCAATGGAATAACAGAGCACTTGCACATTCTTCAGGAGGTAGTCCATCCTCTTTTGGATTGTGTGTCAAATGGAGACCCTTCTCTAAGACTCATGGTGGAAACCTTCTTGCTTAGTGCACTTTCAGCTTGCTTATGGACGAGACTATAAGAGTTGCCAATGCTACAAACCAAATTGTAGTGGGCATGGCAATGGAGACTCCAGCGGGTCGGACTGGGCACAATTTCTAGTTCTTCTCATTTTTTTTGTGTAAGTCAGCTGAAATATATTAAGTAGAAGTAAAACTGATAGTACATATGATTACAAAATGGCCTGTCTGATCCAGATTGACACGTGGAGGCACAGGCCAACCGCACAGAAGATCATACAAAAGTCACCAGAGGCTAACAAAGTTCCTAACAACAGTAGCAGAAAGACTGACTAACATAACCATAAAACTGGCTAACCACACAGGGTTGCCATAACGAGAGTTGTAGTTGAAAAAGGCAAAACTATCTGCAATTATACTTAAATTGCCGACAGACTTACATGACCAGAAGGACAGAGAAAACATAACAACAAGATTAAAAGAGACGAAAACAGCCAAGGTCAAGTTACAGGACCGGGTTGGAAGCACCCGAATGACCGGCCACACTTGGACTGGTATCCTCGGCACCTTTGGGAATGAAGTGCGGTTTGTAACGACAGATGATCGTTGTATGGGAGTCATCCTCCAGCACCTCAATCGAAATGTTCAGAACGTGCCTCAAGTACAGCTCGAACATCCGGGTGAAGCCGTCTAGCTTCTTAGAAAGCATTTTTAATTCTTCAGTAAGCGAGTTCATGGAGACCTCCAGCTTGTCCAAACGCGTCGAGTTCCTAGCAGATGCAAGGGAGGTGGCCGCGTAAGCATCTTTGACAGCAACACCTTGCATGCCGATGGCTTTGGCCAGCATGGTTTTCATTTGCCAAACCATAGTTTGAGTCTGCAAAAACTGCGTAGCTTTGGTGGAAGGGGTGCCAGGGTCGACAATCCAATCAATTTCCTCACTGATGGCCCGATTGTCCATGGTAGTTTGGGCTTGTTGAACCTCCTCCTGCACCTGCTCAATTGTTTGCTTGCCCTTTTTAGAGACAGCCGCTTCATAGCCTTCCTGAGCATGCTTGAACGCTCTTGCCGCCTTAGCACTTCGAAGATTACGGTCCGCCATAGTTGGGATGCAGCCACCAGGGAAAGGAGACGAAACGACAGGAGAGAAAGATCGAGAAACAATACAGAGCACAACAGAGGGAATGAACAAGATGAAAAAGGTCTAGAGCGTGAGAAGATATATGATAATCAGAGCCTGGATGGGGCGCGAAAATACACCACTAATCCGCTTACTACCATCATTGCTAGCCGCCTGAAGTCTAATCAGGGTGTTGTTGCCATAACCCCGAAATGAATTTGCTTCTTAGTGCCGGTTATGTCGCGTGCTTGAGGCTGCCATGCATAACGCCAATTGTAACGCTGGATCCTGCCATCGTCCTTTTCGAAAATCCTCCATCTTTTCCACGGCGCCTCGTAGGACAATTCCCATTGGTGCCAACTCTTGTGATTAAGAAAATAGTTGATCCTCATCAATTATTGATTATACGTAGATTGCATGCCCTCCTCCTCACTTGATCCTTCGGTTAGGTCTTGTCTCGAAATTTGAGCGCATTGATTCCGAAGATCATTACTCGTGACGTCTTTCCAACAAGTGTCAATGAATTCCCTTGGGTGATCCACGACGTAGTTGGCAAGACAGTCTGCAAGAGCATTAGCCTTCCTCCTAACCACCTAAAGAATGATACTGTTGAGGGAGGTTAGATGGTTCGCAATGATCTCCGTAACCATGGCCAGACGCCAATGCTTGATGACTTTCCCTGGCTTCGTGCAGTTCTGAATACGTTTGATTGCAGTGATGGCCAGGAGGGAATCCCCTTCCACCACAACCGAGCTTTTGCCCAGACAGATGAGGATCTGCAGGCCCTGTTCTAGGGCAGCGAACTCAGCCTCATTTTTGGTAGCCTCCCCCAGAGTTCTGCAGAAGATGTGAAGGATTTCCCCTTTTTCATTTCTAATAACCCCTCCAAGCCCAGTTGGACCATCGTTACCCCAGGACGCCCCATCAAAGTTCAATTTGCAGAAACTTGGGATAGGGCGTTGCCAGGAATCGGGAGTGGAGTTGGCTTCGACTGGTTTGTAGGGAGATGAGGACCTGAAACGTCGTTTAAGCTGAACATCATCAAAATTCAAGAATCGTTTCTGGACAGCGAGGCGGCCTGCTCATCTTTGCAGTTGGTAAGGACCGTTTCTCTTAAATTCTGCATGATGGAGGTTTTGATAATGTTGATATGCCTGGTTTCCTTTTGAAAAATGCGTCTGTTCCTTTCCTTCCATGTTGACCAGATAATGAAACCAGGGCTTAGCCGCCAGAGGGTGTTAACCATGTCACAACCGGAGTAATTAGTATGCCAGTTGGAAATACAGTCCTGAATGGAATTCCTATTTCTGTCAGTTTGAGTGAAAATATCCTTCAGCCATTCCCACAGTTTGTTAGTCCATTCACAGTGATTAAGTAAATGGTTCATGGTCTCCTCATCCTTCTCACATAAGAGGCATCGTGAAGGTCCAACAAAACCGCGCTTTAATAAATTCTCCCAAGTAAGAATTTTGCGATTCATGAGCATCCAAAGAAAGGTTCTTATTTTTGGCCACATAGTTCTGTCTCAAACATTGGGGTACCAAGCAACTTTTTCTTCAAGGACCCTGTGTTCGATGTACAGTCTGGCTTCCTTGAGGTTGAAAGTGCCCCCCTTGAGCTTTCCCCTTCTGAGTTGGTCCTTTTCCTGAATGAATCGGATTAGCCTCTGAGCAAGAGCCGAATTGAGGGTTTGGAGGAGCTCAGTTAAGTTATCCTCCAAGGGAGGGGGAGCAAGATTCCAATCCCTCCATTGCTGGTCTTCATTATGGTTCGACCAATAGTGGTGGACATGTAACTTTCCAGCATTCTGAAACCATCTTTGAAGAGGGAGAAAACTAGGGCTTTCCAACTTGGGCAGTTGTTGCCAAGCGTCCTCCCAGAAAAGCGCATTAGTTCCATCCCGAAGCTCCTAGAAGCAGGAATCCTAAATGATATTTCTGTTGTCTCTGGCCAAGTTCCAAATTGGGGACCCTGCAGGGGGATCAATCATTCTTATCAATTCCTTCGGTTGCCATTCCTCAGCATAGTTAGCCTTCCATAATTTAGCCCATGGCGTTTGAGGTTCTTTGAGCCAATGCCACTAAAGTTTTGCCCCGCAAGCTTTGTTGACTGTGTCTGGGTCCTGCAGCGCCAAACCCCCCAGGTTTTTTGGTTTGCATAACTTATCCCAGGCAACAAGAGCCCACTTGGGTTTTTGCGCTTTGCCCGACCAGAGGAAGGTTCTTTGAATGTTCCTAATTCTCTGGATGACTCCTTTAGGAGCTGGGAGAATAGAAAGCAAGTACTGAGGGATGGCCTGAAGCACATCCTTAGTCATAACCAATCTACCAGCAAAGTTCAAGGCCCTGTTGGTCCAATAGTTGCCCCTGTCCTCCAGTTTGGAAAGCATTCGTTCCTAGTGGATCTTCTGCCAAGGCTTGTCGGTAAGAGGAATTCCTAGATATTTAGAGGGAAGGTTGCGCCTCTTAAAGCCTAGAATATCCGTGAGGTGTCTTTGGACCCCCATGTGGGTATTGAAGAAGAAAATAGAAGATTTGTCCAAGTTTAGATCCATACCCGAAGCAATGCTGAATAAGTTTAGAATAGCTTTGAAACCCTTGGCTTCTTTAGCTGAGGGGATGCTGTGCAACATGGTGTCATCAACGAATTATTGATGAGTGGTGGCAGGAAAATGATTTAGGGGTTGGAGACCCTTGATGAGATTCCTTTCCTTGGCTGACTTGATGACGCGACTCAGACCTTCAATTAGGATGACAAACAGAATAGGCGAGATGGGGTCAGCTTGTCTAATGCCCCTTGAGGGAAAGAAGGGGGTAGAAGGAGCTCCATTAACCAAAATAGAGAAGCTAGGAGATTTTACCATGGCTAAGATCCAGTTTACCCAACATTGACCAAAACCAAAAGCAAGCAGCACAGCTTCCAGGTAACTCCAACTGACCTTATCATACTCTTTAGAGAGGTCCAGTTGTATGATCATGCCAGCCTTCTTATTAGACTGCAAAGAGTGGATCATTTCCTGAGCTAGAAGGATATTGTCCATGATCTGCCGTCCTTCCACATAACTCGATTTCTCTTCAGATATAATCAAGGGCAGAATGGGCTTCAATCTGTTGGCCATTACTATGGAGATGATCTTGTACAACACATTGCAAAGAGCGATAGATCTGAACTTATCAGGAGTGCAAGCGTTCTCTTCCTTAGGAATGAGGGCAATGAAAGTAGAGTTAAGGGATTTGAGAATAGAGGCGGACTTCCTCGAGTCTTCAACCACCTCCCAAACATCAATCTTCACCAGATCCCAACAAGCCTTAAAGAAGTCAATGGTGAAACCATTAGGCCCTGGAGCCTTGCCATTGGCCATATCTTTGACAACCTCTTCCACTTCCTGAAGAGTGATTGCGCGGTACAAGGTTTTATTCTGCTCTTCAGTGATCAACTTGGGAATGGAAGTGATGATCTCGTTGATAGCCTCCCTTCTGTCAATGGCGGGCTCAGTTGCAATCACAGAGAAGTGATTTCTGAGGATGTTAGCAATCTCTTGATGGGATTGGACAGAGGTACCATTCTCATTCTTGAGTTGGGTAATTTTGTTGTTGCATCTGTAATCCATGGCCGATCGATGGAAAAATTTGGTGTTTTTCTCCCCTTCCTTCAGCCATTGAATGCGGGATTTTTGTCTCCATAGAATTTCTTCCTGATGACACCGCTTATTCCATTTTTGCCTGAGATGATGCTCTGTATTAATGGAGTCTTGGGAAATACCCCCCTTAATCCAGTTGTTGTGTATCAGTGCCATTTACTCCTTCAGGGTTTGCTTCTCCTCAAAAATATTGCCAAAGACCTCTTGGTTCTAGGTGTGGAGCTTAGCCTTGATGTGCTTCAATCTAGCCTGGAACCTAAACATTTTGGTTCCTCTGGTGTCTAAGTGCTCATTCCACCAGAGTTTGATGTTGGTGGTGAAATTTGGGTGACTGAGCTAGAATTTCTCAAAGCGAAAAGGCCTGTTTTTTGGAGTGCTGAGGATAGTAGCATCCAGAGAGATAGACCAGTGGTCCGAGCCACCAGAAGGAATGATATTCGATTCCACCGTGACTCCCTCCAGGAGAATGGAGTCAGAAATTAGAAACCTATCAAGTCTGGATGCGATGTGTCTATCGCCTCCTCTTTTATTAGTCCAGGTGAAAGATCCATTTCTGGGCAGAATATCCACCAAATTAACTGCTTTGATGAAAGAAGTAAATGACTCAGCATCTCTGTTCAGGGTTCTTATGCCTCCTTTTTTCTCCCCTAAAGAAGTGATCATATTGAAGTCACCTCCAAAGATGACCTTTGCGTTAGGGTATCTGTTTTGCAGACTTGAAAGATTGTTCAGCAGCTGTAGCTTGTCTTCCAACCGTTGAGGACCATAAACATTCGTGAACAGATAAGTGCCATTCTCCCCCAAGATTTTCATTTTAAGGGAGATGAAAGATCTGAAGGCCTCTGCATTCAGAAGGTGAAGGGAAAGGGGGTTCCAGAAAATGGCAAAACCCCCTCCCATACCGTTACCCTCAACCTGCAGGAATTCCATCCTCTTTCCTATGTGTTTGCCTATTGTTTCCAACTTCTGCCTGGTGCACTTAGTTTCCTGTAGGAAAATAATGTCCGGTTTTTCCATCGTAACATTTTTCCTCATCAATCTATGTTTAGTTTGGCTGTTAAGCCCTCTTATATTCCATGAGAGTAGTTTCATGATTAAACAAAGTTAGGAGGAGAATGGAAAAGCCTCAAGGGCTTCTATTTTACCTGAGTTGATGAGCATTTGGCCAAGCTCGTGGAGTGCTTCCTTATTGGTTCTTCCTCTTTTCTTCTTGTATTTAGTATTGGAGTGCGTATTATGTAAGGTTTTCACCTTTATGCCCAGCCATGTAGTCATGCCCAGATTCCTTTTTTGCCCTCTAAGGGTCGCATCCTGCCTAGAGAGGAAAAGGTAGTTGACTCTGTCTATCTCTTCCTCTGGGATGTGGTTAACTCCTTTTTGTTTCCATTGCTCGACCATGGTGTGAAGATCCAGTCCTTCTTTATCGAGTATGTCACTTAAGTCTCGATCTTCCTTCCCTATTTCACTTAAAACCATTTCCTCATCTCCTTCAGCATCTTTCCCGAGACTAGGATCTAGGAGGAAATCATCAATCGAGTCAGGAATCTGTGGCTGGGTGTTCTGAGCATTTTCCTGCGGGTTATTCTGCTTCTCATATGAAGTTTGGGTATTCTCCTCTACAGCGATTTCCTCTCCAAGCACTTCAAATGCATTCATGGAACCTTTGGTGGGGATTCCTGTTTTCGATGGGTTTCTTCTGTTGGTCCTGTGTTTGCTCGAAGGTCGAACAAGGCCATCCTGATTCTTATCTGAGCTGTCCTTAGCTTTCTCTGCAGGTTTGTGTAGAGGGCATTCCCTGATTAAATTGCCATGCTCATGGCACTTCCTACATCTAAAGGGTATTTGTTCATAATCTATGGCTTGGAAGAAAACTTCATCTTTGTATTCTAGCCATAGACCGTCATGAAAGGCACCTGAAACGTCCATTTCAACACAAATTCGAGCGTAGGAAGTGTACCTTTTTTGGACAGTTGCTTCAGAGGCCTGGATAAAGGTCCCCAGTTTGTTGCCGATTTGTTCCAGCACTGTCGGTCTCCAGTAGTCGATCGGGAGAGAAAAAAGGCAAATCCAAACAGGAACATGCGTGAAGGTTTCCTGTTCAGGAGCAAAGTTTGGCTTCCAAGGTCTCATGTAGAGACCCGCAAAACCATAGAAGTAAGGTCCTCCATCAAAGATGCGATCCCGATCTTCCAGGTTAGCAAAAACAGCTGTGAAGAAACCCTTGGCCCCCAGGTGAAGTTTTACGTCTCCTTTCGGCTTCCAGGTCTGTTTTATCCATTGGCATAAGGCCTTTTCTGTGGGCCAAAAGCCCATAAACTTGCAGATTACAGCGTGAATGGCCATGTGATCCCGGTAAGCTTGAAGTTTTGGGTCCGTAATGATGACCCTTAAGGTTTCGGTAGTCTTTAGCTTGCATCTTCCTAGGGTTTTTGGCTGCTTATTTTCTGTTGCTGAGCCATCTGGAGCGGATCCGTTCAGGGTAGAGGTATCATTAACCTCAACTTCCTTGGATTCCGTTCCTCCATCTTGAGGATTCTTCCCTTGAGCGAAATCCGTTGTGCCTTTATCCTCCAGGTTTTTGATGCCTTGAGTTTGGTTGTGAGACTGGTTAACCTTGGCATCGTTGTCCTTCTTTGTCTTTTTGCTGAAGTCGTTTTTTCCGCCGTTTCAGAACTCGTGATCTGCACTCCTTCCAAAGGACCTTTTCCTTTGTCCATCATTATTTGCTTGAAAGAAGGGGCCCCAGAGGCCCCCGACTTGCCCATCCGTTGGGCTAGGGCAAGTCCCCTCTGTCACAGGTCAGTGAACAGGGCACTGCTCCCTGCCAGAGTTGGCAACAGTGTGCAGACGGAGATCCAAACCCTAGGTTAGAGAGTCGTTTCCCGCTGCAACACTCTTCAGTCCGCAACTCTTCTAGTTCTTCTCATTGATCTTAATAGTCATAATGTTTTATTGAGCAGTAGTAGTGCTATTTCAATTTATAAGGCAACATACCTACGAGGATTACTCATATCGATTACGAGCAGGCCAGATAGAATATTTCAGATAAACAATGGTGTATTTATTTTGGTTGGCTACAACCTTCTTGTTTGTCGTTTGTATTATACCATTGTATAGTTTGGCTGCAACCTTTTCTAATACAAAGTCTCATTGTTATTGTGAAAAGAAACCAAAGTGCAACTAGGAAATATGTAACACTAAATGTTGTGGATATGGCCTTGCAATGACCATAAGTCTCTTTGTTTTTGTATGAAACATGTATATATACACTTCAAAGTCGCCTAAAATTTGTTCGATATAAACACAAATACACAAAAAAAATCCCATGGGAAAATCGAGAATTAATAGATTGGACACGTAAATACTTTGTTATCATTCAAAATAACTCTTATTCTATTTTCCTCATTTAGGATTCATTAATTTTTTAACTTGTTTGAGGCATCAACCAAGTTGCATGATCTTAAATCTTTTCAATACGCCTTTTTAAAATGTAAATTTGAACTAACTAACTTATTATTTTCACCCTGATGCTATGGTATTCTGTCTATAATCTAATTCCTCGTAGATTCTTTCTTATAGTTTGACTTTCCATTGTTACTTATCTCACATATCAAATCATTGCCACATATGTTGACTTTTAGATTCAAGTAATTATCTTCAACGAGACAATTTTTTAGATTTTGTTCATCACATTTTAGAATTTTATAATGCAAACAATATAACTTTATTATTGCAATTTTTTAAAACTATATTGTTTAAAAGAAGTTAACAAATAAATAAAATAGAATATATGTAGCCCCAAGGGTTAGTTCAAGTGGTCTAGAACCCAACGTGAAGTTCTTTGATATTTTTATTAGTCGCTGCTGATCATGGGTTCAACTCTCTTCGATTCACTTGGGGCAATGGGTTCGTGAAGTTCTTTGATATTGTTACTAGTTGCTGCTGATCATGGGTTCAACTCTCTTCGATTCACTTGGGGCAAGACCTTGTAATCAAGTTCGATAGTTTACATGGTTTACCATCCACGAAATGTAGGGAATTTGTTAAATTTAGACAACCATGATATATTCTATCCTTAATGCAGTTTTACTTCAATCTTTCTTATAGGCCCGATTCAATTTAACAATTACATAAACATGAAAGTAAAATGCTGATAGAACATAATAATAGATCAACATAAGACAAACCAATAATATAGATCATAATTTACAATTCTTCTTGTCCAGCAAAGATATAGAGTGATGTGCGTTACAAAAGTGAACAAGATGTATCAGGCAACAAAGTCTTTCTCAACATCAGATCAACCAACCCTCCAAGTGTCACACACACCCCTCAAAGACAACTCCTCAAAAGTCAATGTTGGTCAACAAAAAATCAACACAGAAAAGTCAACGATGCAGTTTTAGGGCTTTGGTCAACAGGATTTTTTTTCCTCGATCTTTGTGCCCCCAAATGCAGCTTCACAAGATCGGAATTTCTGCAAAGTTTAAAGGTCAAAACGCCAAGGCTTGACCACGGTCACCGCTGGTCAACACAATAGCAATCAACCCTAAAACAGTTCGCAAATTTTCCCAACTGCAGCTCTCTGCACGTGTGAGAGAGAGAGGCCTCCAAAGGCTGATTGAACCAATCAGATCACAAAAGACTGTGATGAGTTGATGAACAAATGATCTCCAAGTCTCCAATTTATATCAGTCAGTGAGGGTGTGTGACACATCTATTAGGCTTGTGAGCCTACATTACAAATATAGCCGACCTTGCACATGTGTGGAAAATAAAATCAAAATATATGTTCTGCTCATCCAAACAAGATGATCTTTAGATCAATCTTGCACCTCTCCGAAAGAGGAATCCAACAAAAATATAATCATCATATGAGTAGTGCAACTTGGAGTTTGGACCTAGTTGTCCAAAATTAACACTCCCTCTCAATTAGGGAGAACTCCATCTGTCCACCTGTGCCATCCAAAGATCAATACCATCGTGTCCTATCATATAGCATTGTGCATTCATGCGTCATTGTTAAATTTTGGACATGTTCTATTCCATTTCAGATTAGGGCACACAATACTAAAGGAGATAGAACATATTAATAGATCGATGGAAGACAAGCCAAAATAGAGATAATAAATGGTGGCATTACGACGATCAGCATGATGCTTCTACCAGCAAAGTCTCCAATAGGTCATTCAGCCAAGCGTGTCACACATCACCCCAGAACAACCCAAACAAAGAATAGTCCATATATTATGCAGCTCCAGCGCTATCCAGAGAGAGAGAATTCCTCCACACAATGTGTGTAAAATGAACTCCAAGTCTCTCCAATATATAGGAATCTTTGGGGGTGTGTGACACGTCCTTTAAGACATTTAAGTCTATATTTTATTCTAGGCCGACCTAGCACATAAGTGGAATAAATTCAAAGTATATGTTCTTTTCATCTGATCAAGATGATCTTTAGATCAATCTTACATCTCTCCGAAAGAGGAATCCAATAAAAATATTGGGATCGTCATCTAAGCAGCACAACCCTGAGTTTGGACCTAGTTGTCCAATTTTAACACTCCCTCTCAACTAGGGAGAACTTCGTCCACTAGTGCAATCCAAACATCGTGCGTCATCCCGCCGTAACTTGCTTTGCTGGCCTCTTTATTTCAGAACAAAAGTGGGTCAGTCACAAAGACATCATTCCCGGCTGACAGATTCAGCCCAGAGGTCAAAACCTCTCTCGAACTCACAAAGAGTCTTCAACCAACTCGAAGTTGGTTCATCTGATCCGAAGTCAGGCGGAGGTCCGAGACCTCACAAGACTTGATCCCAGATCAAGTGGTTGGACCGTGCCATCCTAGATAGAGAGTATGACAATCTCTGATGCGTCCATCAGTCTTTGCTACTAGTCTCTAGCTTTTCCCACCTCATTGGCCAAATGAGAGGTACTTCCCATGAGCCCTGAACTCAATGGGTAGGATGCATAAGAGGCACAGATAATGAGAGGTGAACCAACTCAATAATCACAACGGTGGGGTCCAAGCACACCAACAAGGTTTGGCAAGCCTAGCCTTGTGGTTGCTCATAGCTCCGAGAAGCTGTCCCCAAAACCCCCCAGAGCTCCTCGAGCTCATCGTCCAACAGGGCCCACATCATAGGGTCGTTCCACGATACCAAGTCTCTCATGGAAGGTTAGGAACTTGACCTTCCCCAGGGGCTTAGTGAGAATATCCGCGACCTGCTCATTAGTTCCTATATGATCGAGCCTTACGGCGCCTCGCTGTACCATATCCTGGATAAAGTGGTACCAGCCATCAACATGCTTGGATTGATTGTGGAACCCGGGATTCTATGACAAATGAATCCCCCTCTGGTTATCACAAAGGATAACGGTGGCATCTAGCACATGCTCGAACAACTCACTAAAGAGCTTTCGCAACCAAGTGACTTCACAACGGGTCATACATGCTGCAATGTATTCGACCTCAGCAGTGCTCAAGGCTACTGTCTTTCGTTTCTTGCCCGAAGCAGATCTACTTGTGAAGTAGCATCAAGATGTGCTCTTACGATCCACCACACTGCCAGCCCAATTGGCATCAATATATCCAAGGAGTGTCATGCTCTCGGCAGTGTATCTCGGCCCATGATCTATCGTGCCATAGAGATATCTCAAGAGTTTCTTGGCACCAACCCGGTGAATGTTATGATCAACCATGTGTTGACTCAAGGTGTTCACTGCACAACATATGTCCGGACGGGTGTTCATTAAGAACATCAAAGCCCCTACGAGTTGATGATACTTAGTAGGATTTGCTAACACGGGCCCAACGACGTTGCTACTCAATTTATTAAAGTTAAGCTCCATTAGTGTCGACATAGACCTACATTCCACCATACCAGAAGCTTCATAATGTGTTTTCCTTGATAAAGGAAAATCTCGCCAGGTCTTTTCCAGACCTCCGAGCCTAGGCATCAGTCCTAGGTCTTTCATCTTGAACTCAGCAGCGAGCTCCCTCTTACACTGATGAATGAGAGGGTCAACACCTGTCAGGAAGAGGTCGTCCACATACAATACCCAAATGAGAGGCTTTTCTCTATCAACCATGAAGTAAAGGTTCGGATCAGCATTACTACGAGTGAAGCCCAACTTCATCAGGTAGCTATCTATCCTCTCATACCAAGCTCAAGGTGCTTGCCTTAGCCCATAGAGGGCTTTCTCCAAACTGCAGACATGGGTGTCCCGATCCTGGACTTCGAACCCCAGAGGTTGCTCTACATACACCTCTTCCACCTCTTCCTTTATCGCATCATGCCAAAAAAAAAGGGGTAGTCTTTACATCCATCTGATGAAGATTCCGTCCTTGCTTAGTAGCAAGGGAAATAATAGGTTATAGGTGTAATAATAATCAACGCCTTCCTAGAGAAGACTCAGGGCTCATATTGTACACATGGCAGCTAGATACCCCTGGTATTTATATGGCTTCTTGGTTTTCTTCCGGAATTTCCCCCCTCTGAAGCCATATGTCTTTGAGCCATGAGGATCTTCCTTCGTCCAACAATGATATTAGCTCAGGAGTATATACAGAGATGTATTCTCCCTCTTAATGCCTGCTTCTCTCTCGAGAGAAAAATATCTATTTTTAAATGAGGGCATCTCAGACACCAGCTTGGAAGGGAGTTTTATTCTCCCATAGTCAAAACCATCCAAGACCACAATGTTTTGCTAAAGAATTCCAACAACATCTCTGAACGCTGTAGAAATACATTTTACCGTTACGCTCCAATGTGAGACTACTACTGTCACATGCTTACTGTTACATATGTGTATCTCTATGTTGCTGTCCAACAGAGAGAATATATCAACAAGCCTCAGCTTGTGTTAGAAGTCTTGTTATTCTGAGGAGGTTTGTTGTAGCTTCCTCAACCAACCCTCTTTACTGTGACTCACAGAACTAGGAATCCAAACATGATTCCTTCTTTCATAATTCTGCACTTGAGAGCTTCATCTGCTACATCTGGTATCTCATCCAGCACTGCTTCTCAATTTCAGATTTACAATTAATAGTTGACTGATCTAGGGCTTCAAGTCTTCAAATCTCAGTTCTGAAATTTGTCTCATAAATTGCACAAATCTAGGAACCATTCATACAGATGTTCCAAACACAAATTTTCCCTTCTTCATGTCAATCGATACTTTATGTGAAACCTTTCTGTTAAGCAAATCTAGCTCAGTTATAAGTACCCAGCTCCTGAACATGTGGTAAATGACATAGTATGCCATCTTCTAAATATCATTGTGGTCTTGCTTATACACAGATCTGGGAATCATTGTGTTTGTGACCAACTTCAGCATGGATCTGCGGCTGCAATCTACAACGTTGTTCTTATTCACCACCAGTAGGATCTTTGACCATACTTACTCACGTATGAGCCTCCAAGGAGTTCGTACTCAAGATAAGAAAACTCAAACCAGGGACAACAATTCAAAATCTCGCAAACAAACACAACTGTCACAGCAAGTTCGAGACTTTCATGAATTGTAGTGAATTATTCCAAGTCTTTGTACATATAGATGACTCTTTCCAGACAGTTTTCTCAGAATGATTTGATTCACTACTGCCATCCGATATCAGACCCAGAAATTCTTATCAGGATTTGATCACTTTCCAAGTATATAGAGTTTCAAATGATTTGAAAACACCTATGTGTAGCTCACAACCACTAGCCTGAAAGAATTTGCTGAAGATTTTCTTTGTCTCCATTATCTCCTTAAAAGCTAAAGGGTTCTCGACCTTTCATGTGAAGATTCCTTGGTTTAGTTTTTCCAGCTTCACTTTTAGAGACAAAATCTACTTCATGATCTGTGTACTCCTGCATTATAGAGGTCTCCTTTAAAATGAGAACCTCTGCACAAAAAAAGAAAAAAAAGAAAAAAAAAGAAAAAAAAGAAAAAAACCCTACTCTAACTCTAGCACCACATACACTGACATATCAAGGTCACTATCATATAATTGACTGTTAAAAAAAAAAAAAAAAAAACCTACTCTAACTCTAGCACCATGTACACTGACATATCAAGGTCACTATCATATAACTCACTGTTAAAAAAAAAAAACTACTCTAACTCTAGCACCACGTACACTGACATATCCAGGTCACTATCATATAACTCACTGTTATATATATATATATATATATACATCACTGTTCTTACATCAAGGTCACTGTTATGGAACAAATTCACTGTATTGTAAAGGCCATTTCAATATAAGATCATGGCCTTGTCAAGGGCACTGTCATATGTCACAAGTTGATCTGAAGTATGGCACAAATATGAGCTAGCAACAGGTCCTGTGATTTTTCTTGTAACAGATCCGAGCTTGGAGAATCTTCCCACAAATCTGAGCTATTTTGGGGACAGGTTTGGGTATAGCTCACACATGAGCCTTCACCAAAGTATCTTGCTGTTATTACAGTCCTCTATAATCACTGTTGTTCTGCGTTGTCACCTTTAAACTTCTTTGGAATAAGCCAGCGAAAAACCCACAGATTAAGGCTTTCAGTACTTATTGAAGAACTGATAAGATTATTATTACCTTGGCATTGAAGAATCAGAAAGTATGGCAAATGAATTTTTCTCAACACAACCCGGGGCATAACATCTGTCCTAACTCATTGCATAGAATCCTTTGCAAATACTCCTTGTTGAATGGCACTCCACAATCTTTCCTGTAAGCAGCAATCGCCCCTCGCAGATGAGCAGGGATGGGCACCGAAGATCAGTGGACGACATCTTCACATACTATATGTCAAGAGGCAGTATTCCAGCGACGCGGTGATCGGCATCGTGAGGCAGTAGAATGGCCCTTCCAGCCAAACAACATGGATCTCGTACCAGAACTGCAAAAATTTCTGCTTGGAATTACAGATTTTCCAAGTCGGGAATCATAAACCTCTGTGATGCTCTCGTCAGTGGTGGATTCGGTACTTCCAGTTATGAGAATTTTGTAGAAATTGTTGGTTTTGTCAGCCACCATGCCCATTATATCAATGTAATGGATCTGAAGCATCTCTGGCAGCACCCTCCGGGTTTTCGTGACTGGGTTGCATACATTTAAGCGTGTGTCTCCATCGGATCTGCCCGGGCCCAAGCACTCCAAGTCTGAGGTGCTGTCAGAGGAAGAATCTGTTCATGTAAACGATTGTGGGAATTCTAAGGAATTGCCATCATCCACTACGCTCAACGACCACCCGCAACCTGATCTACAAAACAATTCCATAAATGATGCGACTGTCATTCTCCTCGATAGCCACACGGAGAATCCCGACGATCACGCGAAGGACGAAGGACGACTGATTTCATATTGACTCTGTTGACTCTTCTATATCTACCAAACAATCGTTCAATTTCTGTTTGCCGAACATTGTACTCAATGTTTCCACAGTACAAACAGTACAATGTCTTCATCTTTACTGAGTGTTCGATATATTCAAAGAGCGTTACCCTCAAGAGATCGGTCGGCAATGGATCACCCTGTATGATAAATCACTACCCGAAATTAAAAAAAAAAATTGCATGGCCTGCTATGCGTTGTCGTCAACCACCAGAGATGCAACGCGTCATTCACAGCCGTGGAGACCTAGGCTCGAGTCCCAACAGCCACACTAAATTTCATCCACACGCAAGGGAATTATAGTGGCCCAAAAATTAAAAAAAATACGACCCAGAAAAATAGTAACTCATTCAGCAACTAGGAAGGTGAAACTCGTTTTCCCTCTTTGCTGGTACTCTCTTTATATCTGCGGCTGAACAGAGATATTTCTAATCTCTACGCTGTCACCTACAGCGCTTAGAAAACATAGGCTATCACTTGCTATGGTGGTATGGCCTGCGGCCTACCACACAGCGTTGCTGTAGCTTACGACACCTTTATTGACCCTGTAACCAATCCTTATCTAGCTGCTCTAGATTCTGAACACGATGGGCTTTGTCTTCTCCTAGCTTCGATACCATGTTAAATTTTGGACATGTTCTATGCCATTTCAGATTAGGGCACACAATACTGAAGGAGATAGAACATATTAATAGATCGATGGAAGACAAGCCAAAATAGAGATAATAAATGGTGGCGTTATGACGATCAACATGATGCTTCTGCCAGCAAAGTCTCCAATAGGTCATTCAGCCAAGCGTGTCACACATCACCCCAGAAAAACCCAAACAAAGAATAGTCCATATATTACGCAGCTCCAACGCTATCCAGAGAGAGAGAATTCCTCTACACAATGTGTGTAAAATGAACTCCAAGTCTCTCCAATATATAGGAATCTTGGGGGGTGTGTGACACGTCCTTTATGACATTTAAGTCTATATTTTATTCTAGGCCGACCTAGCACATAAGTGGAATAAATTCAAAGTATATGTTCTGCTCATCCGATCAAGAAGATCTTTAGATCAATCTTACACCTCTCCGAAAGAGGAATCCAATAAAAATATTGGGATCGTCATCTGAGCAGCACAACCCTGAGTTTGGACCTAGTTGTCCAATTTTAACAGTCATCCTGCCGTAACTTGCTTTGCTGGCTCTTCTTCGCAAATAGAACAAAAAGGGTGAGTCACAAGGACATCACGCTCTGTTGACTCGAAGTCAGCTTAGAGGTTAAAACCTTTCTCGAACTCAAAAGAGTTTGATACTAACCCGAAGTCAGTTTGGAGGTAAGAACCTCATCAGACTTGATCCTAGATCAAGGTGTTGGACACGTGCCATCCTAGACATAAAGACTACGACAATCTCCGATGCGTCCAGCGGTCTTGCTATTAGTCTCTATCCACATTTCCCACCTCATTGGCCAAATGAGATACTTCCCATGAGTTTGAAACTCCATGGGTAGAATGCGAGCGAGGCATAGATCAAAGAGAGGTGAACCAACTCAATATCATAACGGTGCGGCAGAAGCACAACAAGGTTCGGCAAGCCTAGCCCCGTGTGTGCTTATAGTTCCAAGAAGCTATCCCCAAGCCCCCTGGAGCTCCGAGAGCTCATAGTCCAATTGAGGCAGGACCCTCACAACATGGTCTTTCCACGATTCCAAGCTTCTCACGGAAGGTTAGGAACTTGACCTTCCCTAGGGGCTTCGTGAGAATATTTGCGACCTGCTCATCAGTTCCTATATGATCGAGCTTTACAGCGTGTTGGAGCGGGGTCCCCTAAGTCTGAGCTTTGAAGACATTTTTGATATTTTTTTGTAAAAGATTATGTAAGTTTAGTTGTGTGCAACACAAGTCAAGGGGCTTTGGGGCGAGTCAAAGCCCCTCATGAGTTGTAATGGGTAAAAATGGTAGAACTACGGGTTGCAAACCACGGTTTGTGGACCTTAGATGAGCGCAGGCTAAAAGTATAAATAGGAGTCTAGATCGAGTAAGATAAGTCAGTTTTTGGAAAATAAGTGAATGATTGATAATAGATCTGGCTGTCTTTTGATATTTTGTGTGAATTTGTCTGGGTAGAAGGCTCTTGTTGGCTATGTGCGCGAAGACCTTAGTCCTGCTGTGTGTGGACCCCGCTGGCTGTGTGTGGACCCCGTTGGCTGTGTGCACGGGTGAACTGAAGGTTTTGTAAGGAAGATTTGAGTTGTTTATGAATAAAGAACCGTTGTTGCTGATATCTGAGCTTGAAATGCATCTTTATTTACGTCATGATCGCTCCTGCATGTTATTTCTGATTCCTGTGTTATCTGTTTTAGATCAATTGTGCAACTGTTTTTGGCTTTAGGTGAATGGTTATTCAATGGATCTAGTGTTATTGGGTTCTAATACTATTTGTTAAGAGTTATTGCATGGATTATGGACTCTGTTTTAACCTGCGCGCAAGATACTCTGCATAATTGACCTAAATTTAACTGTTAAGGGTTTCCTGGTTAGGGCTTCTATTGCGAAGGTCTGTTCATGATTGTTTTAGATCCAAGGACACCTACATCATTTAACTCTCTCTTAGGGTGTGGAAACTTGGTTCCAACACCCCTCCCTCCCCATATTGCTTTGGGTGAGATTTTGATTTGTGCAAGCAGGTCACTGCCAAAAGGGCCAGTAATAAGAGGTTTTTGTTGGTTAACCTTAACTCTGAACCTAGGTTAGGACCCCTCAAGCCAACAAATGGTTCCGTTGCTGGGACCGAGATCATTTTGAGAGAGGTTGGGTGATGTGGAAAGGTCAGTGGAAGTCGTTAAAGCCTGAGCTAGAGGACTGGTTTGAGAAATTTTTTTAGGAATTTTCCCTAAAAGAAAACATAAGTAAGAATTTGTTTACTGAAGAGTGGAAGAACAAGTATATTTTCACAGAGGTGCACAAGATCGTCTTCGTGACCTTTGTGCACGAATTGTAGGAGTGGCTATCAAGATTAGCAGAATTCTAAACCTGTTGAAAGGACGATAAGGTCATGCAGTGGACCTTTGAATTGATCCAACAGTTGGAAAACATTGATAATTCCATCACTCGGATTATAGATCACTGGGTTGACAACATCTTGGGTGGATTTGTGACAATTTGCAGTAGATTAGTTTGTGTCGTATTCTGAATTTGAAAGGCGTTTTTCAAGGGATTGAGAGGTAAATTCTTACGAACTTTGCCTCTGTTGATTAAGATGCTATTGTGTGAAAATGATATTTTGTGTAGCCACGTCGAGTGAATGACCCCTGATAAGATTGAGAGCACTACACGCAGTGGAAAATATTATCGGATCAATCCGAGAGGGGACAGATCTGTATACAGCCCTTTGAGAAACTCGCCTGATCTAGAAGGAAGCAAGGCTATGCACGCTGAAGGTAGCCCTCCTGCTACGCCATCGTCGAACTCGTGCAGGGGTAAGACATCTCCTACCCCGCCACCACCCCCATCTACGGAAGATATGGCCGCGCATATGAAGCTACCCACTTTTAAGGGTGCGAGGGATGAGGATATGGATCGATTTTGGTTTGTGGCTAATGTGGTGTGGACTGCGCAAAACGTTAATACTGGTGCTGACAAGAGAGCGTAGTTGGCTATGGAATTTGAAGGTCGCACTTTAGATTGGTTCATGGGATACATTGCTCAAAACGTAGATCCCACCATTCAGCAGATTAAGGATGCCTTAAAGCAACAATTCTGGAAGCCAAAGTCCTATTCGCAGTGTGTAATAGAACTAAAATATTTTAAGTAAGGGCCGAAGGAATCGGTTTGGGAAGTTGACCAACGACTGAAGCAAATCATCAACGACAGAGGATTTTTTTACGATGATAAGCAACATAAGGAATGGTTCATTGCCATGCTCTTGCCACATCTGCGCGGGCCTATGGGTCAGTAGAAGATTGATTCTCAGGCCGAAGCCCTGGAAATTGCTATGAAATTAGAAGCTGCGCCTAAAGAAGATGCTCAATTTGGAGCGCTGCAAATTCAAAGATAGTTGGAAGATATGCACTTAGAAATTCAAAATTTACGCAGAGATCATGGTAAAGAAGTTGGCACAGATGTTTGGTGCATATGCTGCAAGGGTGTTGGCCACACCAAAGATCAGTGCCCTCTATTTTCGGATTACCTGTAAGCTGAGGGACCAAATCCACTGCGCCCCAGGGATGCTGTTGGGCCTAGTACCCCCACAATATGGTGCGCTAATTGTTGGGTGGCTGGACAACACGATACATACCATTGCCCGCGGTTAGGAGCTTATGTGCCAGAACTGAAGCAACAATGGTGCAGATTTTGTTCTTCAGTTGGCCACGATGAACACCACTGTCGGATGTTTGACCTAATGGTAGACAATGCGAACCTTTAGAGAGTGCAGGCTGACCCTTCGTCACCAGCATCTCCCTCTGGATGGGGAGGATCTCCAACAAGAGGAAGGGGATGGGGGAGAGGTGGAGGCGCAGGTCGGGGAAGAGGGCAATTAATTTTCTATAAATGTGGAGACGCTAAATATTATGCGTGTGGTTGCTTGAACCCGACGCAGGTATTGTAGGAAATTTGATCATGTAATTGAAGATTGTCCCGTGTTAATAGCTAAAATGCAGGAAAAGCAACATACGCCTACACAAAACATACAAATGGTTAAAGTTGAACCGCGCGATGATGGTCCAAGTGTAAACGTAATTACACGCAGTGGTGTTGCTACCAGAGGGAATGAGGAAAAGATCGATGCCGAGCCACTAATGAGAAAGGCATCTAACAAAATGGAAGGACTCAACCTGTAGAAAGAAAAATAGACTTTCATTGAAGCCAGGAAGGATTTTGCTGCTGTAGGAGCGTCCACATCAAGGTCTATCATGGAACCAAAGGTTGATGATGAAGTGAAACCATTCCTACAAGCCTGCATTAAGCTACTGCACAATCAGAAGGCAATAGATAATCTCCAGGCCCCGATAGACAACGTGGAAAAAGAAGTTCCTCGAACGGAGACTAAGGCCATGAACAAGATTTATAAGTACAAGAAAAGAACTGGTTGGGAGATGCACATGACTGTGTAGATTGGAGAGTACAAAATGGATCAAGTCATCTTAGATATGGGGTCTGATGCAAATGTTCTACCTAAGCAAACCTGGTAAAATATGGGATAGCCAAAGCTCGAATGGTCCACCATTCAGTTACTTATGGCTAATCAGCGAAAGATCATTCCACTTGGACGACTTATACAAGTCGTGGTAGACATTGCAAGAGTAAAGGTATCCACGGATTTCAAAGTAATACAAATTGTGGATGATGCAGACCCCTACCCTGCGCTGTTAGGATTAGATTGGACTATTGATATGGGAGGCATCATCAACCTAAAGCATAGGAGCATGATATTAGAGAATGATGGTGCACGGGTGATAGTTCCACTGGATCCTGCAGAAGGGGAACGATATACAAAACCAATACGCGAAGAAGATGATGTCAACCATATTTACAAGATCACTGCATGGGACGAAGATTGGATCAACTCTACAGCTGATGGGATGCTAAACTGGGAGAAGGATAGTTCATGCTTCTCAGACTTGGATGGCGAGATGGAGAACTGGAAGAATCTTTTGCACGACGTGTATGCGTTGCGCCTCAAGATCACGAAGAACTTCCTGTGCATCTCCTCAAAGGTAAGTGAATTACCCTATTTTGATGGTTCTGATAGTGTCAAAGAATTTTTGGAAGCATTGGAAAACGCCGTCCCAGAGGAATGAAGGTTTTGGGTGCTTGATTTGGCTATGCACGCAACTCCAGTGCATTGTTGGGAGATGCACAAGGGAGATTTTCAGGACTGGGAGGAATGTAGCAAAATGACGACATTGCGCTTTGAACCTCCAACTACCCCACCAACTAAGATTTTTTATGGTCAGGGAGATCCGTGCAAGCACCTGGCCATGTGGATGGAGGTATGGGATGAAAAGCCCTGGAACGAGTGGGTTCATAGGTTTATTCATTCGTTGGCGCTGGTACCCACCACATGGTATCTAGAAGTTGAGCTACACCGAGGCACTTACCACTGGACTATGATGACTGACGATTTCCTGGCAACCTTTGGCTTGGTTGGGGGCTTGGAGAAATTGGATGAAGCCCTTGTCTTTGATGAATCCTGACCCCGAAAGGAATGTGCTGCACTGGCCTGGGAAGCACAGATGCAAGACATTGTCAACTGTAGGAACTTGTCAATAGAGGATAATGAAGATGACCCAAGGAATGTTAACATCCCTAAATCTAAAGGATAGCGCGCAGTCGTAGGGCCCTCATTAGGGATGGTGGATGTAACTAAACCTCTGAAATTGAAGGAAGTCAACATTGGGATAGAAGATCAGCCCAAGTTGCCCAAAATTGGGGAATACTAGGATGATGATACAATAGGAAAGATTGCGGAGTCACTGACAGAGTATCAGGATCTGTTTACTACAAAGTTCTCTGAGTTCAAGGGAATTGTAGGGCATTTGGGTGTTATGAATATCACATTGAAGCCAGATGTGCGCCCTGTGAAGAAGCGACCATACTGATTGAATCCTAAATACAAGCAGAAAGTAAAAGAGGAATTAGAAAAGATGGTGGCTGCAGGCATCATTGATTCTGTAGAGCAGTTTGATTGGGTAAGCCCAATGGTGGTTCAGGAGAAGAAGACCAAATGAGAGATAAGGATTTATGTAGATATGCACAAACTAAATGATGCCTGTGTGCATGACCCCTTCCCTACTTTGTTTTCTGATGAAATCCTAGATAATGTAGGAGGACATGAAGCTTATTCATTTACTGATGGATTTTCGGGGTATCATCAGATTAGAATTGCGCCTAAAGATCGTAGCAAGACCACCTTCGAAACAGAGTGGGGGTATTTCTAGTATAATGTCATGCCGTTCAGATTGAAAAATGCACCTGCGATCTTCTCACTCATGGTTGTGGCCGTGTTCAAAGAATTCATGCATAAGTTCTTGGAGGTATATTTTCACGACTGGACAGTGTTTGGATTGGTGAAGAAACATGTGTCAAACCCGTGCATGATGCTTGACACTTGTAGAAAGCACCAGATTTCTCTTAACCTGAAGAAATGTATATTCTGTGTGCATTTTGGAATTTTGTTAGGGCATATAGTATGCCAACAAGGATTGATGGTAGACCCAGCCAAGATAGCAGTTATCATCAACCTAGAAGTTCCTACTAATGAGAAACAATTGCGCTCCATCTTAGGACACACCGGTTATTATAGGAAGTTCATTAAGGGGTATGCTCTGATCACTGCGCTGATGGAAAAGTTGTTAAAGAAGGATGTGTCATTTTTGTGGGATGAAGAATGTCAGAAGAGATTTGAGCTAATGAAAGAGAAAATGGTCACTGCACCTATCTTGATGTTCCCAGACTAGTTTAAGGTTTTCCATGTGCATGTGGATGCATTTGGTATAACACTTGGGGCTGTTTTAGCGCAGTCAGGAGAAGGAGACATTGCTCACCCTGTTGCTTTTTCCAGTAGGAAGCTCTCAAGTGTAGAGCGCAACTACTCAACTACACAAAGGGAAGGATTGGCCATGGTGTACACTCCGCAAAAATACAGACACTATCTGCTAGGAGGGAACTTCAAAATGTTTACTAACCATTCTACTTTAAAATACTTGGTCAATAAGCCTGTGTTGGGGGGGGGGGAATTTGAAGATGGTTGCTGCTATTTCAGGGGTATGACTTTGAAATTATTGTGAAGCCTGGAAGATTAAATACCGGACCTGATCATCTGTCACAGATCGAAAATGGGGAAGAACCACCCAGTATGGAGGAGGGGTTACCCGATGCGCAACTCTTTGCTATTAAGGTGGTTGATGAGCACTTTGCTGATATTATTCACTTCCTGAACACTGGAAGCGCCCCTGCTGAATATTCAGTACAACATAAGGAGTTGGTGGCGCGCTCAGCTGATTTTACTTTGATTGCGGGTCAATTGTATAAGTTAGGAGCAGATGAAGTATTGAGGAGATATGTGTTGGAACATGAAAGGCAAGATATCTTGGCTGAGGCGCATGGAGGGATGGCTGGAGGCCACTATGTTGGAAAAGCCACTGCGCAGAGGGTGTTGCGTGTTGGGTTATGGTGGCCCACGCTACACAGTGATGCACATGCATACTGCTGAGCTTGTGATGCATGTCAGATGACAGGGAAGCCCTCACATAGAGATGAAATGCCCCTACAACCACAGATGGCCCTGCAGGCCTTTGATAAATGGGTTATAAATTTTGTTGGACCGATCAATCCTCCAGTGAAGAAGACTGGAGCGCGCTATATCATTACGGCCACTGATTATGTAACATGATGGGCAGAGGCGAAGGAAGTTAAGGACTGTACTGCAAATACTGCGGCGCACTTCATTTTTGAACACATTTTGACTAGATTTAGATGCCCGAAGATTTTGATGAGCGATAGAGGTACACACTTTGTTAATGAAACAATTTAAGCTTTGAGAGAGGACTTTCAAATCCATCACCAGAAGAGTACCCCTTATCACCCACAAGCAAATGGCGCAGTAGAGGCTTTCAAATTTTTTTTGGAGAATGCGCTCACCAAGATTTGTAATGGCAATCAGAATGACTGGAACATGCACATCCCTTCTATGTTATGGGCTTATAGGACCATATGCAAGAAGTTGACTGGGAAAACCCCTTTTTGGATGGTTTATGGGCAGGAAGAAATCATGCCAATGGAATATATTGTCCCAAGCCCGCACATCGCAGCTTTCAATAATATGGCAGAGCCTGAAATTATGGAGGAATGCTTGGCGCAATTAGTTTCCTTAGAAGAAGATAGGTTCATCGCTAACTTCCATCAGCGAGTGCATAAGGCACGCGGAAAGGCCTAGCATGATAGGCACACCAGACAAAAAGTATTTAAGGAGGAAGATTTGGTCTTGTTATACGACAGTTAGTTTGCGTGCCACCTAGGGAAGTTCAGGAAGCATTGGTTGGGGCCATATATTGTGAAGGAGATCACTGATGGCGATGCAGTGCGCTTGGCCACACTGCGCGGTGAGAATCTTCCTATGTATTTCAATGGAAGCTGACTAAAGCTGTATAGGAACAATATGGTGCTGACCAAATGAATATATGGCCAGAGCATAAGAATCAAAGGGTCTGCGCGCAACATAGGGGAAAGGCACAGACAAGTGCGTTAGAAGCACAGGGGTAATGCGCAGGTGAAAAAACTAGCCGTTGGAACAATGAAACTGAGTGAAAAAATGATTTTACCGTTGGATGGAGCGTGTTTTTCACTTATAATGAGGCAATCTTGGAGGATTTTTTTACCATTTTTCCGAAGGTAAGTGGAAATTAATGAAAATCTGAGCGTTTTTACCTCATATTGCTTATAAAAGGAAGGGCGCGAGTCACAATTGGTTCCTTTGCTTTCTGAATATTTTGCGCCCCGAGATTATCCGTGATTTTTGCCATAGCGCTATATGTGATCCATGTATGTCTGATCGAGAAAACCCATTTGACATCAGTAATCCAGAGTTTATCTTCCGATCGAGAATGACAGCCACCAACCTTACGGAGGAGCACTCTGACCCCCTCACTGCATCAACTGAGTTGAGATATGATGACGTTCGAGAGGTGATCCCTGAGTTTGAAGAAGTCATGTCCACACTGGCTAAGGGAAAAGGGAAAATTTCGAAGTGGGCTTCCTCGAAGCCGCACAACTCTCCATGAAATGTGACGTCCCCACGTCAAGCCACTAAGGATCGGTTCCCCATGGGTGGTCCCTCGAAGAGACCAATGAGTGCTGTAGAGGAGGCCGTGTTTGTTGAACCCATCTCTTGATGGTTTCCATATGTCAAGACGGGAAAGCCCTCTATGTGTGCACCAAAGAACGTATATTCAATACAGGAATACCTTCAGACGTCCTTGATCCCGCAGGACGTTCCCCTTGCTGGTGATATGTTCGGCAAAATCCCGAATATCAAGTTTGATGACCATGATTTGGAAAATGTAGACACATTCCCTGAGCTAGCGCTGGAGAATTATTTGGAACAAGTGCTTTATGAAGAGGCGTCAAAGTTTGAGACAATGCCTTGGTCGCACGGGGTAAACAATGCCGGGATCCTAAATCTGCTGAGGATTCCACATTTTGGGAGGTACCCAATCACCAACATCTGCGTGCACCGCTGTTAGCCTTAGTCCATGATGGTTGCCTGTGGATTCAAGGGAGAATTCTGATAGACACCAGGCTGATCCATCAGATCACCGACCTGCCCAAGAAGGGGCCTCATCCAATGATGGGTTTCGGGAAAAACAATGAGCTTAAGGTTACGACAGACGTAAAGAAGAAGTACAAGGTGGAGAGGGATAAAATGGGATTCCTGGTTCAAACCATTGCTGGCCTGAGAGTGCACCTGGGCACTCTAGTACTTGGTTACAAGTTAATACGAAAATGTCGCCCAAAGGCGGTCCCGGCGCACGACATTGCTTTGGCGAGGCAATGCGAGAAATGGGTCAGTTATAACTGGTCCCAGTGCCTTTGTGAAGATTTTTTGGATAATGTGCGCGAGGTGTAGGAGATGGGTAGACAGTTCTGCTACTCTTGGCTGTTGTTGCTCATTGTGCTGGTAGCATGGGAGACTCCGATAGATGTAATCCTCCCCGAGATAGAGCCAGGCGTATCCGAAGGGGCACACTACGCCAATCTGTGGGATTCCCCTGATCCCCAACGCGTAAAGGAAAACAAGATCTTCTAGGTACTCTTTGAAGGCGCGTTGGTTGCTGCCATCCATTCACGACCCAAACTCTCGCCAGCAATATATGAGAAATACAAGAGCGTTGCCGAGTTCCAAGTAACCATGCACAATGTGCAGATCAGGTCGCGCAAGGACCCTGCATGGTATAACTTGCCATTCATGTTAACAGAAGCAGAAGTTGACCAGGTCGTGGAAACTTGGCCGAAATCGTGGAAAGTCGGGCTCGGTTCCACCCATCCCATTACGCCATCCACATTAGGAAAATATACAACTCCGAAGGACACAGAGAAAGAAACCGAGCTGCGCACTGAGAAAGAGGTTGAAATAGGGCCTGAGAAGAATGGCGAAAAGGACCGAGAGGCAGAAGCGGAGAAGGAGCTAGACACAGAGAAGGATACAGAGCAGGATTTTGGAGGTGAGGATGATGTGGACCTCGACGGTTTAGATGGGATAAATGGGGATGGTGCCGAATCTCCGCACGACACAAAGAGAGGCGCAAAAGCTTCAAAAGGTATGCGCAAAAAGCGAAAGGAGTCCAAGGCCATAGGGGATGAAGAGGTCACTCTAACAGAAGAGGACCTCGATAAAATCATGGACGCAGTCGCTTATGTGTCTGAGGATAGATGGACTGCTATAGAGGATAAGTACAAGGCTGTGGTGGAGGCCTTGCAGTCTAGATTGCAGGTCCCGCAGCTGAAGGAAGACACCTTGCAAGCGAGCGTAGATCAAGTGAGGCCGATTCAAGAAAGCATGCCGACCACCGCGATCATCACAATGTCAGAGATCAGAATTTTCCCCTTCCCGGGAGCAGCCATGACAGTAGAACAACTGGAGTTGTGCGCACAGGTGCAAACCTGCCCAGAGATCGGAATTGATCTAGAAAAGCTACCAAGTGGAAAGCTGCACGCTCTCCACATATTTATTTCCACAGAGTTTCAGAGCAGGGAGGCACGCACACATCAACAATTAAGTGAAGCCGATTAGACAATTGCCACAAAAACAGCATAATGTTAGGTCCCTATATTACTAGTATAGTCCCTCATTGTTGTTAGTGTAACCCCCTTATTGTTATTATTGTATCCTTGTAACCCCCATATTGTTATTATTGCGCCCCTAAATTATTATTGTTAGGTCGGCTAGGATTACATTGTGGCCCCACTAGGATTACATTATGGCCCCATGGACTCCTATATATAGGAAGGAGGTTTTGTAAATTGTATCATCCAAGAATTTTTCATTTATGTAATGTATTAGAGGTTTCCCCCTCGAAGTGGCTTATTTTTAAGGCGTTGATATCTCTTTTCTTCTATTTTTGGAGCTGGTTACACAACATTTGGTATCAGAGCTTTGGATTTTAGGGTTTCGTTGCTCTAAACAGGTCATAGTGGCATTTTCGCTATAAATTTTTTTCTACGAAGGTTCAGAATCTGAAATTTTTAGGGTGCGAAGTTGAAATCCTGAGGAAACTCGTCAAAAATTTTTAGAGCTTGGTTCGAAATATTTTCAGAGATACGATCTGTGGAAGGTAGTGCTTTTTCAGGCTTCCGAATTTCATGTCAAAGAGGTGATCGTGGGAAAAGATTCATAACTCTCTCTGAGCATCAGATTGGAGTGCCGTAAAAAGTGGTTGCAAGTACACAGACTGTAGTTTCTTGGCTATCAATTTCAGAGCTGAAGGACGAAACAATGACACGTGGCAAGTTGTACAAATTCACTCTAATGAACCAGTCCATAATTAGGTCATTGTGGGAGATTGGACACAACTTTGTCTTGGAGAATCCAAATCAGGTTAGACCTATGGCATTCAAAAGAGAATTCAGAGGGCTACATTGGTGCCTAAATTCAAATGTTGAAGTGCTGCAATCACAGTGATAATCCAATTTCAATATCGAGCTCCTCAAAATCAAGAAAAATGTGTGTATTTTTTTCCAAATTGCATAAGTCTTGTTTGAAGAATCAATTTGAATTGATTCCAAGGGCATATTGTAGAATAGATATTAATATTGGGTTCTAAAAGATGCCCCATAAAAATAATTCAAATCCCATTAATCCGTCAAAATGCTCTACGATGACTCATGAAGATGAAGAATTGCAACATGTCTATCAAAATTACAAGAGCAAGTGCACCAAATTTCGCTCTCGCAAAGAGCAACATAAAATAAAATGGAAGTTTTGAAGAAAGGCGTGGAAGAAAAGATGGACGGTTTGAAGAAAGGCATGGAAACTAAGATGGATGGCATGGAAGCTAAGATGGATGACATGAAAGACAACATGGAAAACATGAAGAATGATCTAAAAGTAGACATCGAAGGTTTGACAAAGTTGATACAAGAAATGTTTCCTAATGGTGAAAAGATAGTAGAAAAACCTCATGATGAGAACAAAATAAATGTTAATCGTGATTTCATAAACTCTAATGTTGGCGGGAAGAACCACCATATTCCAAAAATGGATATGAGGAAGTTTGATGGAAAGGATCCTGTAACATGGATACTACGGATGGAGCAATATTTTGATCTCCATAATGTGAAAAACACACAAAAGGTACGTATTGAAACTTTACATTTAGAAAAAAATACATTTGTATGGTATCGATGGCTTTTCTCTCAAAAAAAAAAATTGTCACTTGGTCAATTTTTATGGAGGAAATGATAGCACATTATGAGGATACAAAGAGCAACACCTTCTTTAGCCAATTGATAAATCTCAAACAAAAGGGTTTAGTGGGGGAGCACATTGAGGACTTCTAAAAATTGAATATAAGGGTAACTGATATTCCAGAGGAACACAAGATTGATCTCTTCATAGGTACTTTAAAGGATAACATCCAACATGAAGTTCGCATTTTGGAACCTGATTCATTGGAGAAGGCATTCAGGGTGGCAAGAAAAATTGAATGTAAAATTATGGTGACAAGGAAGCCTACCACTCACTTCTATAAAGAGGGAAGTGTTGCTACTCCTAGATTTCCACAACCTACAAGGTTGACACCACAACAATTGGAAGAAAAAAGAGAAAAAGGGCTTTGCTACAGTTGTGATAGCAAATACACTAAAGGTCATAAGTATGCTGAGAAGAAATTATTTTACATAGATTGTGAAGAAGAAGAAGAAAATGAACAAGAAGAGGATATACACCAAGAACCACCCCTAGAAGAGGAAGAAATGAATCCGACCATATCGTGTAATGCCCTGGCAGGAATTACCACTCCTCAAACTCTCAAGATAGAAGGACATATAAAGAAGAAAAGGGTAATAGTGTTGATTGATTCAGGTAGCACCCATAATTTTATTCATTATAAGGTAGCCAAGGAATTAATTGTTTCCTATACCCAGCACCAGAATGTCAAGTGATGGTTGCAAATGGAGGAACTATAAATTGCTCTGGAAAATGCCATAATATCAAGCTAACCATGGGGGAATATGTATTGACTAGTCCAATGCTTTCTATTCCTATGGGAGGTGCTGATGTTGTACTAGGAGTACAATGGTTACAATCTTTGGGGACGGTAGCTTTTAATTTTCAAGAACTTTTCTTGAAATTTTTTTCAGAAGGAAAGGAAGTCGAATTACGAGGTATTGTGGGGAAGCCAGGAAGGATAATAAGCTCTAATGTCATGACAAAGCTTCTAAAGAAAGAACAACGAGGCGTAATTGCACAATTATGCTCACTAGAAGTTCCAACATCAAAATCATCTATTTCTGGAGATCTCCAACAAGTCTTGGACAATAATTCCAAGGTGTTTGAAACTCTCAAAGGACTCCCACCTATTCGTGATCATGATCATGCTATTCATTTGATTCCGGGAAGTGTTCCTCCAAACATCAGGCCTTATAGATATCCTTACTTCCAAAAGAGCGAAATTGAACGTATGATTGCAGAAATGTTAGAGGCGGGTATAATTCAACCTAGTCAAAGTTCTTTCTCTGCTCTTGTAATATTGGTACACAAGAAGGATGGATCATGGCGAATGTGTCAAGATTATATGGAGCTCAATAAGCTCACCATTAAAGACAAATTTCCCGTTCCTGTGATTGATGAATTATTGGATGAATTACATGGAGCAATTTATTTTACCAAGTTGGATCTTCGTTCAGGATATCATCAAATTAGAATGAAGACTGAAGATATTTCAAAAACAACATTTCGAACTCATGAGGGTCATTATGAATTTTTGGTCATGCCTTTTGGCCTTACCAATGCACCTTCTACATTTCAAGGGTTGATGAATTCCATTTTCAAACCCTTCCTTAGAAAATTTGTGCTAGTATTTTTTGATGATATAATAATCTACAATAGGTCTTGGAAGGATCATGTTGAACATGTTGACAGGGTGCTCAAACTATTGCAGGAGAAACAATTATATGCAAAAAAATCCAAATGTTTCTTTGGAGTACAAGAGGTGGAGTATCTGGGTCATATTGTATCTCACGAGGGTGTTAAAGTAGACCCTAACAAAATTAAAGCCATTAAGGAATGGAAAGTCCCCACAACCATAAAGAAGTTGCGAGGATTTCTCGGGTTAACAGGGTATTATCGCAAGTTTGTTAAGAATTATGGGAGAATAGCAGCACCTCTAACAACATTATTGAGGAAAGATGCATTTTCATGGACTCCTGAAGCAACTAAGGCCTTTGAACATCTTAAAGAGGCAATGTGCCTAGCACCGGTCTTAGCTACGCCAGACTCCACAAAAACCTTTATTGTGGAATGTGATGCCTCAGGAAATGGAATTGGTGCAGTTTTAATGCAGGAAGGAAGACCCATTGCTTTTGAAAGTCGTCCAATCAAAGGAAAGTATTTACAGAAACCTATTTATGAGAAGGAAATGTTAGCAATACTGCATGCACTAAAGAAATAGCGAACTTACCTAATGGGAAGACACTTCAAGGTAAAAACTGATCATGATAGTCTTAAACACTTTTTGGAACAAAGACTATCTTCAGAAGAGCAGCAAAAATGGATCACAAAGATGTTGGGTTATGACTTTGAAATAATTTACAAAAAAGGAAAGCTTAATGTTGTTGCAGATGCACTCTCAAGAAAGAATGAAGAGGTGGAAGCATTGCTTTGTGCCATTTCTATTATCCAACCAGATTGGATAACCGAAGCAAGAGATGAATGGAAGAAGGGAAAAGATGTATGGACACTCATTCAAAAGTTGCAGCAAGATCCTAGTACATCTGATACATTTAGTTGGAAAAATGATTCCTTATGGTACAAAGATCACTTATATCTTTGCAAGAATTCCCAACTAAAACAAAAGATTCTTCTGGAATTGCACACTTCTCCTTTAGAAGGACACTCAGGATTTTTAAAAACTTACCACAGGGTGAAGAAAGAATTTTTTTGGGATGGCCTTAAATCTGATATTCGAAAGTTTGTGGCGGAATGTTTGGTTTGCCAGCAGAATAAAGTGGAAACAATTAAGAACCCAGGACTTCTACAACCTTTATCCATTCCAAGTCAACGTTGGGAGGAGATTTCAATGGATTTTATCACAGGTTTACCTAAGTCCGAAGGAAAGAGTGTCATCATGGTGGTAGTTGATAGACTTACCAAGTATGCACGCTTTTGTGCATTATCTCATCCATTTAAAGCAAGTACGGTTGCTACTACATTTATGGACAGAATTCAAAAGCTACATGGAAGCCCAAGGGTTATTGTGAGCGACAGAGATCCCATTTTTACTGGAAATTTTTGGACGGAGTTATTTTCTTGTTTGGGTACTCAATTAGCTCATAGCTCATCTTATCATCCTCAATCTGATGGTCAAACTGAGATAGTAAATAAATGTTTGGAGGGATATCTTCGTTGTTTTGTATCTGATAAACAAACACAATGGGTCAAGTGGTTACCTCTCGCTGAATGGTGGTATAACACTTCCTTCCATACTGCAGCAAAAATGACCCCATTTATGGCACTTTATGGATATCATCCATCATCCATCACATCATCTTTAAGAGAAAATTCGAAGGTTCAAGCAGTGGAAGATCACATCGAGCATCAAAAATAAGTTCTCCAACTCTTAAAGGATAACCTGAATTTGGCACAAAATCGAATGAAACAACAGGTAGATCAACATCGCAGCGAGAGAAGTTTTGATGTAGGAGATTGGGTATTTTTACGGCTACAACCATACAAACAAATGTCCCTGAAGCAAGCTAAGAAGGATAATAAATTATCGCCAAAGTACTATGGTCCTTACAAGGTGTTGCAAAAGATTGGTACTATGGCATACAAATTGGAGCTTCCTGCTTCTTCGCGAGTGCATCCAATTTTCCATGTTTCATGCTTAAAGAAGGTTATAGGTGAAAATCTTTCAGTTCAAACAATATTGCCAGAACTTGATGAGGAAGGAAAAATCATATTGGAACCTGAAGCGGTCATGGAAACAAGAACTTGATAGCTACGGAATCGATCAATTTCAGAGTATCTCATCAAGTGGAAGAACTTACCCACTGAAGATTCTACATGGGAGGATGAGAATTTTATACAGAAGCACCCAGAGCTACTCAAGTGTTGATGACAACACTTTTTTGAAGGAGAGGGGCATGTTAGGTCCCTATATTACTAGTATAGTCCCTTATTGTTGTTAGTGTAACCCCCTTATTGTTATTATTGTACCCTTGTAACCCCCATATTGTTATTATTGTGCCCCTAAATTATTATTTTTAGGTCGGCTAAGATTACATTGTGGCCCCACTAGGATTACATTATGGCCCCATGGACTCCTATATATAGGATGGAGGTTTTGTAAATTGTATCATCCAAGAATTGTTCATTTATGTAATGTATTGGAGGTTGCCCCCTCGAAGTGGCTTATTTCTAAGGCATTGATATCTCTTTTCTTCTATTTTTGGAGCTGATTACACAACACATAACCGCTCCAGGCACAAACGACGCAGCAGGCAACCATGGCTTAGCGGGCGGACTTAGAGAACCTGATAGACATATTGTGCGGAGATATTCCTAAAGTCATCATCCTGGCATCCGTCACGCTGCATGTTAAGATTGAAATCCTGGTTGCCGCGCTGAAGGCCCCTAGATCTTAAATACAGACGGTAAAGGCAGAATTTGAATAGAAACTTGCTGCATTGCAGACTAAGCTGCAACCAGAGACTCCCCTGGAGGTGTGCGCATAGCGGGCCGACCTAGTTAAAGACGCATCTTCAAGCATTTCAGTCAATGTCGACAAGGGCTCAAAGCTACCAGAAACTACCATGGGAATGTGGACCTCTGTGCAAACAGATCCACTCGTCAAAAATATTACTCAGGAGCTGCGCGCCAAGGAGTAGGAGTTCGACGATCTGCAGGAGGGCTTACCTATGTTCATGTCGGCCTAGTGCATGGTCTACCTTCAGACAAGTGAGGCGCTATGAGATGAAGTCAAGGAGATCTGTCGGAAGAAGAAAATTTTCACTAATCACATGAAGTCATGGGAAGACGAGGCAATGAAGTTGTCTCAGGACCTGGATGTTGCAGTAAGGACCCTCAATTAGACCTTATAGAGTGTCGCCCTCGCTGCAGAAGGGCCGACTTCGCATAAGCTAGTACAGATCGCGCAGAGTGCGGACGTCTTGGCGCCCTTTACTGCTGCCATTGAAGAGCTCCAAAATAAGATGAAGAAACCAGTGCTGCAGTGACTCGGGACCAGTCACAAGATTGTGTTGGGGGCCTGTTGGAGCAGGGTCCCCTATGTCCGAGATTTGAAGACATTTTTGATATATTTTTGTAAATTATTTTCTCAGTTTAGTCGTGCGCATCATAAGTCAAGGGGCTTTGGGGCGGGTCAAAGCCCATTAGGGGAATTTTGAGGTCTAAAATGGGCCTCCTAAGAAAAATGTACAACCAAAATAAACTTTATGAGAACCAATAGGATTCAAGATGATGATTTCAACCATGGGGGATGATTCACCATTTTTGGAGTAAAAAAGTAAAAAGATTAAAAAATAATAAAATAATAAAACTATTTTTTCAACTCGTATTTTCAACTTATCTCCCTAAAGGTTTACTCTAATTTCGAGCAGGAGTACTCGTTGGATGCAAAATTTAATTCCTCATCCAAGGAGTACCTATGTTGAATACTTTTGATGGACCCTACTATATGAAAAATGAGAAATACATGAAAAAACGTGATCGTAATCACAATTTTCATGTGTTTCTCATTTTTCATGTAGAAGAGTCCATAAAAATTATGAAACATGGGTACTCCTTGGGTGAGGAATTAATTTTTGTGTCCAACATGTATTCCTTCTTGAAATTTTAGTAAAACCGTAGGGAGATAAGTTCAAAATACGAGTTGAAAAAATAGTTTTTTCTTTTTTCCCTCTAAAATTTGATGATGTAATCAAATCTTATTTTATTATTTCCACTATTATTTTATAATTTCCTTAGGAGACCCATTTTAGACCTCAAAATTCCCTTAATGCCCTCATGAGTTGTAATGGGTGAAAATGGTAGAAGTATGGGCCACAAACCACAGTTTGCGAACCTTAGATGAACACAGGCTAAAAGTATAAATAGGACTCTAGATCGTGTCAGATAAGTCAGTTTTTGGAAAAAAGGTGAATGATCGATGATAGATCTCGTTGTGTTTTGATATTTTGTGCGAATTTGTCTGGGTAGAAGGCATCTGCTGGCTATGTGCGTGGAGACCTTAGTCCTGCTGTGTGCGGACACCGCTAGCTATGTGCGTTGGTGAACTGAAGGTTTTTTAAGGAAGATCTGAGCTGTTTATGAATAAAGAACTGTTGTTGCTGATATCTGATCTTGAAATGCATCTGTTATTTACGTTATGATTGTTTCTGCATGTTATTTTCGATTCCTATGTAACCTGTGTTTAGATCAATTGCGCAACTGTTTCTGGCTTTAGGTGAATGATTATTGAATTGATCTAGTGTTATTGGGTTCTAATACTATTTTTTAAGAGTTATTATACAGATTATGGACTCTTTTTTAACTTGCGTGCACGATATTATGCATAATTGACCTAAATCTGTCTATTAAGGGTTTCCTAGTTAGGGCTTCTGTTGTGAAGGTCTGTTCATGATTGTTTTAGATCTAAGGGCACCCACATCATTTAAATCTCTCTTAGGGTGTGGAAATGTGGTTACAACACCCCCCCATATTGCTTTGGGTGAGACTTTGACTTGCACAAGTAGGTCACTGCCGAAAGGGCAGTAGTAAGAGGGTTTTTTTGATTAACCTCAACTCCGAACTTGGGTCAAGACCCCTCAAACCAACACGATGCCTCGCTGTAGCAAATCTCGGATAAAGTGGTACCTGATATCAATATGCTTGGATCGATCGTGGAACACAGGATTCTTAGAAAGATGAATCCAACTCTGGTTATCACAAAGGATAACAATGATACTTAGCACATGTCCAAATAGCTCACTGAAGAGATTTCTCAACCAAACAACTTCACAACATGCTATACTCGCTGCAATGTATTCGGCCTCAGTGCTGCTCAAGGCCACTGACTTCTGCTTCCTGCTCATCTGAGATATCGAAGTAGAACCCCCAAGGTGAAGGTCCATCTAGATGTGCTCTTGATATCCACCACACTTCCAACCCAATCGACATCAGTATATCTATGGAGTCTCAAACTCTTGAGAGTGTATCTCAGCCCATGGTTGATTGTGTCCCGAAGATATCTCAATAGATCCTTGGCACCAATCCAATGAATGTGATGAGGCTCAACCATATGTTGACTTAAAGTGTTCACTGCAAAACATACGTCCAGACGAGAGTTCACTAAGAACATTAGGGCCCCAACGAGTTTCCAATACTCGGTGGGATTTCCCAGCTCGAGCCCAACAACGTTTCCACACAACTTTTTAAAGTTGAGTTCCATCGATGTCGACATAGACTTACAGTCCACCATACCAAATCTCTCCGGTAGCTTCACGACATATTTTCCTTGAGAAAGGAAAATGTTGCCTGGCCTTTTCCAGACCTCCAAACCTGGGACGTAATGCAACAGTCCTAGGTATTTCATCTCAAATTTAGAAGCTAGCTCCCTCTTACACTGATGAATGAGAGGGTCAGCACCTGTTAGGAAGATATCGTCCATATAGAGAACCATAATGAGATTCCTTTCTTTATCAACCTTAAAATAAAGTTTTGGATTAGCATTAATTTGAGTGAATCCCAGCTTCATCAAGTAGCTATCTATCCTCTCATACCAAGCCTTGGGGGCTTGCTTCAACCCAGAGAGGGCTTTCTTGAACCTGCATACATAGGTGTCTCTATCTTGGACTTCGAACCCCAGAGGTTACTCCACATAAACCTCTTCCTTTATTGAACCATGTAGAGAGGAAGTCTTCACATCCATTTGATGGAGACTCCATCCTTGCATTGCAGCAAGGGAAATGATAGATCGGATGGTGGTATAGCGGGCGACAAGGGAAAATATATCATCATAATCTATGCCTTCTTTTTGAGAGAAACCTTGGGCAACAAATGTTGCCTTGTACTTTTAAGCACTATTATCAAATCCATGCTTGATTTTATAGAGCCATTTCGAGGTGACAACAAATTTTTCCTCGGGTCTCGAGACCACTTTCCAGAAATCATTTTTCATAATGGACTCATTCTTCGTGCATAACATCCTTCCAAACTTGATGCTTTATGACTTCTTCAAATGATCCAGGCTCAAATTGTACAATTGTACTCATGGCTACTAGATAGCCTTGGTATCTATTCAACTTCTTGCTTTCACGGAATGTCCCCCTTGGGAAAATATGTCTCTCAACTTCTTCGAGAGTGTCCCTAATCCATGAGGGTATTCTCTTATTTAAAGGAGGTGGATGAATAGGATCCATAGGTCCTTCAACATCGGGCATCGATTCATCCTTCGGCTCTTCCTGCTTCCCTGCTTCTTCATCTTCTTTGTATTCCTTGGAGCTAGGAAGATTTCTCACTTTATTGAGGGAAACATCTTCATAGAAGGTGACATCGTGGCATATCTCCATATATTCATCGAAGGTGACATATGGCTGCTAGATACCCTTGGTATCTATTCTGTTAGCCACCTATAAATTTTGTTATACCAAGAGGTGGCTAGACTTTTGTCTTCAAGCCTTCAAGAGATAGTTTCCTTTCAAAACCTATCATCTTTTGAAGTCTCATGATATTATTTTTTCCCTGAGTTAATCTTCATTGCTGTTTCCCTCATAAACCTGAAAAATCTGCTGTTTGCCTGAAGAAAAGACTGTTAAGAAACCCCATTTTCCATCATTATTACCCCTACAAACACTCATAATTGACCTTCATTTTTCATCCCCTTCTCCTCATAAAATCCCTCCATTTTCCTCACTTTAACCTTCAAAATCACTTCAAGACCTTTTTAAAAGCATTTGGTCTCCTTTCATTTGTTTTAAGAAGCCTTTTTCCCCTATCGGAACCCCCTAATTGGTTTAAAAACTCTGTTTTTAGCCTAAAAAACGCTTATATTTCATTACACAGGATTTTAGCCCCCGAGGGCTTAACTTTCAAAATCCCCGCTTCTCATAGGACCGGCAGCCCTGCAACCAGGTGCTAAGGGCCTAAAACTCCTCTTCTAACCCGTAAAAACCTTTTTCCTCCTTTGTATTTTATGAAAATCTGACTTTCCACTATGTTTTAAAAAGTCTGATTGTTCAAAAGTTTTGATAAAAATTGACCGTTGATTTGAACCGATCAACGATCGTCGGTCAATCGCATCGCAAACAAACATGCCAACCTTTTTTATTTGGTTTCTTTTTCCTCCAATTGTGATTGGCCCCTTTTCTTTCAAACCCCTGATCCCTTCGTTTCTTCACAAAACCATAGCCTTGCAATCGGACGCTAAAAACACTAAAAAACATGTCCAAACCCTTTGTTTCCTTTGTTTTTCATAAACCCGACGATATGTTTTAAAAACAGATCTCCACCTTCAATCTCTGCAATATCAATGGCCATCGGCACATCGCATTGGAGTTTTTCATTCGATGCGTTTAAAAATTTTTATTGCCCCGTCCGATTGGCGAACTTGCGATGGTTTCCTAACCGTCGATCTGTTCCGCCATACCCAGATCTGACGGTCCACATTGCTCTGTCCCAAACCTCGCATACCCGCCTTTGGCATCCATAAATTAATCTCCGCCGTTGATCTGGTTCTAAGATCAACGGCTCCAATCCAATCACATCGTAAAAATCTTTGTGCCATTCCTCTCTCCTCCTCCGATTGTGATCATTGTGATTCAATCTGGACCGTCGAAAAACACAAGAACTGATGGCCCAGATTGATCGTCCTCCGCCACAACCCCGATATTAAAACCCACAGATTAATCCCTACCGTAGATCTCTCTAAGATCCAACGGCCCTCATGTAATCGCATCACAAAAAACCATTGTGCCTTTCCTCTCTCCCCCGCCGATTGGCGATTGGATCTGGGCCGTCCATTTCATAAATCCGACGGTCCAGATTAAAACTCGACTCTCTTTGTTAAAATCAGAAAACCCTGCTGTATAAATTCGTTCGGTGAAAATCCGCCATTGATCTCTGGAGATAAATAGTCCACAATCACCCATTCACCCCCCAACCCTTGCCTCATATTTTATTTCCTTAACTCCAAGATTAAATCTGATACGTTGATCTGTTTCATCCAACGGTCCATATTTAACCCAGTAGACCCAACTCATTTGGGACCTGCCGCCCTCATTGATCAATCCTAGTCGTTCATTCCCTGATTCGACGGTCAAGATTAAAACCACCTTGACCCTGCCCCACATTTTTTCGCCCGTGCATCTTATCTCCATCGTGCTTTCCTCATGACCGTCCGATCTAACGCCCAAGATCTAACGACCAACACGCGGTTTTGCGTATTTTTGAGTCCGGAGGTTAATGTTTTGAAATTATGTGATATGGGTGGTTTTAAAAATCCACGTGTCAGCTGCTAACGCATATCGTGTTCCAAAAGGAAAAACCACCTTTCCCTCTTTTCATCACGCGACACCAGTGGTTTTGATCACCGAAACCACCTTACCCCATTTACATTACATCCCCTCGGTTTTAATCTCCACCGTTGATATTTGAGATCTAACGGTCCCAGTTTAATCCAACCATTAAACCATTGCCCTCCATCCATCGTCCAAAGGACTTCATAAATCAACCTCCACCGTTGAGATCTGGTTGCTAATCTCATCCGACGGCCCAGAATTATTCCGAAACTCCAATTTTCATTTAACTCTTTTTTCCTTCCGCCAAAGGTTTTCGACCAATTTCCTTTGCAAATTATTCCATTTTATTATAATGTTGCCCCTCTACATTATATTTTCCCGATCAATCTCGACCGTTGATCTTTGCAGATCAACATCCCGGACTTAATCTTCACCACCATTTATCCACCGCCTCCCCATCTAACCGAGTGAGCAATCCTCGCCATTGGATGCTTTCATCCAACGGTCACAATTTAACCTAAACCGCTGAAGCAGTCTGAACCCTTCCCCGCGGGATTTTTTCTAATTTTTCTTTGTTGTGCAGGTTTTAATAGTTTTTTCAATTGTTTTAAAAGAAAATTGAAGGCCGGGGATGACGATCCCCCAAGCCTTTATGCGTGAAGGAGATCATTCTGCAGGGTTTCCCATCAAGGTTTACCGGTGCCTCATGAACACTGACAATATTAAAAGAGCCCTATGTACGCTTTCGTAGCAACAAAACACAACATACATTAATCAAACAAAGAATATCAATATCCAGGGATAAAATCAATTTAGAAAACCTGTTTGAAGACTGTTAACATAGTTTTGAAAGGATTAAGGCATTAATTCGATTAATCAAAGATCTGATCCACGATTGAAGACAGTTTGAAGACCAGAAGACAGAAATTAGGCTTCATTAAGCCTAAAACACATAACTCAAGTAAATTAAAAGTGTTTTAGGTCAAAACAATAATATCTATCAGTCCGAAAAGCCTCCACTGCCACATCGGAGGCTAATTGAATCCTCTGCAGCTACCAAAAGACACCTGCAGCCTCAAAGCAATCAAAGAAGGCCTACTTATTGCCGAAACAGAAGATATTTGCATAAAGACACCTGAACAGTTATTACCAAAGAAAGAACAAATTCTAAAACTGTTAGTGAAATTATTGTAAAGGATAAGTAAGCCTCGAAGTCAATATTTTTTTCCATTTAGCCTAAAGATAGAAGAAACAGAGTACATGAAAGAGAATCATAATTCAATGCTCTCCTGCCTTAGGCCTTGCATGGTTTTCAAGGTTAGGAGTTGCATTTAGTGTAGAATTTATTGCATTTCAATCCTAAACTCTTCCACCTCCTCATTTCTTCTATAAATTCTTTTGAAGAAGATGAGAAGTTGGTTGGTTGGTTGGTCATTAGTTGTAACATTGAAACTCTTTGAAATAATACATAGTTTGTCTGAAGTTGAAGAAGAAATTGAAGTATTGGAGCCCTGATGATGTTGTTGCATGCTTGTTCATTGAAAAGGCTCTATCATTGGATCCATGAGCTTGGTTGTTGGTGAAGTATTCTGAACTGTTTAATGTTTTATCCTGTTTTCATTTTGTTCCATAATTTCTTACTACAGTAGGATGAAAGGTTTAGGCTAAGAAATGACTCCTGGAAGCACCTTAGACCTATTTATCCTTCACTGTTTTATGTTTTCTTTTGCTGAGGTATTTTAGAGTGTTTAATCTCTCTCTTTAGTCCTCATGCTTGTTTATTTCTCTAATAGTTCGAATAGTTGGTTTCAACATATTTTATGGTTCTCCCTGCTTGTCTGCTGCCACTTAAAGGCTGTTATTGAAGTCTCCCTTTGAAGTATCTTTGTTTATAGTGAGCCAAGGAGGCCTGTTTTGATCATGCCCTTTGTCCTTGCTTAAACAGTTGTCTTAAAGGTATTTTATAGTTGTGATCATAGATGTATTAGGTGTTCCCTCTTCTATGACTGCAATTATCAATGAATCTTTTTTGTTTTCTAAGTCATTTGAAATAAAATATTTGAGGAAATAGGGTGTTCCCCGAATCTTAGATTTCATTTTAAAAGTTGTCTTGAAGTCATTATTTGCTTAAAGTGTGGTTTGTAGAATTTATGGTTAGCCATGTCTATCAAATACCTCTTTATTGTTCAAGTTATGTTTTCAAAGTCCCTTTGTTGAGAATTCAAACTCTCTTTCCAAATCATTAATGTCCATCTCATTCCAAAAACCAAAGGATCCTACGGCCAAGTTAGATTTTCCCTTTGATATCCCATATCCATTGATAAGTTTGTCATAAACCTTTTTTTTGACTCCATTGCCCAATGAATCTAACATTTTCCCTTTCTATCTATCTTTCCTAGACCTTTCATGTTTTGCTATGTCCTTCAACCAATCAAACAAACAAACACTTGCACTTAATAACTAGTCTAAAACCAATACTCAAAACACACAAGATAAACCTTCGCAAAACAAATAATTTGAGAGATCTCTCTCTGAGAACAGGAGTACTAGATCCTGTAGCTATAAATATTGGTTCTGATGTTGCCTTGTCTTTTGATTTTCCAATCTATCAAAACACGAGGCACCAACATAATGGCGATCACGGTGGGACGACTGAGTTCATAGTTTCCTAGAAAGCTCTTATAGACTCATTAGTCTTTCTAACAACCATAGAAGCTCAGAAAAACCCATAAATATTTCAGATTGGCTTCACAATGAACATGGTGGTGGAACCATAAAACATTTTACCTTCACAAGAGCTAAAAAATTTCCACCTGGCGACTCCACTGACCTCCAGTAGGCCTATTACTTCACTAGTCCTTGCAGACTCCCTTGGGAATGCATTGAGCAAACCCAATCATGCTATTGGTGGACAAAAAAGTTCAAAATCTTCCACCTGGCGAATCCACACCTTCCAAAATACCTAATGAATCCACTGGTAAAGGACTCTGAACTGGTTAGAAAGATACAGTGACCTCTTATTACAAACATGGATCCAAGTATGGAAAGAGAAGCTAAACTAAACACAATATTGAACCTAATTGGGAAAATAGTGTACATACTTGATAAAATATTGGAAAGGCATGAGGATGATATAGATGTTGATTATCCAGAGCAACCTATGCTTTTCCCAGATCAAACACAAACTCAACCACTACAAGACCTAGACAATGAGTAATATATAAATGATGATCAAGACTTTATAGAAGAAGGTGAGCAAGATTATAGAGAAAACAATAAAGAAAAATCACTGATCATGATAGAGAAGATGGTGTACATGCTTGGGAAAATAATTGAAAGGTATGAGTCTAATTTAAATATTGATGATCTAGAGCAGCCCATGCTCCTTTCAAATCAAGAACAAACCCAAACACTACAAGATATGTATGATGAACAAGATTACAAAGAAAGCAATGAAGAAGGTTGTCAGGAAATTCCTGATTACCTACTTATATCTTGTACAATGCTATTAAGAGAACTTCATGACCAAATGGAAAAAACTAATAGTAAGCAGTGCCTTGAGGAAAACATAAGCCATTTTGAACCCACAAAAGATGAAATAGGAGAAGAGACAACACAACAAGAGTTTCTGCTTTTATGTCGTGACTCATTTCAGATTATTAAAGAAGAATGGCATCCTGAAAATCTATTAGGAACAACTCATGAATCCCATATTTTGAATAACTGTCACAAAAATCATGAGGATTTGTTTAAAACTAAGGTAGACCAGGAAAAACAAGAGAATCCTCAAGGTTCCCTTGCAAACACAAATGAAGGTCCCTTAGAAGAGGCTCAAGAAGACATTAGGCCTCAAAATCAACCAACACAAGAAAATGAAGACTACTGTACATCTGTCCTAAGAAAAAAGAAAATTCCTTCTCTCTTAACAGAAGAAGAGATTAATCTAATATTGAACAGACAACCAGCCTCCAAACCTTCATTTGAACAAAACACTTCTACTCATCTACTTACTGAACCTTGTTGTCTTGAATCAGAAAATACAGTTATAGAACAACTCAAAGAGGAACAAACTGATAACCCAATCTGTTTGATTGGTGAAATTGTGTATACTAATGATTTTTCAACTTTTGATCAATCTGATGATGATAATGAGCTCCAAACAGAAACTAATCATGCAGGGCAACCGACAGTGGATTGGTGTCATGAATCTCATTATCATCAGCTTGAAAGCAGCAATCATCCAATCCAATCCATCAGAAATAGCTTTCACATTTCATTATCATCAGCTTGAAAGCAACAATCAGCCAATCCAATCCATCAAAAATAGCTTTCACATAATTGGGAATCATCAATCTATTAGTTGTAAGGTTGAGATTAAAAAGCAAGAGGAATTTCTTGAGCAGGATAAAGATAAATAGCCTTCTCCTGAAAGGATGGAGGTAATAAAGGATACACCTGCTCAAGAATATGATGATCTCTTTACAGAGTATAGTCCACTGAATCAGAACATATCAGGACTACAAGAGAACAACACTGCAATATATGATGAATCCTCTAGTTCAGATGATGATGAAGATGAGGAAGTTTTTCTTTCTCGAAAGAATCTTTACCTTAATTCAGTGGAGAAAGAAGAAATGATTCTGGTAGAAATATATCTTCCAAATATTCTTAACCAGGCATTATTTCAAGATCCCTATGCTCACTTCTCGAAGACATTTAAAGAAGGGATAAAAGTTATTAGGAGTAGTGGATTACCAAAAGCAAGAAGATTATTTAGCACTGCTGCTAAAAAACAAAAAAAATGGGAGTGGCCCTATTTGTCCAGCCTGCGCAAAGAGATGAAAAATGACCAATCGTGGAATAATTTACTGGATTGGTTGTACTGGAAAAAAGAGTTCATTAGCTAAACATGTAAATATTCCAAGTTAGATTAGGTTAGATAGGAATGTCAATAAATCTCAGCTTTGAGCATTTAGTTAGTTGTTGATTTTTGTCTTGAAAGAAAAATAAAAATACAAAAAGCAATAGAAAAGAGAAAAGATGGCAGATTGTAAAACAAGAAAGGTACAACCCCATACCAAAAAAGAGAAATAAAGTCTGAAAGTGTGCAAGCTTAAATGCCATTCCTAAGAAACACACTCCTAGTTAGTCATACAGCCTAATCATGACTAATTAGTTTTCAATTTACTGCTGATAGGTTAGTGAAATATATTTTCCAAACAGCTTAATCTTGGCTTAATTAGTAAGGTAAATTAGGATTAAAAAACAAAGGTTCAAACAAGCTCAAAATTCTGAACCTATGAGATAGAAAACAAACTGGTTCTAATATGCCCAAAACTTGAACCAGGAAAGAAAGAAAGATAGCTCAAACAAATTTAAAAACAGAGCTGAAGAAACAATGAAGGAGGTTTTTAAATTTTCAGATCTTAAGCCTTCACTATTTTGCTTTAATTTTCTGCAAATAAAACTCTATGTGCAGCTTGTTTTTATGCCATAGATCAACAACAAGTTAGACTATTCAATCCTAGCTTGACTGCTTTTAAATTTCTGTTTTAAGAATTTAGAGAATAAAATCTGTTAGACAGTCTAATCCTAACAGATAGTAGTTAGGTAGAGAATTTATGAATTCAACTGTTTAATTTAAATTCATGGAGAAATAAGGTTAAACTTAGATTAGTTTCCTGTTTTCCAAAAGAATAAAATGTTGTTGAAGAGAATTTGCTAGTCTAAAAGCATTCTGAAAAGAAGAAAAAATGTTAGGATTATTAGGAATGGGTAGGTAGACTCGTTGTTTTGACAGAATTACATTGTTCTAAATTTTTGCAGAGATCATAAAAAAGAAAGGATGCTGTCAAATGGATTAAGACACTGGTTTAATGAAACCCAGAGATTTGCAGCTGAGGTTCTAGACACCTAAAAGAACCAGCTGTCTTCCCCAAGTGGAGCCACTGTTAGCCACCTATAAATTTTGTTATACCAAGAGGTGGCTAGACTTTGTCTTCAAGCCTTCTGCGAGAGGTTTCATTTCAAAATCAATATCTGAAGTCCTTAGATATTCTTTTTTCCTTGTTTTAATTTTCTACTGCTCCTCATAAATCTAAAATGTTCTTGCTATTTGCTCCTCATAGTGATCGTCGAAAAAACCCCATTTTCCATCATATTACCCCTACAATACCATACTGACCTTTCATTTTTCAGCCTCTTTCTCCTTCATGTAACTTTCCATTTTCCTCTAGTGCCACTTTAACCTTCAAAATCATTTCAAGACCCTTTTAAAGCATTTGGTCTCCTTCCATTTGTTTTAAGAAGTCTTTTTCCCCTATCGGAACCCCCCAATTGGTTTAAAAACTCTGTTTTTAGCCTAAAAAATGCTTATATTTCATTACACAGGATTTTAGCCTCTGAGGGCTTAACTTTCAAAATCCCTGCTTCTCATAGGACAGGCAGCCCCGCAACCGGGCACTAAGGGCCTAAAACTCCTCTTCTAACCCATAAAAACCTTTTTCCTCCTTTGTATTTTATGAAAATCCGACTTTCCAATATGTTTTAAAAACTCTGATAGTTCAAAAGTTTTGATAAAAATTGACTGTTGATCTGAACCGATCAACAATCGTCGGTCAATCACATCGCAAACAAACATGCCAACCTTTGTTATTTGCCTTCCTTTTCCTCCGATTGCAATTGGCCCCTTTTCTTTGAAACCCCCGATCCCTTCATTTCTTCACAAAACCATAGCCCCGCAATCAGGCGCTAAAAACATTAAAAAACATGTCCAAACCCTTTGTTTCATTTGTTTTTCATAAACCTGACGATATGTTTTAAAAACAGATCTCCATCGTCGATCTCTGCAAGATCAATGGCCATCGGCACATCGCATCAGATTTTTTCATTGGATGTGTTTAAAAATGTTTATTGCCCCCTCTGATTGGTGACCTTGCGATGGTTTCCCAATCGTCGATCTGTTCCGCCATACCCAGATCTGACGGTCCACATTGCTCTATCCCAAACCCCACATACCTGCCTTTGGCATCCATAACTTAATCTCCGCCGTTGATCTAGTTCTAAGATCAATGGCTCCAATCCAATCGCATCGTAAAAATCTTTGTGCCATTCCTCTCTCCTCCTCCAATTGTGATCATTGCGATTCAATCTGGACTGTCGAAAAACACAAGAACTGACGGCCCAGATTGATCACCCTCCGCCACAGCCCTTTGGTATTAAAACCCATAGATTAATCCCGACCGTAGATCTCTCTAAGATCTAACGGCCCTTGTGTAATCGCATCGCAAAAAACCATTGCGCCTTTCCTCTCTCCCCCGCCGATTGGCGATCTCGCAATTGGATCTGGGCCGTCCATTTCATAAATTCGAAGGTCCAAATTAAAACTCGACTCCCTTTGTTAAAATCATAAAACCCCGCTGTATAAAGTCGTTCGGTGAAGATCCACCATTGATCTCTACAGATCAACGGTCTACAATCACCCATTCACCGCCCGACCCTTGCCTCATATTTTATTTCACTAACCCCAAGATTAAATCTGAGCCATTGATCTATTTCATCCAACGATCCATATTTAACCCAGTAGGCCTAACTCATTTGGGACCTGCCGCCCCCATTGATCAATCCTAGCCGTTCATTCCCTGATTTGACGATCAAGATTAAAACCGCCTTGACCCTGCCCCACCTTTTTTCGCCCGTGCATCTTATATCCATCGCGCTCTCCTCACAACCGTCCGATCTAACGCCCCAGATCTAATGGCCAACACGTGGTTTTGCGTATTTTTGAGTCCAGAGGTTAATGTTTTGAAATTACGCAATATCGGTGGTTTTAAAAAGCTACGTGTCGACCGAATGCATATTGCTTTCCAAAAAGCAAAACCACCTTTCCATATTTTCACCGCGCGACACCAGTGGTTTTGATCACCGAAACCACCTTACCCCATTTACATTACATCTCCTCGGCTTTAATCTCCACCGTTGATATTTGAGATCTAACGGTCCCAGTTTAATCCAACCATTAAACCATCGCCATCCACCCATCCTCCAAAGGACTTCATAAATCAACCTCCGCCATTGATCTCTGGTTGCTGATCTCATCCGACGGCCCAGAATTATTCTGAAACCCCAATTTTCATTTAACTCTTTTTTCCTTCCGCCAAAGGTTTTTGACCAATTTCCTTTGCAAATTCTTCCATTTTATTAAAATGTTGCCCCTCTACATTATATTTTCCCGATCAATCTTGACCGTTGATCTTTGTAGATCAACGACCCAGACTTAATCTTCGCTACCATTTATCCACCGCTTCCCCATCTGACCCAACGAGCAATCCTCGTCGTTGGATGCTTTCATCCAACGGTCACAATCTAACCTAAACCGCTGAAGCAGTCTGAACCCTTCCCCGCAGGATTTTTTCTAATTTTTCTTTTTTGTGCAGGTTTTAATGGTTTTTTCAATTGTTTTAAAAGAAAATTGAAGACTGGGGATGACGATCCCCCAGGCCTTTATGCGTGAAGGAGATCATTCTACAGGGTTTCCCATCAAGGTTTACCGGTGCCTCATGAACACTGGACACATTATAATAGCCCTCTGTACGCCTGCGCAGCAACAAAACACATTATACATTAATCAAACAAAGAATATCAGTATCCAGAGATAAAATCAATTTAGAAAACCTGTTTGAAGACTGTTAACATAGTTTTGAAAGGATTAAGGCATTAATTCGATTAATCAAAGACCCGATCCACAATTGAAGACAGTTTGAAGAACAGAAGACAGAAATTAGGCTTCATTAAGCCTAAAACACAGAACTCAAGTAAATTAAGTGTTTTAGGTCAAAACAATAATATCTATCAGTTTGAAAAGCCTCCACTACCACATCAGAGGCTAATTGAATCCTCTGCAGCTACCAAAAGACACCTGCAGCCTCAAAGCAATCAAGGAAGGCCTACTTATTGCCGAAACAAAAGATATTTGCATAAAGACACCTGAACAATTATTACCAAAGAAAGAACAAATTCTAAAACTATCAGTGAAGTTATTGTAAAGGATAAGTAAGCCTCGAAGTCACTCTTTTTTCCCATTTAACCTAAAGATAGCAGAAACAGAGTACATGAAAGAGAATCATAATTGAATGCTCTCCTGCCTTAGGCCTTGCATGGTTTTCAAGGTTAGGAGTTGCATTTAGTGTAGAATTTATTGCATTTCAATCCTAAACTCTTCCACCTCCTCATTTCTTCTATAAATACTTCTGAAGAAGATGAGAAGTTGGTTGGTTGGTTGGTCATTAGTTGTAACACTGAAACTCTCTGAAATAATACATAGTTTGTATGAAGTTGAAGAAGAAATTGAAGTCTTGGAGCCCTGATGATGTTGTTGTATGCTTGTTCATTGAAAAGGATCTATCATTGGATCCATGAGCTTGGATGTTGGTGAAGTATTCTGAACTGTTTAATGTTTTCTCCTGTTTTCATTTTGTTCCATAATTTCTTACTAGAGTAGGATGAAAGTTTTAGGCTAAGAAATGACTCCTGGAAGCACCTTACACCTGTTTATCCTTCGCTGTTTTATGTTTCTTCTGCTGAGGTATTTTAAAGTTTTTAATCTCTCTCTTTAGTCCTCATTCTTGTTTATTTCTCTAATAGTTCGAATAGTTGGTTTCAGCATGATTTATGGTTCTCCCTGCTTGTCTGCTACCATTTAAATGCTATTATTGAAGTCTCCCTTTGAAGTATCTTTGTTTATAGTGAGCCAAGGAGATCTGTTTTGATCATGCCCTTTGTCCTTGCTTAAAAAATTGTCTTAAAGGCCTTTTATAGTTGTGATCATAGATGTATTATGTGTTCCCTCTTCTATGACTGCAATTATCAGTGAATATTTGTTGTTTTTTAAGTCATTTGAAATAAAATCTTTGAGGAAATAGGGTGTTCCCCGAATCTTAGATTTCATTTTAAAAGTTGTTTTGAAGTCATTATTTGCTTAAAGTGTGGTTTGTAGAATTTATGGTTAGCCTTGTCTATCAAATACCTCTTTATTGTTCAAGTTATGTTTTCAAATTCCCTTTGTTGAGAATTCAAACTCTCTTTCCAAATCATTAATGTCCATCTCATTCCAAAAACAAAAGGATCCTACGGCCAAGTTAGATTTTCCTTTTGATATCCCATATCCATTGATAAGTTTGTCATAAACCTTTTTTTTGACTCCATTGCCCAATGAATCTAACGTTTCCCCTTTCTATCTATCTTTCCTAGACCTTTCATGTTTTTCTATGTTCTTCAACCAATCAAACAAACAAACACTTGCACTTAATAACTAGTCTAAAACCAATACTCAAAAAACACAAGATAAACCTTTGCAAAACAAATAATTTGAGATATCCCTCTCTAAGAAAAGGAGGACTAGATCCTGTAACTCTAAATATTGGTTCTGATGTTTCCTTGTCTTTTTATTTTCCAATCTATCAAAACACGGGACACCAACATATTCAAATTCTTGCTTTCACGGAATGTCCCCCTTGGGGCAATATGTCTCTCAGCATCTTCAAGAGTGTCCCTAAGCCATGAGGGTCTTCTCTTATTTGAAGGAGGTGGATCAATAGGATCCATAGGTCCTTCAACATTGGGCATCGGTTCATCCTTCGGCTCTTCCTACTTCCCTGCTTCTTCATCTTCTTTGTCTTCCTTGGAGCTAGGAAGGTTTCTCACTTTCTTGAGGGAAACATCTTCATTGAAGGTGACATCGTGGCATATCTCCATTTCTCTTTGGCCAGGCACATAAATTCTATATGCTTTCTAAGATTCACTGTAGCCCACAAACATTCCCTTCTTTCCAGAAGCATCCAAATTTCTTCTCTTTTCTTTCGACACATGAAAGTAAATAGGACAACCAAAAACTCCTGAATGAGAAACTTCAGGTTTATTACCAAAGAAGGCTTCTTCGGGAGTGTTGAAGTCCAGAGCGGAATGTGGGCATCTAATTTGAACGTACACAGCAGTGTTTGCAGCTTCTCTCCATATAAACTTCAGAATACCTTGGTCACATAGCTGGCGTGGGTAGCTTCCACAATGGTCTTGTTATTTCTTTTAGAAGCACCATTTTTCTTAGGAGTATACACAGTTGTGGTCTCCCTCTTAATGCCAACTTCACTACTCATTTGACTCATACTCGGTCCTATTGTCGGTCTTCAAAACTTTGATTTTATTCCTGGTTTGATTTTCCACCAAGCCCTTGAAGGTACAAAACCATTTGAATGCTTCGTCCTTCTTCTTCAAGAAATATATCCAAGTCTTGCGAGAGAAGTCATCTATAAAAGTCATGTAATAGGAACATCCTCCCAAATATGTTACACGCAACATACCAGATAAATCATAAATTATCAATTGCAAGATATCATATGTCTTTGTGACACTTGAGGGGAATGGTCCCCTTGTATGCTTTCCTTCGACACAACCTTGACATATACCTTCATGGTCATTTTAAAACTTGGGCATCTGTAATATTCCTAAATTAACATGCAACTAATTGGAATATTAATTTTTCTCCAAACACATAGTTAGATGAATAAATGGGTAGGGAGGCCCATAAATATTTTTAGCGGCAATAAAATCCCTCTTAATGGGGAAAGGGATTATATTCACAGATGGATAAAACACCTTCATCTGTGAACAAAGGCTAATGCATGTGGACAAAGTCAAGTTTGACCAAGTCAACAAAGCTAGTATGGAGGAAGTGGAACAGTAATTAAGATAACTCAGTGGGAATATGGATAAGCTTAGATATTTAGAGTAAATCCACCTTGAGTGTGGAAGAAGACATTGCATGAAGATCTAGTCAAGGTTGACCAAATCCAACAACGCTGCTATGGAGGAGTGGCATTGATGATGGGACAACACAATTTTGGAGGGAGATTCATTGCATGAAGAGGGAAACCCTAATGAGTGGGACCTAAGGTGAGAAGGCTCACATTATTTATAAGGAAGAGGATGGCAACCATATGGGAGTTAGCTTATGATTATTATTTTCTGAATATATGGTCTGTTTAGACATATTACTTTCTCTTGCTGTTTAGCTGAGATTGTATGCTATTTAGCATAGGGTGTTCCTGATCGAGGATCCCATCTCTTCCATTGAGTAGCTTTTGGAGGAGTCTTTCACCTTATTGTCCACTATCTAGCTTAAGGCCAAGCTTCATATTCCTTTGACAGCGCAGATCCTATTGAGGTTTTGTCTGTTTCAGTAAGCTGCAACAAGTGGAGACTAGATCTTCAGATCTAGGCCATTTCAGTGCTCATTTTCAGTGGAGGAGGCTTTTAATCCATTGGGATGACAATATTGAAGGCATTGAGCTTCATTTTCATATTTTGGCTGCGGGAAAACTGTATTTTGATCCCTACAGTGCAGAAGAGATCCAGATCTGTGTAATTTCTGAAGGAGCAGTTGCAGGGTGATTCATTGCAACATTTGGAGAGCTGATTTTCTGAGTGTTGGGGATTTGCCCTTCACTTTGGAGATCGATTGGATGAGGCTATTATTTTTCATATATCATATCAACCACACTTTCCAGATCTGTAATTTTCAGTAGATCTACAGTCTTAGATCTCAGAGCTACACTTTGTACATGGTGTTTTGCTGAAAATCCCAAGGGGGTTCATTAGAGGAGCCTGTATAATGCATGGATTTGATATAGATCTGAATTTTTATGCACATAGCAGCTCTAGATCTGATGTACAACTCACTGCTGTTGCAAGAGTAATAAAATAATGATGTCAGGGTATTTCCAACTTTTATTCATGGTTGCAGCCCCTCTTTTTGCATGATTTTTGAGCAATAATGGCTTGGGAGGCTTGTTTAACTAAGCTACCATGATTTGTTTCAGATCTCCTTTTGTATTTGGATGTTATAATGTGTAAATGAATGGATCCATTGGTTGAATTTAACTGTTATTGCATATCTTTATGAAAAATGCATTTTTATTGCATGTATTACTGAGTTTTCCCACTTGGGAATATTACAGTGGTATCCAAGCATCATCTTTGCTCAGCATGTGAGTTTTCAGCCAATATGCTATAAGAAGAAGAAGAGAAGGAGAAAGGGATCAGAATGATGGAAGGAATGAGTTTCATCTCATCTCTTTTCAAATCTAATAAGGTCCTCACCAAGGAGGCCAAGTAGAGAAAAATGGAGAAAAGAAGTGGAACCACTTTAGGGTTTCAAGATGAGGAAGGTCCATGTACTTCTTATCAGCAAAAAGAAGATCCAATATTGCATAGAGCTCCAAAGAAACATCCTATGGCCTTTTCTTGAAGACAAGAGGCATAGAGATGAAGAACACTTAGATCATGGGATTCTAAGTGAGTATCTTGTAGAATATAAGTCTCAACCTAGAGCTTTCAAGGAGAATCTAACTCTCCCACAGTTCATTCAGCTCAAAGAAGAAAGGAGACCTTGCAGTAATAGAAGGAATAAGGGCAATAGATTTCTTTGGTCTACTTTTGATGGGTCATCCTCATGTACAACAAGGGCTTGGGGGATGAGGTTGGATGCATTTTCCCTGCTACATCCAGTAGTAGAGAAAGAAGCTGTTGAGATTGCAGCGCTACACCTTGAGGGTGAAGCAAGCATTTGGTGGTTTAGCCATTTGAGTCATGCAAGAGTGACTGCATTTGTAGATTTTACTAAAAGGTTGATCAAGAAGTTTGACAAGAAGAAATTAGAGGATAAGAATCCTTCACCATCACTTGCTGCAAGAGCACTTACATAAGGAGAAAAGATACTTGCACCTTTGCAAAGTAGTCTTGATCTCTTGACATCTAGAGTCCCATGCACTATTCTGGAGATGCACGAGGAGGAGGAGACTTGTACCAATGCTGATGAAGCCATAGAAGAGTAGCCATCATCATCAATAGTTGGGGAAGCTATCACACTGGAGGAATGAACCCTTGTAGTAGTACAATATGTTCCCAAGTTTTACCAAGGTATGCATATGTTTCCATTTCCTGTTATTTCAGCACATCATATGGAGGATTGTGGGAATATGCCATTGCATGACCAAGGGTCAAAATATATTGCTGATTTGGAGCAGCAAAATTTCACTGCACTAGGCAACCTTGATTTGTTCAAGGAGGAGATGTACTTTCATCCTAAAGTACCATTGTCGAGCTGCACACAACTCTTGGGGTTGGAGTGTATATTTTTGGAGGATGGGATGAGCATTGTCCTGAACCATGCCATGCAGAACTATGTGTTCAACATTGAGTATGATATTAAGACAACAGATGCACCATCATGGAGAACAACAATGCTGTCATTGAGCAGCAGTGATGAGTTGGGGGCCCAACCATTGTTGGAGCATTCCAATGACCTTCCCATATATATGACAGAGGATAGGCAGATAGTTGTTGGGGGACATCTTATGATGGATAACATCTCTCATGGTTGTGATGGATATTTATTGATGAACATTTTACATCATGATGGGAGGTTTTTGCCTACCACCTATTTGGGTCCTTATGGGGTCAACTTGGTCATTGATGAATGGTCTTCATTTGGAGATATCCAGGAGATCGCATTTCAACATCCCATGAAATGCTAAGATAGAAATCTGATTTGGGAGGATGGTATTCTCCATTGGAGGAATGCCACTTTTGGACATGATGATAGACACTCACCATGGGTTGGATGGGTGATATTGATGAGCAAGAGGTTGGAAAACCACTTTCAGATTTATGATACCGGGCAGCAGGAGGCAAGACTGCGTTGGTTACTCTTGAAAGAGTCTGGTCATCCTGTGACACATTCTATTTCAAAGGGTTGGTTGGTGGATGGAACTTGGCATGGCACTTACATCATATGGCAGCAAGGAGTTGGGATGTATTGGGGTGATGTGATATCTTTCATATCAAATATCATGTTGCTCCATTATTTATATGATGATGGTGTGGGGAGGCAACTGGAGATGTTGTTGCTTTGGTTGTTACTGAGAGAGTATGGGCTGATCTTCCCCCATAATTTTCATAATGTTGCAGGAGTAGGAGATGGCACTATCATGGTGCAAAGGGGCTACTCCTTAACCTCGGAGGATGAGGAGGTACTTCCACTTTGGAAGGGATATCCCACATATAGCAACATTATGATTGATGACTTTGGCATGAGGGATGTCAAAGGGAAAGACAACATCATGTGGGGAGCTTCACATATTAGATCTTCAATGCTGTCCCTTAGGAGGATTGATCCATATTGGAGGTCTCAAATTTTGGTAGAGTACTCCAAGGATCTTGGTGCTTGGATGATTCTTGATGGCCCGGAGGGAGATGATAGATACATGGTGGATGACGGGGTCATCTATTCTTATGGCAGAGTCTTATTGACAAGAACTTCTGGGCTCAAGGAGAAGCTGTTACTTGCAACACATGTGGACTTTCTTGCCATGCATTTTGATGTATATTATTCTTTGATGGAGGAGTTCACTTGGGAGGGAATCTAGCAGGATGTATATCAACATATGGAGAGATGCATAGCCCAGATGATGAAGTCAAAACCACTTCACTACTCATTGAGAGTGAGGGAGAAATTTCAGTTGAGCCATTTTAGCTCAATGACCACAGTACATGATAGAGGATGTACATTTATGCATTATGACTTGTACTCCTTTACTTTTTATGAGCAACATATTGTACCAAGGAGGATATTTCCTTCTTGTATATTGTATTGTGATGTAATTGAGGCCATTTGCAGAATTGATGTTGGCCATTCTATGGGTGGTTTGTGGGGGATGCCACATGATTTTTGGTGTGCACCATTGGCACCAAAATTTACTTCTATGATCCCATCTGGTAGGATGATTGTGGCAGCAAACAAGTGGCTGAAAAGACACTTGTTACACTTTGTTTTGAGGCAGGCAGGGGATGCACTGCACTGGTTCCACATATGGAACTATGATCCACCTCCCGGTTGTCATATGGCAACTTGAATTTATTTGTTTTTGCTTCCATGTATTGATGATGTTATTGTTATTATGGGAAGCTTTGTTGGGAGGATGGCACAAGAGTTGGAGTTGCCCATTGGGAGTATGATTATCTATACTTCATGTGTTGCATGTTTCAGGAGACACAATGGGAAAACCATGATTGCCACACTACACCTCTTGTCTTCATGTGGGAGGAGCCATTTGGAGAACTTGAGTTCTTGGGAGAGGCACTTCATGGATGTTTTGATTGGTGGGGTAACTTGGGTCATCCTTGGAGACTGTAATATTTCGGCCCAAGATCAGCAGTAGCCCCATACATATCATAAGTGGAGAGAGAAACAACGCGGGATGGACATTTTAATCCCACATATTCCACTATGCAACCCACCTTCTTTGCAGGAGCCTAAGGTGGAGGAGATGTTTCAGGAGTTACCATGTTGGAGGGTGACTCACTTTTTGTGGATGATAGCCTGGGGATGGAGGCTTCACATGGGGATGATGATTCCCAATACATTTCAAATTCCATGCCTCAAGAAGGCCTCTAGACCACATATAGTTGTTTCCATGGATATCCCACTTTTTCATGACGAGAGCCATTTGGATTTTTCACCAAAGGCATGATTTTACACATGGGAGGAACAACTTGAGAACACATTGATGAGAAAGTATCTTGTTCTTTGTAGGAACTTTTCACTTGAGGATGCTATAGGAGGAAGAGGAGAGGTTCTTCAGTTCTATCCTTGCAGTTGCTTGAGGACAAGCAACATTTGGGAGGGGAGGACTGTAATATTCTTAAATTAGCATGCAGCTAATTGGAATATTAATTTTGCTCCAAACACATAGATGAATAAATGGGTAGGGAGGCCCATAAATTTTTTTAGCAGTAATAAAATCCCTCTTAATGTGGAAAGGGATTATATTCACAGCTGGATAAAACACCTTCATGTGTGAACAAAGGCTAATGCATGTGGACAAAGTCAAGTTTGACCAAGTCAACAAAGCTAGTATGGAGGAAGTAGAACATTAATGAAGATAACTCAGTGGGAATATGGATAAGCTTAGATAGTTAGAATAAAGCCACCTTGAGTGTGGAAGAAGAAATTTCATGAAGATCCATTCAAGGTTGACCAAATCCAACAGTGTTGCTATGGAGGAGTGGCATTGATGATGGGACAACGCAGTTTTGGAGGGAGATTCATTGCATGAAGGTGGAAACCATAATGAGTGGGACCCAAGGTGAGAAGGTTCACATTGTTTATAAGGAAGAGGATGGAAACCATATAAATAGTGCTTATGAATAGAATCCCAGCTAATCATCTTTGCTTTGATTTCCCTTTTTCTATACTTTGTCTTTGTGGTAGCAGGTGCATTTGATGGAGGCTCAAGGATCTTCCCCTGCACATAATCCATGACATATTGATCTTCTAATGCCAAATCCAAGGACATCTTCCATGCATGATAATCAGGCTTGTCAGTCAACTTATCATCAGATTTGAAACCCTTATAGGTTGATGAGGCCATTGGTCCTTGATAGGATTTCTTCTTCGGTGATTGCTTTCCACACTAGCTTGGGATTTGTCTTCACCTTAGCTTTGATACCATGTTAAATTTAGACAACCATGGTGTGTTCTATGCTTAATGCAGTTTTACTTCAATCTTTCTTATAGGTCTAATTCAATTTAGCAATCACATAAACATGAAAGTAAAATGCTGATAGAACATAATAATAGATCAATAGAAGACAAGCCAATAATATAGATCAGAATTTACAATTCTTCTTGTCCAACAAAGATAGAGAGTGATGTGCCTTACGACAGTCAACATGATGCATCAACCAAAAAAGTCTTTCTCAACATCAGATCAGATAACCCTCCGAGTGTCACACACACCCCTCAAAGATAGCTCCTCAAAAGTCAACGTTGGTCAACATAAAGTCAACACACAAAAGTCAACGTTGCAGTTTTAAGGCTTCAGTCAACATGCTCTTTTTTCCTCTATCTTTGTGCCATCGAATGCAGTCTCACAAGATTGGAATTTCTACAAATTTTGGAGGTAAAAACTCCAAGGTTTGACCACAGTCAACACTGGTCAACGCACCGACAATCAACCCTAAAAGAGTCCACAAATTTTCCCATCTATAGTTCTGCACGTGTGAGAGAGAGAGGCATCCAAAGGCTGATCGAACCAATCAGATCACAAGAGAGTGTGATGAATTGATGAGAAAATAATCTCCAAGTCTCTCCATTTTACATCAGTCAGTGAGGGTGCGTGACACATATATTAGGCTTGTGAGCCCCCACATTACAAATCTGACCGACCTTGCACATGTGTGGAAAATAAAATCAAAATATATGTTCTGCTCATCCAAAAAAGATGATCTTTTGATCAATCTTGCACCTCTCCAAAAGAGGAATCCAAAAAAAATATAATCATTATCATATGAGCAGTGAAACCTGGAGTTTGGACCTAGTTTCCCAAAATTAACAGAAGTATTCTGGGGTTTCCCGTGCTTTCATTCCAAATAATATATATATATATATATATATATATATATTCTCTTTATTATTTTTGGAAGTAGAAAAACCTTTTTTTGTTCCAACGAAAAAATCAACAAGTACATTTAGATGTAAATGAAATTATATGATTAGATGTTGTTTGGTACTCCAATGGCTAGTAGCCTTCAAAGAATTTTTCCGAGAGAATCCATCTACTATCTTATGCAAAGGTGTTTCCTTCACAAAAAAAAGTTTCCACTATACCCTGCCTATTAGCCTATAATTTCCGCTATTTTGATACATTTATCATACGCAAACTGTTCGTATATGAACATTAGTGATATTTACTCCTATAGGAGCACATCTATACAAAAAGTAATAACACAAAGAGATATGAGAGAATTTAAAGGAGAAATCAGCTAGACCCAAGAGTTGTGTTAATATCTATCCTGCTGGCCTTCTTGAGTTGGTGTGATCTGGCATGTGCCTCTGTCCAAATCCATTGCAGCTTTGGAGAGTCCATATGCAAATGTGTTCCTGTGCCTGTAAACATGAGTGCAAGTGATATTTGAGAAAGACAACATTCGCTGACATGTTTTCTATTAAATGGGAAGAAGAGAGTAAATGTTGATGCGAGAAGGTAGCAAAACCTATCATATAAAATAGAAGAAATATTCCACATGTACAAGCATTGTAATTTTTAGTTTTTTTGTTCCAAATAAAAATATATAAAACAAATTTCACACAAGCCACAATTTTATTTTAAAAACAAAGTATTCCTAAAAGAAAGAACATTTTACAACTCTCGGTATTGCAAATATGCAGTATTTCATGGATAAATTAGGCTAAGACATCTTCATTTTGTTGTGGTAAAGTTTCCACTATAGTGCTCTTTTCAAAGGAAATGAGAAGCAAAACAAATTGAAAACATAAATATAGAGGGTTGCAAAACCCACTCGGTCCACCAAGTTTCTTAGCAACATTCAAAAGGTAGTAATGGATATTAGAAGTTGACTTGAGATATTTCTTTAATGCTCAAATGCAGCAAGACTATTAATTGCATTTTTTGAGTGCATTGCCACCCAACTACCCATGTGTTTCCCAGTATATTGTGACTTCGAAGGCATAAAACCTACTATATGATATTTCTTGGCATTATACATCATAGATAGGCAGCAAGAAAAATACAAAACCCAAAAACCAAGACTTGGACATAGTCTATTAAACAACCACACACACACACACACACACACACACACACACACACACACACATATTCACTGGATAACCACTGATAACATGATATTATTAACCTAAAAAAAATGAAAACAACAAAAAATAGGGTTTATCAACTTAAAAAACTGTCACAGACAAAGTTACAATATTGTTTTCGGAAAAATGATTTAACATTAACTCTAATAGCATGTCAATCCTTATGTAATGTAATCCCATTCTAGTTATTGATACCACATCCTTTCCAAATCTAGAATTGTGTGGTAAAGCATTGTATGACAATGGAAATTGCATTTGCCTCTAAAGCTAAAGCTATACAACAATTAAGCTTAAATTTTAAATGCAATACTCTAGGGTTAGTTGTGAAGAGAACCAAGTTGATATGTACAAAACCATCAGAGAAATTCCAACAAAATTGGTGTCCTACAAGGTGAAACAATTTTTAGTATTTACCTGAATTGGTTATTTCCCACACTGATAATTTGGGAATTAGAGATAATATCTTGTATCTACACGTTTAATGCAGTGATAGACCACCATCAATAATATATCACTCACAAAGAGAAAGCTACTCCATGTGCTTTTCCTTGTCATTGTCCTCTAGTTTTCCTACATGCCTTCCTTTTCTCTTGCATTTTCCAGATTCTACTTTGTTTGTTTGATGTATTTTTCCTTTCCCCACTTATGCACTAAACTAGATACCTATTTAAAATCTATAAAGTGTAGGTAGAGCTTGTAACCAACATAGAGTGTGAGTCATTTTACATATTCACAATAATTGTAAATGATTCATAAACAAATCAAAAAACAAATCACTTTACATCTTCACAAAATTATAGTAAAAATTAAGTACTTCTATCCACATGAGTTTTCATACTAATAGGGGGTGTTTCCACTCATGTGGAGAGGAATGTGTTGACGGGCAAAATTGTATTGCCAACAACAAGGGGGTCTCCCCGGTGAAAGGTCCCAATTAGACCTTACACTGTTTGGGATAGGAGCCCCATTCGGTATGTGATCCCGGCTGCCGCCATAAGTGTTTCCGCTCTTGGTTGTCAGATGAGAAGATGATGAAGCGGAGGTGAAGGTAAAATGACCAATCAGTGAAGCAAAATCAGCCCAAGATTGATGAACCACAAACAAAGATACAAGCAAGTCTAAGCACCGAAATAAAGGAGGGTATGCCATGAGTGGGCTCGGTGAGCCGACAAAACTAGTCAGACATACATGAAAGGAAACACACCAGAATTTAATTGAAAAATAGTTCACAATAGATCACTGACATGGAAAGGAAAAAATAAACACTGATTCAAGAGAAAATGTACACGCAACCGCTATGAATTAGTTCATAATCAATTGCATGCATGAAAGCATCCGTACAACATAGTGAAATATTAGACAACTAGTACTATCACCACAAAAAGCACACAAATCAATGCTAGAAAAGTGAATATATTATTAATGCTGCTGCAACATCAAATACATGTTTACAACTCGTCAAAACCCAATAGTGGAACGTGGGCTAATCATCTCAATGCGTGATACCAAAACACTAGCCTCGCTACCTCTCTCTCTACTTGATACCAAGAGCTGAGTGCCTTTAGCTCTCAAGCACCAATTCCTTTGTCATACTGGCCTCCATTGCAGAGCTAAAAGTCCTTTTAGTCACTTCCCGAAGTTGTATATATAGGCTGAGATGTCTTTTGAGTTGTTCTTGACTCTTGTTCTTCCCGAATGTTGGTCTGGCTTGCGACTTGGGCCATTTGCGACCTACGACCCAGGGTTATATGCGACTTGCGACCTAAGGTCATCTGCGACCCGTGACCTAGGGTCATCTGCGACCTGCGACCTAGGATTACTTGCGACCTGCGACCTAGTATTACTTGGGACCTACGACCTTGAGTCATCTGAAACCTGTGACCTAGGATTTTATCCCTTTTGCATTCCTCCTTCAGTGATCTCCGATTTTCACAGCAAGATGCCTTTTCCTGCATATCAGTCCTGTGCAAGTGACCAGGTTCCTTTGAGCTTAAAGTGAGGTTCTTAGGGATTCGTGAGGATCCACCTTGCTTTGAAAGGGGCCCTTTGCTTGCTGGGGAAAACCCTGGCTCTTCGTGAAAACCAAAAGCTTCCACCTGCAATCAAATAGCATTGGTCACATGTCTTAATGATCGAATAATAATTCTAGAGGCATATTTAATTAATTGCAAGGGTGATTTAATAAATAATAAATTTATACCCCCATGTGGTCAAGTGTTGTGCCGCTATGTTATCAGAGAGAATGGCTCGTGTAGGCTTTCCCTGCGCCTCTTCAATCACTGTGATGTCCATTGGTATTGCTATGGACTGAGTGCCGAATGTGGATCTGTAGTTTAACTTGTTTTGGTAGCTATTACTTCGTAGGGATGTGGCTTAGTTACTGCACTGAATGTTGATTCGCCAGTTTATGTTCCTAATATTACATCTAATACAATGCTTGGATAGTTTCAGGGTTTCAACCAATCATATTTCTCGAAAACTTAGTCTATTGGCTACTAGCTCCCTCTGGACAAAATCTCCACCTCTTGCATGACGGTGTTGCTGCAACACATAGCCTTTGTGAGGGTTTTCCACGTCTCCTTGATGCCATTATCCTCAAATGATGGTGATTTTTTTTTTTCTCTATGTCCCAGGGAACTACAGTGACTACAATTTCCATCGAAAATTTTCTTGATCGTGTGGTTGCGATTCTCAATTATGCTTTACATATAAACCCACTACCATGCTAGCGTTTCCATGTGACTTAGTGACTTGAGGGGAAATGCGACCCCCTAGAGGTCGCATAGTCGCAAGTCTATGTGAGTCAGGTTGTTCGGTCGATTCTGAAGCTTTGAGACCCAATGACTGGTCACACAGTCACACGACCATGAAAGTCGCATTGTTAGATTGACCCACACGTTCTGCAACCCAACGATTGGCTCACAGTCACAAGGCCATGCAAGTCGCATTGTTAGATGGCTCCACCCTTTGCGCGACCTAGCGACTGGTTGCACAGTCGCACGACCATGAAAGTCACATTGTTAGATGGCTCCACATGTTTTGCGACCCAACGACTGGTCGCATAGTCGCACGGCCATGAAATTCGCATTGTTAGATGGCTCCACACGTTCTGCGACCCAACGACTGGTCGCACTTGCCATAGGTCGCACTCCCTCAGATTTTGTTCGGTTGATACTTCTACGAGTGTCGGGCTGTAGGGACATGGTAAACGGGACATGATTAATGGGAGATACACAGCTACAACCGCCATCCCTTGTGTATTTGGGCATTCTGCATAATGGAGAAGGCGTAGGGTCATGTGCATGCTGAGTCTCACCGGCCCTCACCACAAAATATGAGGTCGTGCGACTGTTTGCATAGCTCGTCATGAGTCTGTTTCTCTTGTCTGTTTGGAAGGACATGGCTTCGAGAGAACGAAAATGGCAGACATTTCAAATGGAACTAGCAAGAGCGCAGATGGATCTTGGCCATGGTGTAGCACAAAGGACACAGTGTATGATGCCGTGGATTTTATGCCTCAGATCCACAAAGGAGCCCCATTGGTTTTAAAGCCAGTAGAGAGGAAATATTATTGCCTCCCCTTTGCCTCTTCGCTCAATTAACTAAATATGCGTATCGAATGCCATGGTGACCAAAGTTTTATCAGCTTCCCTGTTCTGTGTTCAATTGAGGCATGGTTGGTGTTGTATCTATGATGTAGGTATTCATGACCTGTTCGATCTGAGAGGCAATGTCGTGGTAGTTTTGCATCTCTCTCATGCGCCACAGAAATTATGGGAGCCTCCAAAATCATGTGGGACAGCGTGACGGCAAAGAAGAAAAACCCGTGAATAAAAGTGAAGACATCCTCTGCTATGACACATAAGATTTATCTATCTCTTGAATTTGGTGGGTGATTTCTTTTGAATCAAAGAGGAGGGGTTGGAACGGTCACGGTGGCGATGGTTGAGTAGATACCCACATCATGTAATCTTCTCATGACTATGCTAATAACAATATGTTACAAGAGAAGCACACTTCAAAAAACAACGCGTGGAATAGATGGGTCATTCCATTTTGCCACCAGTTCCATGATTTTTCTCCTCCTCTTGTTCAAAGCAACGACGTCCATCGTTGCCATACCTTCTCTATTCTAATTGGTGATATCACCATTGGGGGTACGCCTAGATCAAGCAGCATAGGAAAATGTTTTCGTGGAGTCTAAAGCATTGGGCTTTACTAATTCTTCTTCCCCTACTAATTCACCCCTTTGGTCTGAAATACGATTTCCACACCCAGCGAGCATTTTCCTTCTCCAAGCAGCTCCTTAGGAATGGGGCCATACAAATGAAAAAGACATGGTGCAACCAGGATTTGAAGTTTTCCCAATTTCAACACCTTTTGTTCCTCGATTATAGGTGTCACATATCTCCCACATTTATAATTTAGCTCGAATTACTCTTATTCTCGTCATCTGCCTAGACAAGGCCTTCAAATGTAGCCTTAGTTCTCATCCCCACATGGACAGGAGATGAAATTGTCATGTTCAACAATTGTGCCCTTGTTGTTTTAGTTTCAGTTTTTTTCCCTCGGTGTGGTGGTGACACTGTTGGGTATATCATCCGTGGGATTGACGTGCATGAAACATTATAATATCAATTAGTTCACAGTTACCTTTTAGATAATGATGTTCCCAAATAATTTACATGGGACCATGAGCTTGGTGGAGTACCCAAATAGAATGGCTAAATAATATATGGTGAACGTGCTTCTAATGGACATATGTTATGTACTTAATACACAAAAAAGATTCCATTCAAGTGTATGCATGATGATACCCCCCACACATGGCGTGATTGCAACAAAAGTATCTTGTCATTTTGATGAGAAGGTTTGTGAGGGGCTGGAAGTAGGTCAATTTCGTCCGAGGCTTCTACCATGACAATCTAGGGGAAACCTATCTTTGAGTTCATGGAGGGAATTTCAATTCTCTTTGAAGCAGGAAACCCCCTGTTATAGGTCAATTTGGGCACCATTCCCAATGACTTGGTTAATTGTACATCATCTACAGAACCAGTGAATAGGGTCTATCATTCCCTATCATTACAGTTGCTACATGCCCTAAGACAAAGAACAAGACAAATCATCCATGATTTTCATTTGCAAAGGTTTCCAAGATTTGAAGTTTATAATATATCATATGAGAGCTCACCAATGCTGCCTCTAAAGGGACTAAGTGCATTGCATATTCAAGTAACCCCACTCAAGGGTGCTCTGCAAATCACTTCCCGACATTCAAGGGTGCGTTGGTCACATTGGGAGTGAAATTATCATTGTTCCAGAATCTCCACTTGGCTCGTGCCTTCTAGAAGAGTTCACATGTGTCAAACTTCGAATCCATGTGTCCATTTGATACCTCTGAGACTGGGAACATGTCTTGCCTATTATTAGAAAGTCATTGATTGTAAAACTACCTTCAGCTCCTCTATAAATTGAGCACAAATCTTAGTGTTTGATAGGGAAGAATTAGAGTAGAAAAATGCTGGTGGAATTTCAATTGAGGAATTTATTTGAGTGACATGCTATTGGAGATATGTGCATTGTGATGAGGTTGGGATGCTGCTGGAGATGGTGACATTAAATCAATCACTGGGTTGTAACCTCCCCTTCTATCCATTAATAAAGATTGCTGCTTACTTTCCCACATATGTATCTGTATAAGCTCATGTATTTCATATTATGAATTCTTATTTGATGCATATGGTTAATGTTTTTATTGATTTAACTGAATAACTTGAATAGACATCTGTATTATTACTATATTTTGCTGTTTAGTGTTCATTCCTACAGGAAATATTTTCGGACATCTAGCTTGGATTTGAAGCTACAACAAGAGTGATAGAAGGAGAATAGGAAGCGCTTGGACTCCAAGTAAGTTCTTTGATCTGTTATGTGTGTTTATCTAGCAATTAGGAAAAGTAGTTGCAAAGTCTTTAACCTGTTGTTCTAGATGAACACTACATATAGGGAAGAATGCTTTATCCGTAATTCATAATTCCGCATAAAAAATTGGCGACTCCACTGGGGGAATTTGACATGTGCTATTGAAGGGGGCATTCAAAACATTCTTACCTATTGCACCCAATCAATAGTTGAAGTTCGGGGGAAAAAACAAGTTCAAAGCTCCAAAATGCAAATGGTAACTAGTGAATGGTAAAAATGAATAGTAAAACTCTTTTTATTTACTCATTTAATTGTTTGCAATGAATATTTATTGCTATGACTATGGTTTTATTATGTTTTTATCATGAAACATGTATTTTTAATCCATTTGATGTTGTTCTGAACAGGTCTTACAACTGATGAACAAATTAGTCGTGCAAATTTATTTCAAGAATGATTTGACCACAAAGCATACTTTTTCTTCTTATTTTTCGAGTTTTGTTAAAAATGAAAAAGGATTTGAAGCACTCTTTTATCTCTTTTTCGAGCTTATATAACAATGAAAAAGGAACCCGTGGAGTCTTCTTTTAGCTTTTTTCAGACTCCGATAACGTGAAAAGATTGTCGAGCACTTGTCTTTTCGAGCTCGTAAAAGTAAATGAATTGATATCTACTCAGTATAAGTTTAACTCTTTTCCAGACTGAGATAGATTATTTACGAAAAAGGAATACCTTGGTCAAACATGACTAAAGAGGTTCTCTCAGATATTATTTTACACTTTTTCAGATATGAGCGACAACTTTACGAAAAAGTACTTATGGAGTTCTCTTTCGTCCTCTTTTTCAAACTCTCTAAATATGAAAAAGGACCGGACTGTCACTGTCGTTAAGATCATTAAAACATAAAATAGCGACGGGCTTGTCAATCATGGCAAGAATCGAGTTTCATTCATTGCTAGACTCGTTAAATTATTAAATAGCGATACATTATTCGCTCGAAGGGTTGAATTATAGATCAAGCAAATGTTATCCTCCTCAAGCTTGTTAAAAAATAAAGAGTTACTGGTTGACAAATGACCAGGGAAAATTTGGGAAAGTGAACAGAACTTTTTACGGTAGCAGGTCGCTCTTGAACATGACACTTTACTCCATCACTGTGACTGTTTGGGTTGGGTAATTTTCTTGACGGTTCATTCATACCTATGGTTTATCATACCTTCACTTCGGTTTTGGGTCAATACTGCCAACTCATCTCATTGTCGCCGATATGTTCAAGAGAAGTCATCTAGTGAATACTCATAAACCTTCATTCTCATGACAATCATCCTGAATATTTCTTATCAAGTCATACCTTTGTCTCCGATATCAATAAATCCCGTTTCTCAATAAGGTGGCTTCCTGTCGACGAAAAATCATTATCCAGGAAGTTCACTTAGAAACATCATATTCCAGTACCATGAGGCTTGTTACAACATCAACAAGACCTTCGCTTCCTGAATTTTGACCGAAAGATTTTGTTTGGCGTTCGACATCAAATCATTTATTCACGCCTTACGAAATGTACTGCAGTACCTTGAGGGCCATTGAAATCAATGGTGGTTCTCTCATTTTTGTTAAAACTCACATCATTGGCTAGTAATCAAACAATGTCTTTCCATGTTTGATTACAAATCATATATTCGCATGGCTAGACTTGTACCCGAATGATCGAGTGAATGAGATAAGAAGACCCCGGATCTAGTTTCAGCCATCCGTGCTGCGATTTCAGGATTTTTGTACACACCATATGTACGGTGACCTTACATATAGATCGTCATCCGAACATGGGCCTATATCTGTAGGCATGTCTGTATTGGGCAACATTCCAATGTAGACAACTTTCTGAATTATGTACATGTTATTAGAAATCTTATGTGCTGAGCATGGGAATGCCTTCCCTTAGAAATTATGATCAAGAGGATATATCATGATGTAATGTATTGTAAGTTTGATGCAGGTTTCCACTTTGCTTCATTTCCAACCCATCACAGTGTAAAGTATCTCAATCAAAATATTGTTATTAATATTATGACTTCATGCTTTTGGGGGAAATTTTTATAGGTCAATTTGGACATCATTCCTAATGACCTGGTTAACTGGACATCATCTCTAGAACCAATGAATATGGTCTATTATTCCCTATCATTTCATTTGTTACATGCCTTAAGACAAAGAAGAAGACAAATCATCCATGACTTTCATCTGCAAAGGTTTCCAAGATTTGAAGTTTATAATATATCGTATGAGAGCTCACCAACGCTGCCTCTAAAGGGAATAAGTGTGTTGGATATGCAAGTAACCCCACTCAAGGGTGCTCTGCAAAGCAGTTCCCGACATTCAAGGGTGCGTTGGTCACATTGGGAGTGAAATTCTCATTGTTCTGGAATCACCACTTGGGCAGTGCCTTCTAGAAGAGTTCACATGTGTCAAGCTTCGAATCCATGTGTCCATTTGATACCTCTGAGACTGGGAACATGTCTTTCCTATTATTAGAAAGTTATTGATTGTAAAACTACCTTAAACTCCTCTATAAATTGAGCACAGATCATAGTGTTTGATAAGGAAGAATTTGAGTAGAGAAATGCTGGTGGAATTTCAATTGAGGAATTGATTTGAGTGACATGCTGCTGGAGAGATGTGCATTGTGATGAGGCTGGGATGCTGCTGGAGATGGTGACACTAAATCAATCACTGGGTTGTAACCTCCGCTTCTATCCATTAATAAAGATTGCTTCTTACTTTCCCACATATGTATCTGTATAAGCTCATGTATTTCATATTATGAATTCTTATTTGATGCATATGGTTTATGTTTTATTGATTTAACTGAATAACTTGAATAGAAATCTGTATTATTGCTATCTTTTGCTGTTTAGTGTTCATTGTTGTAGAAAATATTTTCGGACATCTAGCTTGGATTTGAAGCTACAACAAAAACGATAGAAGGAGAATAGGAAGCGCTTGGACTCCAAGTAAGTTCTTTGATATGTTATGTGTGTCTATTTACAGTTAGGAAAAGTAGTTGCAAATTCTTTAACCTGTTGTTCTAGATGAGCACTACATCTAGGGAAGAATGTTTTATTCGTAATTCATAATTTTGCATAACGAATTAGCGACTCCACTGGGGGCATTCGACATGTGCTCTTGTAGGGGGCATTCAAAACATTCTTACCTATTGCACCCAATAAATAGTTGAAGTTCGGGGGAAAAAATAGGTTCAGAGCTCCAAAATGCAAATGGTAACTAGTGAATGGTAAAAATGAATAGTAAAACTCTTTTTATTTAGTCATTTAATTGTTTGCAATGAGTATTTATTGCTATGAATATGGTTTTATTATGTTTTTATCATGAAACATGTATTTTTAATCCATTTTTTGTTGTTCTGAATAGGTCTTACAACTGATGAACAGATTAGTCGTGTAGATTTATTTCAAGAATGATTTGACCACAAAGCATACTTTTTCTCCTTATTTTTCGAGCTTTGTTAAAAATGAAAAAGGATTTGAAGCACTCTTTTATCTCTTTTTCGAGCTTCGATAACAACAAAAAAGGAACCCGTGGAGTCTTCTTTCAGCGCTTTTCAAACTTCGATAATGTGAAAAGATTTCCGAACACTTGTCTTTTCGAGCTCGTAAAAGTAAATGAATTGATATCTACTTAGTATAAGTTTAACCCTTTTCCGGACTGAGATAGATTATTTACGAAAAAGAAATACCTTGGTCAAACATGACTAAAGAGGTTCTCTCAGATATTATTTTACACTTTTTCGGATCTGAGCGACAACTTTACAAAAAAGTACTTATGGAGTTTTCTTTCGTCCTCTTTTTCAAACTCTCTAAATATGAAAAAGGACTGGGATGTCACTGTCGTTAAGATCGTTAAAACATAAAATAGTGACAGGCTTGTCAATCATGGCAAGAATCGAGTTTCATTCATCGTTAGACTCATTAAATTATTAAATAGTGATACATTATTCACCCGAAGGGTTGAATTATAGATCAAGAAAATATTATCCTCCTTAAGATTGTTAAAAAATAAAGAGGTACTGGTCGACAAATGACTGGGGAAACTTTGGGAAAGTGAATAAATTTTTTTACGATAGCAGGTCGCTCTTGAACACGAAACTTCACTCCATCACCATAACTATTTGGGTTGGGTAATTTTCTTGATGGTTCATTCATACCTATGGTTCATCATACCTTCACTTCAGTTTTGGGTCAATGCTTCCAACTCATCTCAGTGTCGCTGATATGTTCAAGATAAGTCATCCAGTGAATACTCATCCTTCTGCGATACTCATAAACCTTCATTCTCATGACATTCATCCCTGAATATTTCTATATAAAGTCATACCTTTGTCTCCAAAATCAGTAACTCCCGTTTCACAATAAGGTGGCTTCTTGTCGACGAAAAAACATTATCTAGGAAGATAACTTAGAATCATCATATTCTCGTACCATGAGGCTTGTTATAGCATCGTCAAGACCCTCATTTCCAGACTTTTGACCGAAAGATTTTGTTTGGAGTTCGACATCAAATCATCTATTTACGCCTTACGAAATGTATTGCAATACCTTGAGGGCCATTGAAATCAATGTTGGTTCTCTCGTGTTTGTTAACAACTCACATCATTGGCTGGTAATTAAACGATGTCTTTCCATGTTCGACTACAAATCATATATTCACATGGATAGACTTGTACCCGAATGATCGAGTGAACAAGATAAGAAGACCCCAAATCTAGTTTCAACCATCCGAGCTGCGATTTCAGGATTTTTTTACACATCATATGTACGGTGAACTTACATACAGATCATCATCTGAACATGGGCCTATATCTGTAGGCATGTCTGTATTGTGCAACATTCCAATGTAGATGAATTTCTGAATTATGTACATGTTATTAGAAAGTTTATGTGCTGAGCATGGAAATGCCTTCCCTCAGAAATTATGGTAAAGTGGATATATCATGATGTAATTTATTGTAAGATTGATGCAGGTCACCACTCCGATTCATCTCCAGCCCATCACAGTGTAAAGAATCTCAATAAAAATATTGTTATTATTATTATGACTTCATGCTTTAGGGGAAAATTGTTATAGGTCAATTTGGACACCATTCCCAATGACATGGTTAACTAGACATCATCTCCAGAAGAATAGGGTCTATCATTCCCTATCATTGCAGTTGCTACATGCCCTAAGACAAAGAACAAGACAAATCATCCATGATTTTCATTTTCAAAGGTTTCCAAGATTTGAAGTTTATAATATATCATATGAGAGCTCACCAACCTTGCCTCTAAAGGGACTAAGTGCATTTCATATGCAAGTAACCCCACTCAAGGGTTCTCTACAAAGCACTTCCCGACATTCAAGGGTGCGTTGGTCACGGGAGAAAAATTCTCATTGTTCCAGATCTCCACTTGGCTAGTGATTTCTAGAAGAGTTCACACGTGTCAAACTGTGAATCCATGTGTCCATTTGATACCTCTGAGACTGGGAACATGTCTTGCCTATTATTAGGAAGTCATTGATTGTAAAACTACCTTCAACTCCTCTATAAATTGAGCACAGATCTTAGTGTTTGATAGGGAAGAATTTGAGTAGAGAAATACTGGTGGAATTTCAATTGAGGAATTGATTTGAGTGACATGCTGCTGGAGAGATGTGCATTGTGATGAGGTTGGGATGCTGCTGGAGATGGTGACACTAAATAAATCACTGGGTTGTAACCTCCCCTTCTATCCATTAATAAAGATTGCTGCTTGCTTTCCCACATATTTATCTATATAAGCTCATGTGTTTAATATTATGAATTCTTATTTGATGCATATGGTTCATGTTTTATTGATTTAACTGAATAAATTGAATATAAATCTGTATTATTGCTATCTTTTGCTGTTTAGTGTTCATTCTTGTAGGAAATATTTTCGGACATCTAGCATGGATTTGAAGCTACAGAAAGAGTGACAGAAGGAGAATATGAAGCACTTGGACTCCAAGTAAGTTCTTTGATCCGTTTTGTGTGTCTATTTACAGTTAGGAAAAGTGGTTGCAATGTCTTTAACCTGTTGTTCTAGATGAGCACTACATCTAGGGAAGAATGTTTTATCCATAATTCATAATTCCGCATAACAACCCAAGCCCTAGTGTATTGATGAGACATCGAGACCAGTGGGTGCGGTGACAAGGTTTGGCAGGAATAGGTCATGGGGGTGTCACTAAATAAAGGCTGGGCCAAAACCCTAATGGCTAAGCAAGCAGAAGGGGACCTGAAATTTTGAATATACCCAAAATTTTGGGTGGTGTTGTAGCGGCTACAACAGAATGGTAAACATGATCTTTTGCAAATTAATGGGATTATTCTCACCTTCTAAAGGTTGGAATGTTGGTGGAGCTGCTTCAGGGGTGCAACCTTTTCTTCACAAATTTTCATGATGGTGATCATGTCACTTTCACCTAGTGTTGCAAGGTTGACCTCTAACATGGTGATGCATTTAATCAATTCCATTCATGTTTGTTGACTTTTCTAGGGTTCACAAAAAATAGAAACAATATTCTTCAATGATAACTACTTCCAATGATTCATTAGTTCCATATAAAATTCTATATCATTAAGCAACTATACATCATAATATTTAAACCATCAAACATGAAAAAAAGAGTAAAAATAACCATGAGACAATGATACAAGAGACATAGAAAATTAAGCTTGAGGCAAGGGAAAAAATCACAAGGGGAAAACTCAGAAATATTTCCTTATGAGAGAAAGAGAGAGTTCAAGGTTCATCAATACATCTAGAAGCAAGACATCAAGATAACATCTAACAAGGAATAAGAGCTTCCAAAATTTCCAAGCCTCTCCTTCTCTACTTCTGAGATTCGACCTCCTACTTTTCCTTTCTTCGCTATAATAGCGAAAAAAATAGATCATTGATGTGCCTAAGTGAGGAGGAGAGGTCTTATATTTATAGACTTCCAAAGGGGTTGAAAGGGTGCCTCCAAGGGGCCTAGCCGGCTTGGGGCCGACTTGATCAAGGAGGCATGATTTAAAAATTAACTTTATTTCCTTTCTTTTTTTAATAATGAAAATACCAACCATGGTTATTATATTTCTAGCACTCTCTCTTATTTAGGGAGGTATTTTTCATTCTCTCTCAAGATCAATCTCCCCACCCAATCCATAGGTCTCTCAACAACAACCCAAGGGAGAAATCAGATATAAAATTCTCTCTCTCTCTCTCTCTTAAGATCAATCTCTCTGACCAATCCATAGGTATCTCAACAACAACCCAAGGGAGACATCACAAGTCTCATCATAAGGAAATATACATAGCCTCAAACGCATCCCATCAATCAATAACGTTCATGAGGCCAAACTTTCCAACCATATGCTAAGGTTACACAGGGTCCATCTCCCTGACCATAAAAAAGGTCACTGAGTTCATGACCCAAGGGAGGAATCCCTATCTCAATACCTGACTATTTAGACTCTTAGTCCACGACCCAAGGGAGAGAACCCATCCTACCTAACTAATCCATAAGTCTCTCAGCAACTACCCAAGGAAGGGAACTCACGATCAATCTCCCTGACCAATCCATAGATCTCTTAGCAGCTAACTAAGGGAGATATCACAAAATCAATGTCCCCAACCAAACCCACTGGTCTCTAAGTCATCATGACCTAAGGGATCACTTCATGCCTCAGAACCAAGCTCACTGACTAGACTCATTAGTCTCCTGGTCAACTAACCTAAGGGAGTGACAATCTTCCTGACCATTCCATTAGTTTCTCAGCCACAACTCAAGGAAGATTCATGATGCTATATAATCAATGCTCCCTCTCCAAGAGGAATTATCATCCATTCTAGGATTCTCATAGAAGAAAACATTAGCAACCTTCTCAATAGTAGAAAAGTAGCCATGGTGGATCTCAACACTTGATCAAACAAACCAACAAACAATAATAGGCTAAACAATCAACTATTTATTCAACTTCGGCCATGGATTCTTATAGAAGCAATTATCAGAAAATGCAACAGATAGATAATTGAGCCAATCAAAGAATCAATCAAGTCAACCACAAAGTCTTGCAACTTCTTCAAAATTTCCATCATAGAGATGTTCATGGACTTGTAGTCCATTATGCCAAATCGCAACAAGGATTTCATCAGGCTCATGCCTTTATGAAAATAAATCCCTCTTACACTGGATGAAGAGGTCCTTAGTATTTGTCAAAAACATATCATCAACATATGGAGAAGTCACAGGTTCATTTTCAACAAATTTGGATCAACATCATTCTTTAATACATATAGCCATATTCATATTGGAAGTCACAATTGATTTTCTTATCGTCATAGATTAAAACATGCTTTAATTAGGCTGATCTTTTCTACTCCCTCTAAGTCCAAAGCCCATCCAATCAAAAGTCTTCTTGTCACATTGTTATTTTGTCCCTGAAAATATTCATTATGTACGTGCAATCCTAATTAGAAGGCCCCGCTGAAGTGATAAGCCTGGTGTCAGTTTAGAAAACCCTTTTGTTTTTTAGTCTTCTCTTCTAGCACGGGTTGCGGGTTAACAGTCGCGCTGATTTCTTTGTGTAACTTTTTTAAGGTTTCCTTCATTTGGTCAACCAGTGGGTCTTATCCTTCTGCCATGTTATTTCTTGTTTGAATATTTATTATTTTTCTCTATTCAGTGACATTTCTGGTTCAGATTTTGCACATTTGGTTGTCTCTTATGCAAAGCTACTGCATCCTTGTCTTCCTAGGATTTCTAGGTGTCCTCGGGTCATCCGAGTGGTTGCTTACTTTGTTGAATTCCAGAATTCTCATTGAATCAAGTCTTGTCATACCTCTCAGGCTTTGTGTTTAATTGAGTTTCATCTTTTGGTCGGTTATCACAGATAGTGTTTTTCAAGTCTCAACTTTGAATACATTTGAGTTTCTATTCGCCATCAAACATAGATTACAATTGTTTGTCCTCTGACTGGAGTTTGTTTTCTTTGAGTGATTAATCAACATGTGAATGAAGAGTGCCTTGTTTTGAAGAAAATGGTTTATGTCTCTCTTTGATTTTTTGAAATCTTTGCTTCTTAAATGCATTTTTGAGAGATCTCTTCAGTACACAAAGAATTGTTGATTGATTTGAATTCTACATTTCACATTTTTCTTATAAGAAAAATACAAAAAGTTTTTTTGTTTCGTTTTACTTTAGAAAATGAAACGTTTCATTTCGATTCGCTTCTAAGTGCATTTAGTGAAAGGAAAAAATTGTAAAATTTTTGTTTTTCTTTAAGATTTCGCACTTGAATAGAAAAGTGAACGTCATTTTATGCATTTGTTTTTTTTTTATGTGTTGATTGTGTGAGTTTCTTTCTCCTTCATTAACGTAGTATTCATCGAAATGAATGGTTCTTCTCTCATTTAGCTGCATTTTAGGGCTTCAAGTGACATCGATAGGACTTTAAAACCGAGACATAATTCAAGATAAACCTTAAAATCTATTCAATCAGCCTAAGGATCATTTGGACCTAACGAATCACATTTAGAGGTCTAGGCTAGAGACGTGTTTTGGCGTTGTTAAGCGTAGGAGCTGTCGCTAACAGTCTGCGTTACAGCCCGGGGTGATATCCTGTCCCGCGTATGGAAGTATATTGATGTATGAAAGTATATTTTGGGATGCTCTCATCAAACGGTTTTGCATGAAACAACACTACTACGGATTTGAACTCCCACGTACCATCACGTATATTTTGGGAGACACCATTAGGCTGCAAACCTGCCATAGGTAACTGAGTTGGCTGCCTTGTAGACGTGATACAATGAACACAACATTCAGGGAGATTGGTTTTCGTATGTTAAGTCCTTGGTCATGTCTCTTTCATTTGATCACCAATGTGTATATTGTAGTTCACGGCTACCTGGTAATATTTTTGCCTAGTTCACCCCTTTTGATTTGTTTTTTTTTTTTAATTTCTAAAATTTATCATCCATGATAACATTTTACCCGTGATCTTCTTAGATTGATATTAATGGAAACGGTTTCTGAGTTTATAAACCAAGGAAACCCCTCAGATGGAAATCCTGGTCCTTTTCCTTCTTTCGGAAATGTTGGTGCTCCGTATATGGCAACGTTGTCCCTCTCAAGATTAAGCATTGGTTATTTTCGACCCCTGTGGTTTCAAATGTCAAAACAGTTTCTCAACCAAGTTCTCCTCCGCCTGAACCATGTCAACCCCATGTTGATTTTAAGGTTGACTCCTCACCTTCTTCGCCCATTTCTTCACCTCTTTCTTCCTCTTCTCTTGGTGGAAGTATGGATTCTAGTAACCAGGTGGCTAATAAGAAGAAGAAGAAGTCAAAGAAATAGAAGGGAAATAAGCAAGGGGGAAAACCAACAACTATTTATACCCATGCCACTAATGTTGAGAGACCTCCCATTGCGTCCCGTAAATTCAAATTCCCTTGAAATCTATGTGAGGGTGACCACCTTCTTCATGATTGTCCTGGAATTCCCAAGGTGTTAGAAGTGTGGTCCGTTGCCCCGATTCATCCTTCATCATCAGCCTTTGGGCATCATGATGATACTGAGCCTTCAACTAGAGACAATAAGACTCGTAAGAAACATGGTAAGATCAAAATTCCCTGTAATTTGTGTGAAGGGAACCATCCCATTCACCTTTGTGCTTAGATGGATGAATCTTCTAAATCGTTGGATACAATTTTGGCTTCTGATTCCTATCTTCCCGTTGGTTACCAAAATTTTTCTTCGAGTCCTCTACTAGTTGATCAAGTAATTGTTCGAGATTCATCTCCGGTCAATTCCACTCTCTCTTAAAGTCAGTCTCCTGAGTCCATTTCCGACCAATCATTGGTTAAGAAAAATATCGACCTAATTCTACCTACTGTTCATTAGGTCTTTTCCATCGAGAGTGGGTCTCATCCCAGTCAGGTTCTCTTTGTTTCCTCTGCTTCCCTGGGACCAGAGGGCGATCCTCCCATTTCCATGATCTAGGAGAGTGATCCTCCGACTCCCGTTTTCACAGTTCAAGAAAGTGATCCTCCTGATCTCGTTACCGAAATCCAGGAGGATGGTCTTTCTGCTCCTGTTATGAAACCAACTCCAAAAATAGAAGAAAAGAGAGACCAACACCTTAGAAATAAGCCACTTATAGGGGGAAAACTCCTTTACATTACATAAATGAACATTTCTTGGATGATACAAATGACCAAAACCTACTTCTATATATAGGAGTCCATGGGGTCACAATGTAATCCTAGCCGACTTAACAATAATAATGTAAGGGCACAATAATAACAATATTGGGGTTACAGGGGTACAACAATAAAAAAAAGGGGGTTACACTAACAACAATAAGGGACTATACTAGTAATATAGGGACCTAACATGCTCCTCTCCTTCAAAAAAGTGTTGTCCTCAATGCTTGAGTAGCTCCGGATGCTTCTGTATAAAATTCTCATCCTCCCATGTAGAATCTTCAGTGGGTAAGTTCTTCCATTTGATGAGATACTCTGAAATTGATCGATTTTGTACCTGTCGAGTTCTTGTTTCCATGAATGCTTCAGGTTCGAATATGATTTTTCCTTCCTCATCATGTTCTGGAAATATTGTTTGAACTGGAAGTTTGTCCCCTATAACCTTCTTTACGCATGAAACATGGAAAACTAGATGCAATCGCGAAGAAGTAGGAAGCTCCAATTTGTATGCCATAGTACCAATATTTTGCAACACCTTGTAAGGACCATAGTATTTTGGCGATAATTTATTATCCTTCATAGCTTGCTTGAGGGACATTTGTTTGTATGGTTGTAGCCGTAAAAATACCCAGTCTCGTACATAAAAAATTCTCTCGCTATGATGTTGATCTGCCTGTTGTTTCATTCAATTTTGTTCCAAATTTAGGTTATCCTTTAAGATTTGGAGAACTTCTTGTTGATGCTCGATGTGATCTTCCACTGCTTGAACCTTATAATTTTCTCTTAAAGAATATGTGATGGACGGTGGATGATATCCATAAAGTGCCATAAATGGGGTCATTTTTGCTGCAGTATGGAAGGAAGTGTTATACCACCATTCAGTGAGAGGTAACCACTTGACCCATTGTGTTTGCTTATCAGATACAAAACAACGAAGATATCCTTCCAAACATTTATTTACTATCTCAGTTTGACCATCAGATTGAGGATGATAAGATGAGCTATGAGCTAATTGAGTACCCAAACAAGAAAATAACTCCGTCCAAAATTTTCCAGTAAAAATGGGATCTCTGTCGCTCACAATAACCCTTGGGTTTCCATGTAGCTTTTGAATTGTGTCCATAAATGTAGTAGCAACTGTACTTGCTTTACATGGATGAGATAATGCACAAAAGTGTGCATACTTGGTAAGTCTATCAACTACCACCATGATGACACTCTTTCCTTTGGACTTAGGTAAAATTGTGATAAAATCCATTGAAATCTCCTCCCAACGTTGACTTGGAATGGATAAAGGTTGTAGAAGTCCCGGGGTCTTAATTGTTTCCACTTTATTCTGCTGGCAAACCAAACATTCCGCCACAAACTTTTGAATATCAGATTTAAGGCCATCCCAAAAAAATTCTTTCTTCACCCTCTGGTAAGTTTTTAAAAATCCTGAGTGTCCTCCCAAAGGAGAAGTGTGCAATTCCAGAAGAATCTTTTGTTTTAGTTGGGAATTCTTGCAAAGATATAAGCGATCTCTGTACCATAAGGAATCATTTTTCCAACTAAATGTATCAGATGTACTAGGATCTTGCTGCAACTTTTGAATGAGTGTCCATACATCTTTGTCCTTCTTCCATTCATCTCTTGCTTCAGTTATCCAATCTGGTTGGATAATAGAAATGGCGCAAAGCAATGCTTCCACCTCTTCATTCTTTCTTGAGAGTGCATCTGCAACAACATTAAGCTTTCCTTTTTTGTAGATTATTTCAAAGTCATAACCCAACATCTTTGTGACCCATTTTTGCTGCTCTTCTGAAGATAGTCTTTGTTCCAAAAAGTGTTTCAGACTATCATGATCAGTTTTTACCTTGAAGTGTCTTCCCATTAGGTAAGTTCGCCATTTCTTTAGTGCATGCAGTATTGCTAACATTTCCTTCTCATAAATAGGTTTCTGCAAATACTTTCCTTTGATTGGATGACTTTCAAAAGTAATGGGTCTTCCTTCCTGCATTAAAACTGCACCAATTCCATTTCCTGAGGCATCACATTCCACAATAAAGGTTTTTGTGAAGTCTGGCGTAGCTAAGACCGGTGCTAGGCACATTGCCTCTTTAAGATGTTCAAAGGCCTTAGTTGCTTCAGGAGTCTATGAAAATGCATCTTTCTTCAATAATGTTGTTAGAGGTGCTGCTATTCTCCCATAATTCTTAACAAACTTGCGATAATACCCTGTTAACCCGAGAAATCCTCGCAACTTCTTTATGGTTGTGGGGAATTTCCATTACTTAATGGCTTTAATTTTGTTAGGGTCTACTTTAACACCCTCATGAGATAAAATATGACCCAGATATTCCACCTCTTGTACTCCAAAGAAACATTTGGATTTTTTTGCATATAATTGTTTCTCCTACAATAGTTTGAGCACCCTGTCAACATGTTCAACATGATCCTTCCAAGACCTGTTGTAGATTAGTATATCATCAAAAAATACTAGCATAAATTTTCTAAGGAAGGGTTTGAAAATGGAATTCATCAACCCTTGAAATGTAGAAGGTGCATTGGTAAGGCCAAAAGGCATGACCAAAAATTCATAATGACCCTCATGAATTTGAAATGTTGTTTTTGGAATATCTTCAGTCTTCATTCTAATTTGATGATATCCTGAACGAAGATCCAACTTGGTAAAATAAATTTCTCCATGTAATTCATCCAATAATTCATCAATCACAGGAATGGGAAATTTATATTTAATAGTGATCTTATTGAGCTCCCTATAATCCAGACACATGTGCCATGATCCATCCTTCTTGTGCACCAAAACTATTGGAGCAAAGAAAGAAATTTGACTAGGTTGAATTATACCAGCGTCTAACATTTCTACAATCATACGTTCAATTTCGCTCTTTTGGACATAAGGATATTTGTAAGGCCTGATGTTTGGAGGAACACTTCATGGAATCAAATGAATAACATAATCATGATGACGAATAGGTAGGAGTCCTTTGGGAGTTTCAAACACCTTGTAATTGTTGTCCAAGACTTTTTGGAGATCTGGAGAAATAGATGATTTTGATGTTGGAACTTCTAGTGAGAATAATTGTGCAATCATGCCTCGTTGTTATTTCTTCAGAAGCTTTGTCATGACATTAGAGCTTATTATCTTTCCTGACTTCCTTGTGATACCCTGTAATTCGAATTCCTTTCAAAGTTACCTATTGCTTTCAGTGGAAATATTGTCTATATAGACGTGATGTTTGTCCAAGGCCCTGTGGATTTTAATTTACTCCCGGGGCGTGACTAAACTTATGTCATGGGAGCGCTTGTTTCTTATGTGTGATCTATTTTCCACATGAAGGCCATATCATGACCATTGATTAGATTTCATTCATTGGTCCTAATGTGACATCCGGTTTACCATGGTCCTTTCCTAGTTCTTTCTTGCCAGTGGTATCTTCCCCACCACAGGTTAATTATGTGGCCGCTTGTTCATTGCCCTCATCCAGTGATTGTACTGTCGTGTATTGTCTACAGGGGGCATTTGATCACGATTTCTGAAATGTTGTTTTCCCATCAGATGAGAATCTCTTAGAAGCCATGAATTCTTATATGTCTTGTTCAGGTCGTTGGAGCATAGTTCATTTTGTTGTGTCAAGCTCCTTAAAAAATGAAACAAGCTCTTCAAAGAAAAGTTCTTTTCTTCTGTCAAGCTCTTTAAAAAATAAAACAAGGTGTCAAGAGGATAATTCTTTTACTGTGTCAACCTCATTAAAAAATGAAACAAGTTCCCTTTTCAATTTGAGTCTTTGATCATATCTCGTTACATCCTAGTCGAGTCCTTCACTTGATCTCGTAATAGAACCTTCATTCCATTCACATGTCAGTAACTAACAATCCACTCTGGTGAATGCACTGAAGCTTGGGTGGCATGTACCTTGAATTGAGTCACCATGCTGGGGCATGCAAACTTTTTCAAGCAATGTTTTCCATGTTGATCAGTGGTTGTCATTGATTTCAACCCAAGCAGCACCAAGGGATACCCAGATCTTGCATGGGAATTTTGACCTACCAAATTAGTATATTCTGGGTCAATAATATCTTTGACGTTTTCTACTTGTCGAGATATTTCCGTTGATATATGGCACACCATGTAATTCTTCACGATTTGAGATATATTCATGTTTGAAGTTGTAACCCCATTTAGTGGGCTAAAACCCCATGGGGTTGTGGCATGGGTCATTGAAAAGTAAAAAATTAATAATTTTTAAGCTCCTAAAATTCCTCCCATGTTCACTTGTTGAATTCCCTCTCAACCTAAGCATTTATATAAATTGTGATCCTCATCTCTTCCTCATGTAGGGATTTCGCTACCTGAAACAAATCATCGTCGAATTTTCACTATAATTTTTTTTCTACTAAAGTTCAGAAGTTGAAATTTTTATGAGGTGAAGCTGAAACCCTGAGAAAGTCCCTATAAAAGTTTCAGATCAAGACGCGCAATATTTTCGGAGATATGATCTGTGGAATTCAGTGTTTTTGAAGGTTCATGAACTTCATCTCAAAGAAGTGACCTTGGAAAAATTGTCATAACTATCGCTCTGAGTATCAGATTGGAATTATGTAAAAAGTGGTGGATAGCGCATGGACTGTGGTTTTCCCTGTATCAATTTCATAGTCGAATGAGGAAACAATGACATGTGGTACGCTGTACAAGTGCGCTCTACTAAACCAGTCTATAACTAGGTAATTCTGAGAGTTTGGGCATAAATTTGTCTTGAAGAATCCAAATTGGGTCAGAACCATCTCATTGGAAAGAAGACTCAGAGGAATACTACAGGACCGAAAATCACATATTGGGGATCTGAAATAAGAGAGATACACCAGATTCAATATCGAGCTCCTAGAAGGCAAGAAAAAGCTAGATCATGTGTTGTCAAGGGTTGTAAGGGACTAGACTTTCTAGGGAAGCAAAGCAAAGCAAGGTGCAACAGAGGTAAGCTCCAGGTAAGTATATTATGTATATGCATGTTCACATCTTAATTTCATTAGGTTATTTTTATTCTAATTTCCTTTTTTTTTTTAGCACTGACATATGCTCTGCGGGATGAAGTAAGTTTTGATATTATCATGTCATGGGTATTTCCTTGAAGAATTTTTGAAGGTATTATATATTCATCAAGATAAGAATCAATGCATGATCTAATGTTTTGAAGAGTGAGAAAGGGTAGCATGACACGATTAGAAATCTAGGTGCATAACAACAACAAGAAGTTCGCCACATGAAGTCTTCACGAGGGCAGCACTGCATACAGTGATTGTAAAGGTATCATTGTACTGAGTCATTGTAAAAGCATCATTGTAAAAATTGTACAAGTGTCTATCTGCGAAGAGTTGAGAAGGCAGTGTCCGGAGGTCTAGGATCATCATTAGGTGGTTCTGTCATAGTTGGGGTTATGGTCTAGTGTGTCTTCTTCTTCTACATCATTATATATCATTGTAAAGTGTACCATTTTCCCTGGTACGGGAGTCCATTTTTCTTTTATTATTTTATAGGGTGGTAGGGTGGTGCTAGGCTGGTGCATGAAGTCACCAACAGGTTCAATCCTGTGAAAAATTCAGGGTGGTAGGGTGGTGCTAGGGTGATTTGTAGCTCATTGGGTGTTGGGGCATCCATTCAATTGACTACTGAAGAATCTCGGGCGTTGGAGAGTCCATCCAGTGGTAGTTGGAGAATAATGATTTTCTAGATTCTAGGAATTTGGAGCTTTATTTTCAATTGGAGTTGAATATTAAAGAATTATTAAAAAATCATTCAGGTGGTTTTTGTCCCTGAGAGGGTTTCCACCTTAAAAACTGTGTGCATTTGTGTTCCTTTTGTTTACTGCTATCATTGTACAAACACTGATAATGATTGAAGATTAACTAATGCTCTGAAAGATTAGTAATAATAGTAATTAAAAGGAATACTGATTCACCCCCCCTCTTAGTATTTCCAACATTCCATGTTTTCAAGCTTGTGTAAAAATGAAACCATTCTCATTTTACCTCTCGTGATTGCCTTTTAATCAGCTTGTTTTTCCAAATGAACCTTGTTTTTTCTCATTCCATCGTCACCATCTACTCGGTCGATCATACGCCATCACTTGATTGATTTACCCATTCTTGAGGAACCGCTGCAATGAGTGGTCTTGTTAGCCAACCTCTTGAATTTATCATGCTTTGAGTAGTTGCATCATAATTGGAACTAGTTTCTATCCTTTATACCACTCGTTCCTCAGGAGGAGTCATCTTTCAGATATTTTCTGACTCTCTAAACGTGAAAATATTTTCGAGTTCTTGTCGTTTTGAGCTCGTTAAAGTACACGAAACTTCATTTACCCAGTATACGTTTACCCCTTTTTCGGGCTGGGATAAATTATTTACGAAAAAGGAATACCTTAGTCAATCACGACTAAGAGGTTCTCTCAGACTTCGTTTTCTACCTTTTGGGTATGGGGGACTATTTACGAAAAGGGCCATCTGGAGTTTTCTTTTCGCCTCTTTTCAAACTCTCTAAACATGAAAAGGTGCCGAGTTCCAGCTTTGTCAGACACGTTAAAATTTAACGGCATTGGATCTGTCATCATGATGACATCGAGTTCCTCCTTCCTAGGGCTCGTAAAATGTACCATTATGGAGTTGTCCGAAGGAAAAACTTATATCACAAGCATATGCTATCCCCTTCAAGATTGTATACAAAAATAATTAAGGTACTCGCCAGAAATGGTGGGGGAAAATGGAAAGAATTAATCGATTGTGTTGGAAATATGTCGCTCTTGAACATAACACATCCTCTATTTCGTGTCAGGTTGGGGATATCCTTCATTCATCACTTTTCCTCCATGGGTTTGGGAAATCTATTTTGTCTCTCATGCCATCACCATTCTAGTCAAACATGACCTCTGATTCGATTTGAGTCAAATACTGCCAAACTCTAGAGTCATGTCTCTGATATGTTCAAGAGAAGTTCCTTCCACGTCTCATTCATTTCCTGGTTCTCTGATCACTTTCATTATTATCTTATTGCTTTCATCTCGTGTCGATGATGTGGGATATATTATGGCCCTCCTTCGACGGATCACTTCTTGTCAACTTTAGCACATTATCTAGGAAGTTGATCTAGAGATCCCTTTTTCAGTACCTTAGAGCATGCATGCCTTAATGGTAGGTTGTTCTCATCCGACGATAGGTTTGCATCATTGGCCTTCGATCGAGTGATTCCGCAAGTGTTCGACATCAAATCATTATTCGCATCTTGTGGATTGTATTGCTGGTACCTCGAGAGCCATTATCATCATTGGTGGTCTCTCTCGCGCCTATTAACGGTTTACATCATTGTCTAGTAATAAGGCGATTTTCTTTCATGTTCGACTTCAACTCATTTTTTCACATACTTGAATTTGTACTTGACTGGGTCATGATGGAGCGCAAGACCCTAGGTTTTTTCTGATAAAGACTAGGCTGCGAGGCGATATGTATTATTCATGATTATACACATGACTCTTTCATTAGGATGGCTGCGACCATACCTTGAGTCTATGTTTGTGATCCTCTTTATTTGGATGGTTGCGCCCATGCCTCGGATCCTATTTTATGTCACTCCTATGGATGGCTGCGTCCTTACCTCATGTCGTGTGATTGTTTCAAATATTTCAGTTTATGTATATATGTGCTTGTTCGCGCAGGTTTTCTGACGATGGCATCTTGGTCCTGGCACGTATTCTTAAAGCATTTCACCCCTCACTCTCGTTTTACCTTCATGATTTAGGGGCCATATATTACACATCAATTTGTCACTGTCCCTGTACTCCTCGTTCCTGATCCTAGAGATCCCTAACAGTGACCCCTGTGTCTATTTTCCATCATGAAAATATGCCATCATATCCCTCCCAACACAATGAGTAAAATCTCAGTTGACCATTCTTCGAGCAGCTCCTTGAAAACATGATTATCTAGAGTGGCGTGCCCTCGTCGTGTCTCGCTCATGCCGATGGCTCTTTTTTTGGTCTAGGACAGTGTCGATCGGTGGTGGAATGAGGATCATACCCGTGCCGATTCTCTTCTGGAAAGTTTTTAAAAAAATGGAAGTGAAGCTTCGAGATCCAGAAGCTTCGTGGCAGGCTAGCTAGTTGTTTGTTCTAGAGGATAGAGCCGAGCTTCTCCCTTTGGGCTCTTTTTTCCTACAAAGTGGAACCACCCAAAGGGATACCCATTTCCCCACCTTGAGTGGATCCCTCCTCCCTCCTCCTTTGCTATAAAATGGATAATATCCCATAGCTCTGCTAGTTAGAACAAATATAGAATAACATCAGAGAGATATTCGTTGCTATAGGTATCGAGCTAGAGTTGAGACCTTTTTCCCTCCACATCAAGTTGAAAGAGAACTTTGGAGACGTGTCTGGATCAGGACTCATCGAAGGAGAGCTGCGACATCAAGGCACATGTTGTAATTTTCCCTCTCTATTTTAAATTTAATACAATTGGTTCGTGCTTTCGATTCCCGTCTTTAATGTGTGATTGGATTCTTAGTTCTCCTTGATCAAATATGTAGGTTTTATATGCAATATATATGTTATTCTTTCATGTTTATTGTTGTTTCATCCCTTGTGTAGGTAACTGAACACCGACAACAGTGAGGATCTGACTACATAGCCCGAAGGATCGAAGGATTTGAACGAGGATTATCATCATATTGAGGTAGGTGATCTATTCACGATATGTATGCATTTACAATCTAGGAAAGTAGGTCTCTAATTGTTCCTTGTTGTTGTTAGACCCATTCTAGGGCTAGAGGGATCGTCTCTGTCTGCAGAGAGGATTTTTTTGCATAACACCAAGGAAGAAAAAATACAACCAAGCAAGATATACAAAGACAAGATACTCATAATAAAACAACAAATAATCAAGAAATAGGTAAAATAATTATCTTTTGAGAAGGATTCAGTCTCTATTGATATTAGCCTTCTTGCATCTAATCAACCTTGTTCACATCATCATCAAGGAGTCAACACACACCATCATCAGGACTTAGCAAGTCTTCATGTGGCCTTCCTTTTTTCCCTGTCACATCTTTCCAAAGTTCTTTGTTAACGTCATTTTTCATTCTTCTTGGAATTTATTTTCACATGACTTCTCTCTAAGTTCTTCTTCTTCAACTTAAACAAAATAGGGAACATATTGTCCATATTCACGGTTGTAGTGCAGCTTTCATGGCAAGTGACCATTCCATTGGAGTAGATGTTATAACATGAGATTGGCCATAATATTTTTCATGTGGTCAAACATTAAATCAATCATGGTGGGAAATCAGTAATTGACACCTTTGACTACATTTTCAGAGATATGCCTCAAGTACAACGGACTGTACCCTTTCTACCAAAAAGAGCTAGGATTATAATTCAGATCATCACCACATACATTTATAATTAGGTTGACCCATTTTCAGTATATTCATTCTTTTGGGTAAATAACCTAACATTATATGGAAAATTCGACTCCATAGAGATTATATGTTATCATATATGATGGATTTCATTCATAACAAATTTTGTACAAACCAAAAAATGAAACCATACCATTGAACAATTACAAACATTTGGTTTACCACAAGGACTTAGATTTGTAGAAAATCAGTCCTTAAACTTGTTATTGTTCCACTGTGATGGCACACTCAAACTTCTTCTCGAACTATTCCATAGTCCTTTTCTTTATCACAAAATAATTATGCTCAAACATGCCAACCATAGAATTAATTTTATTTCGATCTCTTCACAAACCTTTGAATTTATGCTTAGAACTTGGATCAAATGCTAGAGTGAGAAAATGTGTGACTTCTTAATTCCGTTCTAGACCTCCTTGATCTCGTTAACCACATTTTCTTCATTTTAGATAAGCTTTCATCTACAAAAATATAATAGTTCACATTCATCCATTATACCATGGAGATGAGTCTCAAACATGACAAACTTGGATAAGATCATGAGGCTCGAATAACTAATGATACTAATGTAAATTGGATGCCACACAGAGAGAGCTCGAATGCTACCAACCTTTGGTCTATGAAAGAGATATCACAAAAAAATTTAGTCCTTCTCTTTTACTTAATTCCTTAATTAAACTCATCACATAAAAACTTATACTTTAACCATAGAAAGAGAATTCAGGTTCAAATTATAGAGGTTTCATACCACAACATGGATTACTTTATCTTTGTAATTGTTTTCATATTTGTAGTAGTCGTATTCATTAATTGTAGTTTTTATTGCCATGAATAGGATTGCAATAAGATATTGATGATGAGTATGTTGATGAGGCAATCCACAAAGCAATACACAAATCAAGGTGCCCTTTAATTCGATTATATTGCCTTCACACTTGAATTTTCCATAGCATTTGTAGCACAAGGATACACTCCAGATTTTGAACCCCTTTTACTATAGACTTTGGAGTAGACAAGGATCACGCTCAGAACTTTGGGCTAGAACTAACGCTGTGATAATATCTTGAACAATAATTTTTCACTTGAAATTCGACCCTTTCTCACATAGGGAGCTCAGTCCCTTTGTATCATCATGTAACCTTAGACTTAAGATCACACGAGGAGTCTCAGATAGCATCAACCTCAGATCAAGGGGCTCATCATTTGAATTCCTTTTAGACTTAGGTCTCCAATGAATTCGAATTTACCACAGAGACATGTCACAGAGAAAAATAGTATTAAGCCTTCCAAAGGAGCTCAAACCATTTGAATAGTCAATGTATGTCTACACACTTAAATTAACTAACATTTTCATAGACCTAAGCCTCAATCACTTCTCTGTGATTAGAGTAGGTTCGAATTGACAACAAAATTGATGCTTGGACTTGATACCTTCCATCACAGAGACATACAAGCTCCTTACACAAACTTGTCATTTTATAGAGGCTCAAATTTGGTTGTAAAATCGATTCATCTCTTAGGCTTGGATCATCAAGGAGATTAGATTATCTTGCTTGTGATCATAGAAACATAGATCTTGTAATAATTCACTTTTGCAAGAATATGCTATGAAACAAGAATTCAGGTCTTCATGTAATATTCCAACACATGATTCAAATCAATTGCAAACTTAATAGAGCTCGGACTTCATAAATAAAAGTTCGGATCTTATCTTGGAATAATATACAAACTTCATATTATGCTTTAGAGATGCAATTTTGAATTGAAAAAATCACAATAATGATCAGGTCCTATTCCACAGAGACAAATTATAGAGAGCCCAGTCCTTCTTTAGCATATAAGCCCTCTCGAACTTATGAACATACTTTAAGGGAGTCTCAACCTTCTCTCAATAGCTATAGATAACTTGACCTTGAAGCACATAAATTTTTCGACCCTTCTTACATGGTTCACACAGATAGTGCAGATTATTTTCAGAGGAGGCTCGGATTTCTTTATCATAGAGGTGATGTGGCATTTGTGTCAACTGCTCATTGAACCTAGCTCTCATACCATGTTGATTTTTCTAAGGTTCACATAAAATAGAAACAATATTCTTCAACGATAACTACTTCCAATGATACATTATTTCCATATAGCATTCAATATCATTAGCAGTTATACATAAAAATATTTCAACCATTAAACATGAAAAGAGAAGTAAAAATAACCATGAGACAATGAGACAAGAGACACAAAAAATTAGGCCTGAGGCCAGGGAAAAACCCACAAGGGGAAAACCCAAAAATATTTCCTTATGAGAGAGAGAGAGAGTTCAAAGTTCATCAATACATCTAGAAACAAGACATAAAGATAACATCTAAACAGAAATAGGAGCTTCCAAAATTTCCAAGCCTCTCCTTCTGAAATTCGACCTCCTCCTTTTCCTTCCTTCGCTAGAACAAAGATAAAAAAAAATAGATCTTTGATGTGCCTAAGTGAGTAGGAGAGGTCTCATATTTATAGCCTTCCAAAAAGGGTCAAAAGGGTGCCTCCAAGGGGTCTATCCGACTTGATCAAGGAGGCATAATTTAAAAATTAAAAATTTCCTTTTTCTTTAATAATGAAAATACTGAACATGGATACTATAATTCCAACAATATTCATGTCATTTCCATAGTTTTACTTAGGAAAATTGTTTATTTAAATAATCTTATAAGTTTTTCTAGCTAAAATCCATTTCTCACATACATTTTCTACTCTTCTCACCATTTATCTAGGTGAATTGTGTATCACATCATATCTTAATATTTTCCATAGGAAAAATTCTCAATTACCTAAATTTCACTTCATTCCATCTCCTATAAGGTGCATGGTACTTTTTTGTCGACAATTCTCTAAGTTTTAAACCATATTTACCCTCAAAATCTCATATTTCCACTTTTCCTGAAAACTCCCACCTAACTAGTTTATAATATTTTGATTGAAATTAAAAAATCTCAATGCTTAGGTTGAATGCCTAATATTTTCCCAGTGGTAATTTATTGTCACATTCTTCATTGTGACATTTTCCCTAAGTTTTATTTTTTAATTTTTCATTAGGGGTTATAACTTAAGTCCATGGGTTACACATTAGACTAGGCACTCCCCCTTTTTGCCTCATATATTAAGGCAAGAATACCTGACATCAAGCCATTTTACCCTCACCTTAGCGTAGGAATTGTTCACACGTGCCAAGTCGCTCATGTTTCCTTCTTATCCTTTGACATAAGATTTGAGTTAGTTGAGCCTAAAATTGAAATCAAGGCTATTTAACCATGCACCCTATGGTTTTGACCGTCCATCTCATCTAGCTTATCCATTCATGCACACATCCCTAGGTTGTGCACTCCACTATTAAGATATATACACTTCTTGTATAACCTTGTTAAAAGCTTGCACACATGTGAGGTGACTAGTGATAGTTTAAGTTGGTCAAAGAGTGCCCATTTGTACACATTTTGAGGAGATCACATGACATTGATGAAGATCCATTGCAAAAAGTGTCAAGTTTAACTTATATATGGTTAAGAATTCAAGATAGACTTGGTCAAAGTGGACACACTAATTATCTCTCTTTTAGGGATAATTCATGCATGGTGAAGGTTTATATATGTGTTCAAAGCACAATTCTATGTGTTTATTTCAGTTAAAGTGGTCCAAAATATATAAGTACCAATGGTGCACTTGCTAGAAAGAGCACTCACCCATAACACTTGGCATTGGCATACATTTCTAGAAGAAAACCCTCATACATAAACCTTTGCACTGGAAAACCACTCATTTTCATGGAATTTCTCCACCCTCAAATAATATTATTATTTGGAGGTGACTATTTCTAAGAAAATGCCTTAATCATGAAATTTTACACTTGGCATTCATATACATCTATTGGAAATTTCCCAACCTATTTGATCGAGCCTTTTATTATTATTTTCCATGAGGATGACAAATGACATCAAAAAGTTTCCTTTGCATGAAGATAAGGGTGGAATAACTGGTGACACGTGGCACCATAATCATCTAAAACATTATATCCAAGCACTTCCCATGGGATCTTGAACTAATTCACCCACTTATTTAGCTGAAGTAAATATTTGAGTAATATCTCATGAGACATTCATTAGTAACATCTCATTCCTAAAAATAGCAAAAGTTTGATGCAAAAGTTTAAAAAAAAATAGCATATTTGGATTCCTTGTGAAAAAATACGCTAATTGAAAAAACAAATCTGTCGAATCAAAGCTTGAATGAGGGAGATATCATCGATTTAAAATCAGCTCTTTTGTTAGAAAATTTTGCGACAGCGGGACAATTACAATGTGCGCGAGCTAAACCTACATGAATTGATGTACAAGATGCATGCAAAGCTTTGAGGAGAAAAGCAGAGGTTAGTGACTTGGTGGTTGAGAGGGAACCTCTCAACATGTAGCCTGAGAAGCATTCTTAGAAGGTTGTGGAGCAACCACAACTGGATATGTAGAAGAATCTCTATAGATTTGATGTAGATGTGATTCCTATAGAGCTTCCTACCATTGGGAAGTGTGAGAAAGTCATGCAATTGACCCTTGAGAGGGAGCTGGATTTGCATGCAGGTAAGAGTGAACCTAAATATGTGGAGCAACCACATGCGGAGGATCATGGAGTGGGAGCAACCACTCATGCAGAGAAATTTTGAGCCAGATGGGTAGAGGGAGTGCATGCAACTATACCACCAAGTGAGAGGTGGGGAAACATGCATGAATAATCCCAAGATTTTTTTTTGGGCAGGATTCATTGAGATGGTGTGGATCTCATGAATTGAACTTGGCTACTAGGATCCCACAGAGCAATAGTAGCAGGATCAGTTGGATTGATGTAGTTAGATGTCGTGAGGACATGAAATCAAAGTGACAGTGTCGGATACTGGAGCGCAGATTAGAGTTGGAAGCAAGTGCAGAGTGCATGGATGCATGTGTAAAAAACGCAGTGGATCCTAAAGACATGTGTAGTAGATAGCATAAGTCATAAGACTTTGATGACAAATTCATTATACTGAATTAGTTGTTTGGAGGCTATTTAGTTTCGGAAGTGTTGCATGCAAAGGTTGCATGTGCAAGAAACACTAGAGAAGTGTTGCATGCAAGAGTTGCATGGTGCATGCATGGAGTTGCATGGCACATGCATGGAGTTTCATGTTGCATGGATGGAGTTGCATGTTGCATGCAAGGGTTGGATGTCACATGCAAGGACATTCCTTTCTTGTTGAGAGGGAGGGTTGAAGTTTGCAACACGAAACAGTGAAATTGGCATCCGGAAACAACATCCTTGATCCTAGTGAAAAGTAAGCACCTACAGTAGGTGGGGCCCACAAAGGCTATTTTTGGGTGTATGTATATTTATAGATGTATGTGCATAATCTATTTATAGATGCATGTATATTTTTATTATCCCTTAATATAGATGGACAATAAACTGTAATCTATTCTCAACGTGGACTTGGAAATAGTTAACTGAAGTGGAAAATCAGTTAGCTAAGTGAATTTCGAGTTAAGAGGTTGGTTGGTGGGACATGCAGGTTGACTTTAGTTGTAAATGAGTGATTCTATTTGTAACCGAGTTGGAAGTGCAATGGTGCATGAGTTGTGAAAGTTGTAAATCAGTTTAACTCAGTTAAGTGAGTTAAAGTCAGTTGTGCTAGTTTTAACTGCAAATAGACTAGTGAGAGATAAAGTGAATTAAATATTAATTAATTCGCATGTTGTGATCTCACATGAAACTAATGTTTTTACTATTATTATCTGCATGCATGTCAGTTCCAGTGGAGACCCAGTTGAGATGTAGGTGAAAGGGAAGTGTAACTATCAGTTGTGATATTAGCAGGCTACCCAGGTGTAGTTAAAACACCACAGGATGCCCATGATACTCGGCGCAGTTGAGGAAGGTTGAAATTATTTGTGATTAAGGATTGCATTCTTCAGGAACTGTGTGAGCAAGGCAGACTATCTGGAGACAGTAAATTGGCTAAGGAACTTGCATATTTTTGTATGACAGTGTGAGATAATTAGCTGATGCACTGAGAGCTCTTGTGATTGGAGTTTTGTATGTAATTGTTTCATGATTCCTTGTGGAATATACAAAATATGATAGAGGGGTTTTGAGAAGTAAGGTTTCCCTGGGAATATCTGGTGTTTTGGTTTTGATCTATTCTTCTTTGTTTCATATGATTCGCAATTGTGTTGTTTTTTATTTTCTGAAAAATATTTGTAGAAGAAATTCAATATTTAACTTTAGCATATTTTTAGATCGGGTGAATCTAAGATATACATGCATATTGTATAATTTCTACATACTCCCATTCCTAATACATGAAGTTATCCTAGTTGATCGATAAGGAAGACCCCCTTGACTAGAAAAATCTTCTTGAGCCTAAAGTGCAAGGGTGAGTTGGCGAGGCGTCAATAGTTAACCTCCTTAGTTCCATATTCTAGCATCTATCTTTGGGACTTTGAGAAAGCTAGTTTGTGTGGTAACAAAGAGTATAACATATTTTTATTTTGATTTCTCATTCATGTTATTTGTGGAATTTGAATATGGATGGTAACTTTCATAGCTACATGGTGTGTACTTTATCTAGTCATGAGTACACCTGATATTGAGTTGTCTAATAAATACCCAAAAATATTTTTCTCGAAGGTTGACAATAACCCATCAAGGGATGTATGTGAAGAGTTGGATGTGGAGGCGATGGCTACATTTATATTTCTTAAGGATGCAAACGTTGTTAAGAAGATAGTGAATAGGAAAATATGAGCTTCAAAGAAAATTGGTAGCCCTCTTACTCAAGCCTAAGAACTATTTTTATACCATATATGATTCTAGAAGTACTTTCTTGAAGTGAAACTACTATGGTATGTAAAGAAACATGAATTTGAAAGAAAAGTGGAAACCCTTGCTACTCAGTCCTTAAAACTATTTTGATATGCTATATGATTCTACTACAATTTGTTGAAGAAAAACATTGTGTTATTTATTGGTTTGGATAAGCTATAAAAGATTAAATTGGGTAGAAAATATTATTGTTTCGTCAGGGTTTTGGTAAGAAAAATTTTCTTTCACTCATTAATATATTATACATATTGATGATAAAGTTTTTCAAAAACAAATATATTGTTGATCGCCCATATCTTCACTGGTGATTTCATGGCAGAAAAATTATTTATCAATGTTATATTTGTTGAGAAATCAATGCTAGAATAATTAGGGTTTGATTCTTCTTTCTTGATAATTACTTGTGAATTATGTTGTCCTCTTTTACTTATTTATTAGATTATATTTCATCAAGAAATTACCAAATTATATGTGTATGAAGATCAAAAGAACAAGAGACACAAGATATAGGCACACAACTAGGGAAAAACCCCAAAGAGGGGAAAACCAAGTAAAACCTCTTCCTTTAGTAGTTTCACAAGAAAAGACAATATAATCCAAGACTCTTTGACCTAGACAAAAACTTCCTCCAATCACCAAGTCAGCCCTTCCTTTCCTCTTTAGATGATAACCTTCCACTAGTAGCTTAGACTTAGAACTTTGATTAGGTAACAACAAAATTTTGACCTTCTGCAACAGAACTTTGACTTGCAATAAATTTCAGAATTTCGACCTCCTACAATTTCCTAGTAACTTCACACGTGTGAGAGATAGATGGACCAAAAAATTCTGTCTTATCCTTATCTACATTCCTTCTACTTCTCCTGCAATTTCACACTTTTCTGCTTCTTCTTCTTGTATATCGAACTTGTGTGATTGATGCTCAAAATGAATTGAACTACACTTCTATATATAACCTTTTATGTGGGTCGAATTTACCTTATGTAGGCCGAATTAATTAGGCAAGGTATGACTTGGTTTGGAGGTGAAAAATGACTTATTTGACTCAATAATAATTCTTTTACATGATACAAAATCCCAATAAGAGTATCAGAAAATGGAAAATAAATCTAATGAATCCAAATCAAACCTTGGAGTCCTCAATGGGGACTTTGACCTAGAAAACGATGACCCAAGCATGAAACCCATGCTTCAATAAGTCATTTTAATAATAATAATAATAATTTCTTTTTCTTTATTTTGATAAATAAATTTCATTATGAATCAAATACAATTATGAAGACTTAGCCTAGTTACATTCTTCAACACTCCCTATTAACTAGTAAGGTATTCATAATCACACATATATACAAGTACACAGAAGATCTCAAAACACATGAACTACGCAGAGTTTAGGCACACACAATGCCATGGACTAGATTCCTGACCAGGGCAATCTATCTGGGTGGGACTAAGATGGACTAAAGCTTTCAACCTCTATAGGTACCATCATGTGTACTTCCTAACCATCAACCCAGGGATCTAGGTTTGTAATGCAAGTTCAAAGCTATATTACCAACGCCACCCTCCCTACTTCGGGAACTAGACATCAACACACAGACCGCCCATATGTCATCCTAGGAATTTTGTATTACACACGATGCCACAACACTCCTGATTATTCAAATTGGTAACGTCAAATATCTTCCAAGAATCAGACACATGTAGATGCTTCAACAATTATCGTCAACAAAATTAGTAATATCAACCAAACCAAGCATGCTTCTAAGATATTCAAACTTCTTATTAGGAAGAGACTTTGTTAACACATCAACTACCTGTTCGTTAGTCGGGACATACTGTAGCTTCACGATCCCATATTGTACCAAGCTTCTAATGTAGTGGTACTTGTTTTTTATATTCTTAGTCCTTTCATGGAAAACATGATCTTCAGACATATTGACGCTACTTTGATTATCTAAATTTATCACAATAAGAATTAGAGGCTTCCAAAACAAATCTTACAGAAATTTCCTCAACCATACAACTTCTTTTTCTACTTCACATGCATCAACATATTGCTTCAGAACTACTTAAAGAAACATGATATTTCTTCCTACTCATCCATGAAATCATAATGTATCCCAAACTAAAACATTCACATGTAGTGCTCCTTCTATCAATATTACTGCCACCCCAATAAGAATATGTAAAACCTATTAATTTGACTTCCTTGCTGTCATACTTTAGGCAGTGATGTATAATACCATGTAGATATCTTAATATATGCTTGGAAGCTATCTAATGATCATGATGAGTCTCCAACTAAAATTGACAAAGAATATTTACAAAAAACATATATCCGGTCTCGTATTTACCAGATACATTAGAGAACCCACTAAATTACAATAGCTAGTAGGATCTACAAGAATTGAGTCAAATATTCTCAACTTCTTGAGATTGGTGATCATGGGAGTAGTGATGGGCTTGGAATCCATCATACCAAATTTATGCAATAACTTGATTATGTATTTTCCTTTCCCCAGATATATCTCCCTAGGTTTCTTCCATACTTCCAAACCTAGGTAATAATGCATCAGTACCTGATCCTTCATCTCAAATTTGGCTGCCATCATCTTCTTGCACTCTTGTATCCTTCGCTCCACAACTATAATAAATAAATCATCCGCATATATTAGAATAATGTTTGTCTCATTATCCACAACTTTGATGTAGAGGTTTGGATCAATAGTACTTTTGATGAACCCAATTCTTAGAATATATGCATCCATTCTTACATACCATGTCCCAGGAGCTTGCTTCAAGCGATATAAGGCCTTATTGAGTCTGCAAACATGAGTGTCCTTGGTATTTATTTAAAATCCTTCAGGTTGTTCAATGTATACTTATTCATCGATGGTTCCATTCAGAAATGTTATTTTTGTGTCCATTTGATGGATATTCCATCCCATTGTTGTAGCTAACGAAACCAAGGATTTTATAGTAATATATCTTGTAGTAGGTGTAAAGGTTTCTTCATAGTCTATGCCTTCCTTTTGAGAGAAACCCCTTGCAATGAATCTAGCTTTGTATTTTTCTATGCTTTCATCAATAGCGTGCTTGATTTTGTACATCAATTTTGAAGTGACAATCGATTTGTCACTTGGTCTAGGAATGATTTCCCAAACCCCATTCTTCATGATGGACTGATATTATTCTTGCATTGCCTTCTTCCATGATTCTTGATGAGAAAATTCTTCGAATTTAGTTGGTTCAAATTTATTAGTTTTTTCATGTATGTAACATACCATGAATATCCTTTTTGTCTTTTGCTTTCTCTAAAAGTTCCTTTCGCAGCTCCATGTCCTTCGAAATCTTCAAGATCAACTTTTAACCAATTTGGAATCTTCCTTGTGTCGGGTATGATCAAAGGTTGAATAGGCTCACTTGGTCCTTCTTCTTCTTCTTCTTGGATTGTAGTAACTTTGTCATGGTGATCTTCTTCTTCAAATAGCGGTATGTATTCGTCATTAGAATCAATAAGAATATCCTTGGATCTTTCATAGGCATGATTTTAATAAAATAGAATGTCCTTGCTTACTTCGATTTTTCTTCCTTCCTTGATGTATATTCTATATGATTTTTAAGAAAGGTTGTAGCCAATGAAGATACCTTTAATGCTTGTAGGGTCTAACTTCTTTCATTTGTCCTTTGGAACATGGATATATGCGGGACACCCAAGTTTCAGAGATGGTACACACATGGCTTCTTTTATGTGAATGACTTTTCAGGTGTCATATTCTCAAGATTCTATGAGGACTTCTATTTTCAATATATATTAGGGTCATTTATGCTTCTACCCATAGAAATTTTGGTAAGTCTTGATAAAAAATCATTGTTTGTATACATTCTTCAATTTTCCTATTTTTCCTTTCTCCAAATCCATTCTACTCGAGATAGTAGGGAACAATGAGCTCCCTCTTAATTCCCGCTTCTTTGTAATATGAAATCATTTCTTTGGAAGTGTATTCCCCACCTTTGTCGGATCTCAAATTATTTGTTCTGATATCGGTTACAATTTCTACTTCAGATATAAATTCCTTGAACTTTAAACACTCTGTCCTTTTCCTTGAGAAGGTAGGGCCATGTATTTCTAGAGTGATCATCAATGAAGGCCACATAATAAAGATGAAATATAAGTGATTTTTCAGACATAGTGATCCGATCATGGGTCGAGTACTACCCTAACCATCGTGTACGGTATTAAGATCTTTTAATTGACTATGAATTGTATAGGCTTAAATGAGAAAGTTAGTCCATCGATTATAGTGCATTAACACATAAAAATAAATAAATGAACTGAACATATCAAGAAGCACAAAACACATAAGTAAGAGAGAGACAACCAATTGGTAACGAAGTTCACCCTTCCATCTCTCTGGGGCTACATCTCTAGATCTGCTTCAATTGGAATGTAGATCCTCTATATTCATTCTTCAAAGTAAGGTTTCTTACATTCAAGTTCTCTATCCGAGCATTAGCCAAGCACTATGGATCTCAATGGCTAAGTATTATCTCCTTTCTTCTCCCCCTCTCATGGCTTACATAAGGAATATATATAGTTTTTCCTGACCCACTCTGCAACAAAGAGCATTAATTACAAGACCCACAATTGTAGGGCCTAACTATAAGAAAGGAAAAACAAAGTCCATGAAAGTAGGACCTCCAACTATCTCAGGCTCATAATTGGGAAATGTCTCAAAACCACCTAAAGACTCTTCAACCGTGCCCTTGATTCTCTCAACCTATAATTGAGAAAAATAGAGAATTGGTGTGAGGTGGTTTCTCACATGAAAACCAATTTCCCTAATTACATTAAATTAATAATATGTGAGAAATTTTTTCTCTCACAAATATTAATAATTTATATCAATAATGAATGGGTTTAATAAAATGCACAATTAAATGCATAAGCATAATTTCACCCACTTAAATACTTGTCACCAAATTCAAATCAACATGGTGCCAAGCTCTTTTCATCTGCAAAGGCCCTTTCAGATCACACCTCCCCACAAAGAAACTTTTGGTCTCCAAAAGTATCAAATTCAATTCATCATCAACTGTATGCAAATGTCTTTGAAAGGCACATTCCATCACGACTCCTTCACCCAACGTACTTTGGAATCGGAACATAATGCCAACATGTGCAACTGTTGCAACACAAATGCCTTAAAAGGCACATCCCTTCAAGATTCCTTCACCACGGTCCTTCAGAATTAGAATGAAAAAGTCCACATCTGCCTAAAGCTACAACTTGTAGCTGATCATACATGTTTACATCTTTTGGAATACTTTCCAAGAGTTCATTGGTCAATTTTACATGCCAAAATGGCCTAGGAAAATCACCTCATTCAACTTAATTACAAAAAACCAACAAGGCTTAATGTGTAAAAATACACCTCTCACTCTCTGATCAAGAGTTCATGAATTTTGGTAAAAAATGAAAGTGCTCGAAACTCTACCGAACCTGAGTGACAGATTAGATCTCGTCGTTCTAATTTCGGCGCCGCAAATTGTTCGAAAAACCGATGTCGTATGAGGGAGGTATTGTGTTCTGATAGATTTCCCAAATAGCTAAAATTGCGACAGGTTTTGACTTGGATGCCCAGTCAGCATGCAAGTGTACAGTCAGAAAAAAGGGGAACATTATGAGAATATTCCATTATCCAAGCCTATGAAATCTTTCCATGTGGCGCAATCTAGATCGTATGATTTGTGTTGTACGTTTGATTTGATGAGCCAATGATTGGGTGACATGTGGCCAGCCCTAAGGCTGCCACGTATCCCCTGTATGTTGGTCTAAATTTTTTTTATAGGTCTAGGGGGTTCGATCCCATGACCTCCAGGCGTGCCCACAACGTCTTCCACCATCTCCGCTACCGGGTGTTGCTTACCCTATGAGGGCGCCAGATATATTTAAGTTGTAATCAAATGCAATCTTGGGGGAGGGGTGGGTGGGACCGCCGGTGATCCCAACCCACCAACGACCCCATTTGTTTTGTTCACATGCTACAATGCTAACTGTCGCATATTTTGTTAACAAATGATTCCATAACTGTTAACACCGACGGCTCTTAACTTAAACCTTGTATCAAGCATGTATCCATGTATATGTACACTGCCATGTGTTTAATCTCGCTTCGGCGGGTTGCGCCGACAATTTTCTCTAATCAAGCAGGTTCTAAGCTTGCATGTGGCTACCTCGCTTCTAACTAAAATTTAGGTAAGTGCTATGGCTAAATTTCTGGTGGGATTGTTAGCGCGCCTCTAAATTCAGAGAATTTCACTATTTTAACTATAGTTAAACTGTAGTCCTCCAGTTTTAGTGGAGGTTTTGTAGGGAACATTGGGAAAAAGCCTATCTAGGTCAATTTTCGACCAATTTGGGTGAAACAAGAGTCTACCTAGACTAATTGGAGCATTCTGGAGCCATTGGTGTAGAGAAAACAATCATAGGAGGCTTGTAAACACATGTATTTGCAAATTTTTGAGCATAATGAAATATGGAAATGCCATTGGGAGCTGGACTAGTAGATGTAGCCCAGGAGGGGTGAACTGCTTCATCATGCCTGCTGTGTAAATCTTATGTGTGGTTTTATTTCTCTATTATACACTACTGTTCAGTGTTATTTAGGCTTATTTACATGCTTAAAATTCACAATTTCAATGTGTTTCATGGTTAAATTCCTCAATCCTTAAGCGAAAAAATGGAGACAAATATGTACATGTTTATTAGTTGAAAGGACAATTAACACAAAAAATTAATACAATCCTTTCATATCAAGTTGGTATCAGAGCTAGAGTATATTCTCTAGTGTTGTTGTGTGAAAATATTTGTTTAACTATTTGCAAGTTTTCACATGCTTACTAGGCTCAAGATTAAGAGAGGAGAAGGAAAATTGGTGGAAGCAAGAGGGTATCAAAGTGAGCCACAACAAAGGATGGTAATATTTCCACATTCTCCACCACCTAGTTCACCTCCTAAAGAAGCAGAAGCAACATTAAGCATGCCTTCAAAGGAAGAAGAAATCCATGAAGAAGTGGATCCCAAAGAGGAAGAAACAATGTACAGAAAAACATTTTTTGACTTGACTGAGATGGTTAGAATCCTTTATCAAGAAAGGAATGAGAAACTAGAAGAAGAGAGATCCAAACTTTACAAGGAAGGATAGGGATCATCAGGAGGTCACAATGATGAAGATAAGTCAAAGAAGGGCATGGAGGAAATGGAGACAATGTAAAGTCACCATCCTCACCCTCATCATCATCATCCTCTACTTCATCTTCAGTACATCAGCCACACAAGTCAAAGAACACTAGTAAAAGTCCTTTTCTAAAACTTGATGTTAAGTTTGAATTGCCAATGTTTGATGGAGGAAATGGAGACAGTGTAAAGTCACCATCCTCACCCTCATCATCATCATCCTCTACTTCATCTTCAATACATCAGCCACACAAGTCAAAGAACACTGGTAAAAGTCCTTTTCTAAAACTTGATGTTAAGTTTGAATTGATAATGTTTGATGGTGAAGTCAATGCAAAAAAGCTTGATAATTGGATTAGGAAATTGGAGGTCTATTTGAGAATCCAAAATTTCATGATGATGATACCAAAATCCAATTAGCTTCATTGATAATGGAAGGTGCAACACTTGTTTGGTGGGAAGCCAAGACAAAGGAGGAGATCAAGAAGCATGGTAAGATTATTCTATCATGGACTGATTTCATTTCTGCAATAAAACAACAATTTTATCCATTAGCTCACATGTAGAAAGCCATATTGGACTGGAAAAATTTTAAACAATTTAAAGGAAAAAATGTACAAGTTTACACCCAAGAATTTAGGAGAAGAGCTCTCTTATTAGGGGTAGATTTGCAGAGCCAAGATACTTTTCTCAAGTACATAGGAGGCTTACATAGCTACCTAAGACATAATATCCTCATGTTTAACCCTAAAAGTCTAGATGAAGTTTGTGTACAAGCCACACACTTGGAGGCAAGGGGGAAAAAACATAGATGAGAATGAGGAAAGTGAGTTTAAAGGGAAATGGAAGAAAAAGAAGAATTCAAATATCAGGAAAGAGAAGGGAAAATTATTTTGCAAAAACTATTCAAAAACTAGCCATGATGAAGACCATTGTTGGAAACTTCATCCATAATTGAAACCAGATAGCTTGAAAGCCAAAGAGAAAGGCAAAACTGTTGCTATAGCTGAGCAAGAATTAGGGTCAGATTCAGGAGATGAAACAAAAATCACAGCCATGGGACTAAAGAACATGAAGGGGAAATAAATTGAAACTAAACCCAGTTCTAGTACATTAAACTGTCACATACAAGCTCCAAATGAAGAAGAGATAATTGAACGTTTCATGTGAGAGTTATATCCAAACATACCAATATTGACACATTGTTTGACAATGGGTCACAAGAAAACTTAATATCTGAATACTTGGTCAAGAAAATTAATATTGAGACCATTCCACATCCAAAACCATATCCACTTGGGTGGATTTGTAAGGATGCAAATTTACATGTTTCAAAGAAGTGCATATTGCGGTTTGCAATAACTGCACATTTTGTTGACACAATTGAATTAGATGTGGTTCCGCTTGACATAATGGGTATGGTGTTGGGAAATACTTGTATGATAGGAAAGCGATCTTCCATCGCCATGAGAACAAATACCATTTATTCAAAGATGAAAAGGAGTATATTGTGAGATCTCATCGCAAGAAACTAGATATTTCTTTAGTTAATGCAGGGAAAATGAAGAGGCTAGTCAATGCAAGCCAAAACATGACATTGGTGATGATAAAACAAAGAGATGTTTTGCATCATACTTTTCAAACAAATGCTGATATATGTAATGAGTTGTTCCAGATTGATAACATGTTTTCTTTGAAAGAAGGTGACAAGCAATTGCAGCAGTCAACATTGGTGTTGAACGGTGTTGAACACAAGGTGTAAGTGCAAGAGGTTGAAAAGATCAAAGAGAGGACAAAGAAGCTTGGAAAAGAAGGCACAAGTTTCACAAATGTTCATTGCTGGTTTCCAAAAGGCACATTACAATGGCAAAGAAACTTAGTCAAGAGTCGACACAATTTCAGGGCAAAAGCAACTAAAAATCGCCATAATGACAGAGTGCAAGGTGAGAAAGATTCCAAGTTTCCTTTGATTATTGACCAAGGTAGAAACAAGATTTTTTCTGCAAGATTAGATTACTGTTTTGAAAATTTAGAATATGTGCAGCATGACAGTGTCAAAGACAACAATAGATGATCATTAGAATCAAGGAAAAAATTGTCTTTTCATGAAAAGCTCCAATTAATGAAATTAGGAAAATTTCAATGGATAAAGACTGGAAGAGTGAGGACTTAGTCTCCTGATCTTCATAATTAGTAATCCAGAGAGCTTTTTGGGTCCAAAATCTTCCCAATGGGGAGGTGTGATCAGGAGTTCACGAATTTTTCTCAAAATTGAAAGTGCTCTAAACTATACTGAACCTGAGCGACCGGGTACATCTCATCGTTCTAATTCCGGCGCCATGAACGGTTCGAAAAGCTGATGTCGTATGAGGGAGATATCACGTTCTGATCGATTTCCCAAATAGCTAAAATTGTGACAGGTTTTGACTGGGATGCCCAGTTAGCATGCAGATGTACAGTCAGAGAAAAAGGGGAATATTCAGAGAATATTCCACTCTCCAAGCCTATGACATCTTTTCACGTGGTGCAATCTGGATTTTATGATTTGTGTTGTATGTTTGGTTTGATGAGCCAATGGTTGGGTGACACGTGGCCAACCCTGAGGCTGCCACATGTGCCCTGTATGGTGGTTTAAAATTTTTGTATAGGTCTGGGGGATTCGACCCTGTGACCTCCAGGAGCGCCCGCAACGTCTTCCACCATCTCCGCTACCGGGTGTTGCTTACCCTATGAGGACGCCATATATATTTAAGTTGTAATAAAATGCAATTTTTTTTTTGGGGGGGTGGGGGACAAATGGTGACCCCATTTGTTTTGTTCCATAACCGTTAACATCGGCGGCTCTTAACTTAAACCTTGTGACATGTATATGTGCGCAGTCACCGCTAACTTCGTCAACGGTTGGGCTCGGAAGTTGCCCTAACCGCGGGGTTCGGGGGGTCGACATGTGGCCACCCTCGCCCCTAACTAAAAAATTTAATGATACTGCTAAATTTTTGGCGGGATTGTTAGTGCGCCTCTAAATTCGGAGAATTTCACTATTTTAACTGCAATCCTCCAGTTTTAGTGGAGGTTTTGTAGGGGACATTGGGAAAAAGCCTAGCCAGGTCAATTTTCAACGACTTTGGGTGAAACAAGAGTCTACCTAGACCAATTGGAGCATTCTGGAGCCACTGGTGAAGAGAAAACAACCATTGGAGGCTTGTAAACACATGTATTTGCAATTTTTTTAGCATAATGAAAGATGGACATGCCATTGGGAGTTGGACCAGCAGATGTAGCCCAAGAAGGGTGAACTGCTTCATCATGCCTGCTGTGTAAATAATATGTGTGGTTTTATTTCTCTGTTATACACTACTATTCAATGTTGTTTAGGCTTATTTACATGCTTAAAATTCACAATTTCAACTATGTTTCATGGTTAAATTCCTCAATGCTTAAGCAAACAAATGGAGACAAATATGTACATGTTTATTAACTGAAAGGACACTTAGCACAAAAAACTAATACAATCCTTTCAGATCACTCTCCCTCACATAAGAGTGCCTAAAACAAGCCTTTTACAATGCTTCATAATTAGCTTCACATCATGACTTTCATGGCAACTATGGCCTTTTACATGGCATTCAACAATTTACATGTCAACTTTTCAATGTCAAAATATGATGGAAAATAAGGCCTTTTGAATGGAAATTACAAGAAATTTAATGTGCTAAACATGTGCACAAAGGGAAAAATACAAAGTTTTAGAACCCCCCTTTTACATAATGTGTACATAAACAAAGAGCACTAATGGTGAAAAAAATAAAAATTCCACCCTTCGACATATTATGTGCCAAACAACATATGTACTTGGAAGGTGAAAATAAGTTAAATCCCCCATTATAAAAGTGTCCCCCTTAAATTTCTAGGCATAGGTAGAATAATGGGCATAAAATAAATTCATGAAGAATGCCTCCTTTTCAAAAATGCACCTAGTGGTGGTAAAAAAAACCAAGTCCCAATATATGAACAAAACCCACTAAAATATGTGCATCAAAAAATACTATGGGTTTAAAATAAAATCCACTTCAAACCTTCAGAAATTGATAAACTGTGTTAGGTCCCTATATGACTAGTATAGTCCCTTACTGTTGTTAGTGTAACCCCCTTATTGTTATTTTTTTACCCCTGTAACCCCCATATTGTTATTATTGTGCCCTTAAATTATTATTGTTAGGTTAGCTAGGATTACATTGTGGGCCCACTAGGATTACATTGTGGCCCCATCGACTCCTATATATAGAAAGGAGGTTTTGTCATTTGTATCACCCACGAATTGTTCATTTATGTAATGTATTGGAGGTTTCCCCCTTGAAGTGGCTTATTTCTAAGGCGCTGATCTCTCTTTTCTTCTATTTTTGGAGCTGGTTTCACAACATTTGGTATCAGAGCTTTGGATTCTAGGGTTTCACTGCTCTAAATAGGTCATTGTGGAATTTTCGATATAAATTTTTGTCTACGAAGGTTCAGAAGCTGAAATTTTTAGGGTGCGAAGCAAAAATCCTGAGGAAAATCGTCGAAATATTTTAGAGCTTGGTTCACATTATTTTAGGAGATATGGTATGTGGAAGTTAGGGATTTTTCAGGCCCCCGAATTTCATCTCAAAGAGGTGATCGTGGGAAAATATTCATAACTCTCTCTCTGAGCATCAGATTGGAATGCTGTAAAAAGTGGCCGCAAGTACACGGATTTTAGTTTCTTTTCTATCAATTTCAGAGCTGAAGGAGGAAACAATGACACGTGGCAAGTAGTACAAGTTTGCTCTACTGAACCAGTCCATAATTAGGTCATTGTGGGAGATTGGACATAACTTTTGCCTTGAAGAATCCAAATTAGGTCAGATCTATGGAATTCAAAAGAATATTCAGAGGGCTAACTTAGGGCCAAATTTCAGATATTGAATATCTGAAATCACATAGAAAATTCAGTTTCAATATCGAGCTCTTCAAAAGCAAGAAAAATGTGTGTATTTTTTTCCGAATTGCATAAGTCTTGTGTAAAAAATCAGTTTGAAGAGATTCCAAGGGCCTATTGAGCATATATTTCAGTATTGGGTTCTGAAATGCCTCCTAAAAAGAATTCAACACCCATTAATCCCTCAGAATATTCTACTATGACTCATGAAGATGAAGAATTGCAACATGATATATCAAAATTACAAGAGCAAGTGAACCAAATTTCGCTCTCGCAAAGAGCAGCAAAAAATGAAATGGAAGTTTTGAAGAAATGCGTGGAAGTGAAGATGGGTGGTTTGAAGAAAGACGTGGAAGCTAAGATGGATGGTGTGGAAGCTAAGATGGAGGACATGGAAGAAAAAATGAAAGACAACATGGAAAACATGAAGAATGATCTAAAAGCAGACATGGAAGGTTTGACAAAGTTGATACAAGAAATGATTCCTAATGGTGAAAAGATAGTAGAGGAAACTCATGATGAGAACAAAATAAATGTTAATCGTGATTTGATATACTCTAATGTTGGATTGAAGAACCACCATATTCCAAATATGGATATGAGGAAGTTTTATGGTAGGGATCCCGTAACATGGATACTACAGATGGAGCAATATTTTGATCTCAATAATGTGAAAAACACACAAAAGGTACACATTGAAACTTTACATTTAGAAAAAAAATACATTTGTATGGTATCGATGGCTTTGCTCCCGTAAAAAAATTGTCACGTAGTCAATTTTTACGGAGGAAATGATAGCACATTATGAGGATACAAAGAGCAACACCTTCTTTAGTCAATTGATAAATCTAAAACATAAGGGTTCAGTGGCAGAGCACATTGAGGACTTCCAAAAATTGAATATAAGGGTAACTGATATTCCAGAGGAACACAGGATTGATGTCTTCAGATGGAATTTAAAGGATAACATCCAACATGAAGTTCACGTTTGGGAACCTGATTCATTGGAGAAGGCATTCAGGTTGGAAAGAAAAATTGAATGTAAAATTATGGCGACAAGGAAGCCTACCATTCACATTTGTAAAGAAGGAAGTGTTGCTACTCCTAGACTTCCAAAACCTACAAGGTTGACACCACAACAATTGGAAGAAAAAATAGCAAAAGGGATTTGCTACAATTGTGATAGCAAATACACTAAAGGTCATAAGTGCGTTGAGAAGAAATTATTTTACATAGATTGTGAAGAGGAGGAAGAAAATGAAGAAGAAACTTCAAAAGTAGAGGATATACACCAGGAAGAAACCCTAGAAGAAGAAGAAATGAGTCCAACCATATCATGTAATGCATTGGCAGGAATTACCACTCCTCAAACTCTCAAGATAGAAGGACATATCAAGAAGAAAAAGGTAATAGTGTTGATTGATTCGGGTAGTACCCATAATTTTATTCATTGTAAGGTAGCCAAGGAATTGAATTGTTTTCTATACCCAACACCAGAATGTCAAGTGATGGTTGCAAATGGAGGAACTATAAATTGCTCTGGAAAATGCCATAATATCAAGCTAACCATGGGGGAATATGTATTGAAGATTCCAATGCTTTCCATTCCTATGGGAGGTGCTGATGTTGTACTAGGAGTACAATGGTTACAATCTTTGGGGACGGTAGCTTTTAATTTTCAAGAACTTTTCTTGAAATTTTTTTCATAAGGAAAGGAAGTCGAATTACGGGGTATTGCGGGGAAGCCAGGAAGGATAATAAGCTCTAATGTCATGACAAAGCTTATAAAGAAAGAACAACGAGTCGTAATTGCACAATTATGCTCACTAGAAGTTCCAACATCAAAATCATCTATTTCTGCAGATCTCCAACAAGTCTTGGACAATCATTCCAAGGTGTTTGAAACTCCCAAAGGACTCCCACTTATTCGTGATCATGATCATGCTATTCATTTGATTCCAGGAAGTGTTCCTCCAAACATTAGGCCTTATAGATATCCTTATGTCCAAAAGAGCGAAATTGAATGTATCATTGTAGAAATGTTAGAGGCGGGTATAATTCAACCTAGTCAAAGTTCTTTCTCTGCTCCTGTAGTATTGGTACACAAGAAGGATGGATCATGGTGAATGTGTCCAGATTATAGGGAGCTCAATAAGCTCACCATTAAAGATAAATTTCCTATTCCTGTGATTGATGAATTATTGGATGAATTACATGGAGCAATTTATTTTACCAAGTTGGATCTTTGTTCAGGATATCATCAAATTAGAATGAAGACTAAAGATATTCTAAAAACAACATTTCAACTCATGAGGGTCATTATGAATTTTTGGTCATGCCTTTTGGCCTTACCAATGCACCTTCTACATTTCAAGGGTTGATGAATTCCATTTTCAACCCTTCCTTAGAAAATTTGTGCTAGTATTTTTTGATGATATACTAATCTACAACAGGTCTTGGAAGGATCATGTTGAACATGTTGACAGGGTGCTCAAACTATTGCAGGAGAAACAATTATATGCAAAACATCCAAATGTTTCTTTGGAGTACAAGAGGTGGAATATCTGGGTCATATTGTATCTCACGAGGGTGTTAAGGTAGACCCTAACAAAATTAAATCCATTAAGGAATGGAAGGTCCCCACAACCATAAAGCAATTGCACGGATTTCTCAGGTTAACAAGGTATTATCAAAAGTTTGTTAAGAATTATGGGAGAATAGCAGCACCTCTAACAACATTATTGAAGAAAGATGCATTTTCATGGACTTTTGAAGCAACTAAGGCCTTTGAACATCTTAAAGAGGAAATTTTCCTAGCACCAGTCTTAGCTACGCCAGACTTCACAAAAACCTTTATTGTGGAATGTGATGCCCCATGAAATGGAATTGGTGTTGTTTTAATGCAAGAAGGAAGACCCATTGCTTTTGAAATTCGTTCAATCAAAGGAAAGTATTTACAAAAGGCTATTTATGAGAAGGAAATGTTGGCGATACTACATGCAATAAAGAAATGGATACCTTACCTAATGGGAAGACACTTCAAGGTAAAAACTGATCAGATAGTCTTAGACACTTTTTGGAACAAAGACTATCTTTAGAAGAGAAGCAAAAGTGGGTCACAAAGATGTTGGGTTATGAATTTTAAATCGTCTACCAAAAAGGGAAGCTAAATGTTGTTGCAGATGCACTCTCAAGAAAGGATGAAGAGGTGGAAGCATTGCTTTGTGCCAATTCAATTATCCCACCAGATTGGATAACCGAAGAAAGGGATGAATGGAAGAAGGAAAAAGAAGTGTGGACTCTCATTCAAAAGTTGCAGCAAGATCCTATTACATCTGATACATTTAGTTGGAAAAATGATTCCTTATAGTACAAATATTGCTTATATATTTGCAAGAATTCCCAACTAAAACAAAAGATTCTTTTGGAATTGCACACTTCTCCTTTAGGAGGACACTCGGGATTTTTAAAAACTTACCACAGGGTGAAGAAAGATTTTTTTTGGGATGGCCTTAAATATGATATTCAAAAGTTTGTGGCGAAATGTTTGGTTTGCCAGCAAAACAAAGTTGAGACAATTAAGACCTCGGGTCTTTTACAACCTTTATCCATTCCAAGTCAATTTTGGGAGGAGATTTCAATGGATTTTATAACAGGTTTACCTAAGTCCAAAGGAAGGAGTGTCATCACGGTGGTAATTGATAGACTTACCAAGTATGCACACTTTTGTTCATTATATCATCCATATAAAGCGAGTACAGTTTCTACTAAATTTATGGAAACAATTCAAAAGCTACATGGAAACCCGAAGATTATTGTAAGTGACATAGATCCCATTTTTACAGGAAATTTTTGGACGAAATTATTTTCTTGTTTGGGTACTCAACTAGCTCATAGCTCATCTTATCATCCTCAATCCGATGGTCAAACAGAGATAGTGAATAAATGTTTGGAAGGATATCTTGGTTGTTTTGTATTTGATAAGCAATGACAATGGGTCAGGTGGTTACCTCTCGCTGAATGGTGGTATAACACTTCATTCCATACTGCAGCAAAAATGACCCCATTTATGGCACTTTATGGATATCATCCACCATCCATCACATCTTCTTAAGGGACAATTCTAGGGTTCAAGCAGTGGAGGATCACATCGAGCATCAATAAGAAGTTCTCCAACTCTTAATGTTGGAAATGTTGTCATTGATGGCAAAGGAGGAAGCAGAAGAAAAGGAGAAGACAGCAGAGAAGAACAGAGGGAGAGTATATTTATAGAGACAGGGCAGCAAAAAGAGAAGCAAGCAGCACAAAGGAGGTAGCAGAGGTAGAGACAGGCAAAGGACAACAGCAGAGGCAATGGAAAAGACAACAGGTAACATGTACATGGAGCACAAGAAGAACCGAGATAGGGCAGTAAAAAGAGAAGTGGAGACAGAAAATACAGAGGAAGAGACGAAATAGTCGAGCAACAGAGCGGAAGAAGAGGCAGAGATAGAGCATCAGAAGAGGCAGAGCAGCAGAGGCAGAGCCATTATCAAAACGGTGAAATGTTTGCAGAGGATTGGAAATAAACCTGTGTGTTAGTGGAAATGTGTGTTATAATAAGCGGAAGTGCCGTGTTGAGGTATATAACGAAAACAAGACGGGTTTATATATAATATAGTTTGAGCCGAGATTATATACAACGAAAACGTGACAATCTTTATGAAACAGAACCATGAGCATGAACCAGAACAGTGAGAGATAAACAGTAAAACTGGAAGGCGAGGACTAGTAGTTTTCGTGCAATATAAGCCATTGAAGGACATGTGTACTTAGGATTCGAATGAAATGTTTCAAAGGGTGCGGACAAATGTATACAATGTGGATATACATTATATAATACTCATATAATGTATATAATGTTTAATTGACAAAATTATATATATATATATATATATATATATATATATATATATATGCGTGGCGGAACCCTGAACTTTGGTGGAACCGTGAAGAAATAGTAACGACGGTTTGGAATACTCGACGATTTTCATCGCACCACTTTTGTGTGGTAAGTGGTTTTCGTGAAATCAACACGATCACATTCATTGGAGGACACGTGGCATGAGGCGGGTTCCCAAAATCGGTTACATCATGCGCTAACATGCGGTCCTTAACCCCTCGCGATATTACATGACCACCGTTGGATTACCAGAAGGAGCGCGATAGTTTATTAACTGTCGGATGAGATGGGTAGGTTAACATTGGGACCTAGTTTCATCGCGTGGGTTTAAGAACTACATCTCGTGCAAGTGTGTAACGCGATTACCGTCAGATTGGTTGTATGGAGTGCGAAAGCAGGTGAATCATTGGATCCAAGCGGAGTTGGGGGCACGTTAAGCAAGGTAAGTACTGTGGGCCCGAAGATGCTGTATATGTTATTGTGTGGTTGTAAATCCAAAGTTGTGGGTTTTACTATAATGTTCCAAATATTTAAACGAAGGCTATATCATATGTTACTGTATATATATTATGGCTGGATATGAAAAAATAGTGCCGAGTGTCATATGAAGCGGGGTTTAATATAAGCTATAAGGTTGAGTAGCACAGATATAATGCCGAGGGTTGTTGACAAAAGGGTATGATAATACTATATGAAAAGTACTCCACTTGTGAATAAACCTTGGATATAAAATTTGGGCACTTCATTGTATTGATTCATAGTTCATAAAGTCTGGGTAATTAAAACAAAGCCGAAGGTTTGTATTATGCGATGTAATGCCCATTTCATATGGTGGGACCCTCATCCAATCGCATCGGAGAAAGTTCGCAGCGGAACATGTTAAAAAAGAATTGTGATTGCAATGAAAGTCCGGACCCGATGGGTTTATAAACCATGACTGATATATGTTTGAGTTCCGTCATAATAGTGAATCATCAGAATTGGAGCATTGGAGCATCAGAACTTCGGAACATCGGAGAATCGTAAATCAGTAAACAATGTTTCATCGCATTGGCATTTGATCACAATCGGAAGTAGTCAAGGAGCGATACATCGCATCGAGAAATTTAGCGAGTGCGCCCGTAAGGGCATTTTATGTACTAAATGATTCATTATTGTTATATTTCCAAGAGGTATCGGAACTAAATAACGCAATAGTTTATATGATTAAAAAAACTCTTATCATGCCGAGAGTTAAATTGTGATATATAAAAAGCGCAGTTACATATGTATGGAATATGGGAGTTACACCGCGACAGTAAGCAGGAAATCAATCAAAGCCGAAAGGGACAAAAACAGTCACAGAAAAGACAAACACAGTTACAGAAAAGACAAGTGTAGTGAACCAAGACGCTGAATGAGTGGGCTGTAGTTTTTAATTGTAATTGAATGTAAATGTTTCTAATTGATTTATATTGTTATGATGCATTGGCAAGTCTCCGGAGGAAAAAAAAACTCCCACTGTAATATTGAAATTAATGGATGTTGTTATATTTTTCTGAATGAGCGAGTGAAAGAAATGAGAAGGTAGAAAGCAAAGAGGCATGGCTGTCCATTCCAAATTCATTGAGGAATGCTAACAGTCACAAGAAAATCTTTATAAATAATATCATCTTGATATGCAAAGAGATGCTAGAGAGAGTAAGGATAGAGAATGCAAAGTATAGAATATTGAGGCAGAGAAGATAAGGAAGAGAGGAGAAGAAAGAGATGTTACATAACAGAGCTGATATCTGAGGTAAATCAACAAACATTTCTTTTGATAAATTGAAGGGAGTTGGAGCTTCCTTGCAAGTTGTAGCTTGAAGAATTGAGGTTGGAGCCTCCTGTAGGTTGGTGCCTGCAGAAAAACAGTGGTGAGAGGGAGTTGGAGGCTTGCCTTTGCATCAAAACAATAATAAGATGTGGTTTTCTCCCTTTATGGGTTTCCACTTATATCTGTTGTCTCTATCTGTGTTGCATGTGTGTTGAGATGATTTAACAAATCTACTTAATGTTTTCTGCTCTCATAATAAGGTTGATTTTACATTAATTTAATACTTGCTGCAACATATTAAGACTGTTCATATACTAAGGTTGGTTATAAAAGTAAGCTGTAAATAAGTTGATGAAAAATTTAAAAAGCTCATGTATGTGTTAAACTGATTCACCCTCCCCTCTCAGTTTAACTAAGAATTCAACAATTGGTATTAGAGCAGGTTCCTTTTGTACCAGTTTAACCACTGAAAGGAGATCCTATGCCCCCAGGATGGCTAGTCAAGAAGGAAGCTCAACCAATAAAGCCCCTTTATTCACTGGTGCTAATTATGCCTTTTGGAAAATCAGAATGAGAGCATACATAATGTCTCTAGGAATAGAGGTATGGGCTACTATAGAATTTGGATATGCCCCAAAGGCAACTGACCCAGAAAGAGAAGCTAAACAAGAATTTGTAGCAAATGCAAAGGCCATGAATGCAATCTTAAGTGGACTTTGTGAGGCTGAATTTATCAAAATAATGCACAGTAAGACTACCAAAGATATGTGGGACACTCTAGAGAATATCCATGAGGGAAATAAAAAGGTAAAGACTGCCAAACTTCAAGTATATAGAGCCTAGTTTGAAAATTTAAAAATGAATGATGATGAAGATGTTGGCAGCTTCTTCTTAAGAGTTGTAGAAATTGTTAACAATATGAAATCTCTTGGAGAAACCATACCAAAAAGTATAATTGTGCAAAAGATTCTAAGATCTCTTCCATCCAGGTTTAATCCCAAGGTGTCTGCAATAGAAGAAACAACTGATTGGGAGACCTTGACCATGAACCAGCTACTTGGAAATCTAACAACATATGAGATGAGGCTCCCACAGAAGAAGCCAAGCACGAGGGAGGCAACCTTTAAAATAGAAAATAAGAAAGAAGAAGAGGAAGAGATGCTCTTGCTCGGATGAAGAGGAGGAAAAATTTGTCAAGAAACTGGATAGAGGCTCAGGGAAATACAAAAGTAAACTTCCTTTCAAATGCTTTAACTGTGGAAGAGCTGGACACTATGCTGCTAAGTGTCCTCACAAGAAAGTCAGGAATCAGGCTCAAGAATCAGAGAAAAATACATCAAAGAACTGGTAGAAAGGAAACAAGTTTAGTAGAAAATCCTTCTATGCTCAACAAGACAGCAATACATCCGAAGACTCAGATGAACCCTCAAGTGAAGAAGGAACCTATGAATTTTTATTGATGGCCATAGAAAAACTTGAAGGACTCCTGCTAGAAGATGAAGAAGAAGAAGGTGAGGTCGACCTTGAGGGGGAGCTAAGAAGTGCTCTGGAGGAGATTGACAGACTCAAACTGAAGTGCAGAAAAAAAAAGGACATTCTCCTCAAGTATGTAAGAGAAGAGCAAAATTCAGAAGTCCTCATGCAGCTGAAGGTAGAGCTTGAAGAAGCCAAGAAGATAGAAGACATGTTACTTCAGCAAATCAAGGATAAAACTCGAGAACAAGAGAAGCCGAAGAAGAAGTTGTGATGTATGAGAAGAAATTAAAATGCTCTCCGAGGAAAGTGTTCATAAATTCTCTCAAAAAACAAGCTTCCAGTGTTGATCCACTCAGATGCCCAAAGACTTGCGATAAAACTGAATATGCTATGAAGGAGAATCAAGTAAAAGCAAAGAAAAAGAAAACAGAGGGATTATTTTTGTAAACGCAAAGAAGAATGATGAAGCAGCTCAAACAATTCCTACAAAAGAAGAAACATGTAATGAGGAAGACAAAGAGATCAAGAAACCCAGTAAGGAGGTATCCAACATTTACTAAGACAACAAAGAACGACCATACCGAAAAGAGCACAAATTTGAAGCCTTCAAAGGAGATTTCCTTTCCTCCTATGAAGAATGCCACCAAGTTATGTCCGCTTACAAGCTGGGATTGTTGCATATCATTGGCGTAAGGATGGGATGAACAACCAAAAAAGAGAAACAAAGGGGAAGAATCGCCTCAAGCAAACAAATGGAGAAGACAACCTTACATCAGGTATGCAAATAGTTTCTATGGTTACTATTTTTATTGTAAGGAATTTGGCCATAAAATCATTGAGTGTAGAAAGTACGGAAAAAGATTGATATTCAACACCTAAAGGAGGTTTATGAATCAAAGAAATTTTGTTCATACTCACAATTCTGCAAAAATTATGATCAAATGCTGTGTATGCAATCAAGTTGGACATATGCCTTCCAAATGTCCTCTCAGAAGATGTAGTTCATCAACTCACAAAAATTACCAAACAAAAGGATGCTTCCAGTGGATAAAGAAGGTGAATAAATGTGACTTGGCTTTAACTGCTCAAGACCTGAAAAGCCAGTGGTATTTGGGCAGTGGCTGCTCAAAACACATGACTGGAGATGGAAGCAAGTTTATAACTCTTGATGAAAAGAAATCTGGCAATGTTACTTTTGGCAATGATAAATCAGGAAAAATGAAAGGAAAAGGCTTAGTCAGCCTAGACAATGGCAGAGGAAAGGCCCAAGATGTACTATTTGTAGATGGGCTAAAAGAAAATTTGCTGAGTGTCAGTCAAATGTGTGACAAAGGCTGTGAAGTTCTTTTTAGAGCACAAGATTGTGAAGTCAGATCAAGCACCAAAGGTAACACTCTGCTCAAAGGAGTTCGAATAGAGAGTAATGTTTACATTGTGAAAGAAGAAGATGAAGCATGTCATATTAGCAAACTTGAGGAGTCATGGTTATGGCATAAAAGGTTGGGACATCTCAACTTCGATCACATCATCAGACTAAGCAAGAAGAAAGCTGTTAGAGACATGCCATAAATAAAAAGGCCTTCTAATACCATATGCAAATCTTTTCAATTGGGCAAACAAACCCGCACATCATTTAAGGCCAAAGATGAGTTATCAACAAGAAGACCACTCCAACTTGTGCACATGGACCTATGTGGGCCTGCAAGAACTAAAACACCAAATGGAGAATCCTACTTCATGCTGATAATATATGATTTCTCCAGAATGACATGGGTTGCATTTCTCAAGAATAAATCGGAAGCTCTGGAAAAATTCAAAATATTCAAAGCTTTAGCAGAAAATCAGACAGGATGCAAGCTAAAATGCATCAGAGCAGATAGAGGAGGTGAATTCACTGATTATGACTTTGCAGACCTATGCAATGACCATGGCATAAATAAACAATTTACTATTGCAGGGACACCTCAACAGAATGGAGTAGCAGAGAGAAAAAATAGATCTGTACAACAAATTGCCAGAGCCATGATGCAAGAGAGTAATATTCCTCAAACCTTCTGGGTAGAAGCAGTACACACAGCAGTGCATATCCTTAACAAAACTCACTTAAGGCCAAGCAATGGCAAGACTCCCTATGAACTATGGCATGGGAAACCAGCTTCAATCAAACATTTTAGAATCTTTGGAAGCAAGTGTTACATAAATAATAATGATGAAAATCTTGGGAAATTTGATGCAAGAGAAGACGAAGGGATACTTCTAGGATATGCTTCCAAAAGTAAAGGGTACAGGTGCTACAACAAGACTCTTCGAAAAATAGTAGAAAGCATTGACGTGAGATTTGATGAAGAACATCCAAACAATACAAGAGATACAGACTGCAACAGTCCATCAGACAACCATGAAGAAGAAAACCAAGATGATGATGAAACAAGCAAGACAACAGAAGATGCTAAACTAAGATCGAAAGCTCCATCAAGATACACTCATAAGAACCATCCAGAAGATCAGATCATTGGAGACAAGAGAGTAGGGGTCCAAACAAGAAGGCAACTAACAGAACAAACAAAAGAGGTATACATAGCCATGTTATCACAAATAGAGCCAAAGAAGTTTGAAGAAGCCAGCAAGGACAAGTATTGGGTGATGGCAATGAATGAAGAATTGGACCAAATTGAGAAGAACAATACCTGGGAACTAGTTCCTAGACCCACTGAGAAAAATGTCATTGGCTCAAAATGGGTATTCAAGAATAAAATGAATGAGCAAGGAAAAGTGATCAAGAATAAAGCCAGAATAGTTTGCAAAGGATATTTACAAATCGAAGGACTTGATTACGATGAAACATTTGCCCCTGTAGCCAGAATGGAAGCCATCAAAGTTTTTCTTTCCTTTGCATGCTACCAAGACTTCAAGGTATATCAAATGGATGTGAAATCTGCTTTTATGAATGGAGATCTAGAAGAAGAAGTCTACATGGAACAACAAGAAGGTTTCTCTTTAACAGACAAAGAAGACTATGTGTGCAGACTAAAGAAGGCTCTATATGGACTGAAACAGGCTCCTCGTGCTTGGTACTCAAGATTGGATAAGTATTTGAAAAACCAAGGCTTTAAGAGAGGAGGAGCAGACATCAATCTATACATAAAAGCCCATGAAAATGAACTCCTGATTGTTGTAGCATATGTTGATGACATTATGTTTGGAAGCAACAGAGATGAACTAGCAAAAGGGTTTGCTGAGGAGATGAAATCAGAGTTTGAAATTTCCATGATTGGAGAGCTCAGTTTCTATTTAGGACTTCAAATTCAACAAAATAACACAGGCACATTCATCTCACAGGAAAAATAATTAAAAGAAATGTTGAAAAAGTTCAAAATGGAGGACTGTAAACCTGTGTCAACTCCCATGATCACGGGATGCAAGCTGTGTGCTGATGATGGATCTGCTGATATAGATAAAAAACTCTACAGATCCATGATAGGAAGTCTGTTGTATCTGACAGCATTAAGACCAGACATCATGCTAGCAGTAGGACTAGTGGCTAGATATCAAGCAACACCTAAACAAAATCACCTTTTTGCAGTCAAAAGAATATTCAGATATCTACAAGGAACAACTCAGTATGGACTTTGGTATCCTAAAGGCAAAAGCTTCACCTTGACATCATACACAGATGCAGATTGGGCCAGCTGTGTGGATGACAGGAAAAGCACAAGTGGAGGTGCATTCTATCCAGGAGAAAGTCTGGTGGCATGGTTAAGTAAGAAACAAACATCTGTCTCTCTATCTACAACAGAAGCAGAATATATAGCAACAACGACATGTTGTACACAAGTCATGTGGATGAAGCAAACCCTCCAAGACATGAAGGTAAGCATTGATGAACCTATCTCAATTAAATGTGATAATACAAGTGCTATAAGCATATCAAAAAATCCTGTGCTTCACTCAAAAACTAAACATATCCCAATCAAGTATCATTTTCTCCAAGAACAAGTGGCTCAGAAGGTAGTAAAACTGGAGTATGTACCAACAAAAGAACATAAAACAGATATATTTACCAAACCTCTTGGTAGAGAACCATTTGAATATTTGAGAGATAGACTAGGGGTAGTATCTGTAGACGCTACACTCTGATATGAAGGGAAAGAAAAGTTTCAAGGGGAGAACAAAAACGAAAATATCATTCCAGGGGGAGATCAGTTAGCAAGAAAAGCATGAAACAGGTCCTCAAGATCAGTGCTACATGGGCGAGAGTTGAAAGCACACTGAAAAATGAGCAACCCCTTGCCATTGATGTCAAAGGGGGAGGAAGAGCAAGCAACAGGGTCCTAAAAGGCAAACAGAGGATGTGTATTGCCATCAATGCCAAAGGGGGAGACTGTTGGAAATGTTGTCATTGATGGCAAAGGAGGAAGCAGAAGCAAAGGAGAAGACAACAGAGAAGAATAGAGGGAGAGTATATTTACAGAGATAGGGCAGCAAAAAGAGAAGCAAGAAACGCAAAGGAGGCAGTAGAGGCAGAGACAGGCAAAGGACAACAACAGAGGCAATGGAGAAGACAACAGGTAACATGTACAGGGTGCACAAGAAGAACAAAGACAGGGCAGTAAAAAGAGAGGCGGAGACAGAAAATATAGAGGAAGAGACGAAACAGTCGAGAAACAGAGCGGAAGCAGAGGCAGAGATAGAGAAATGAGACAGAGCATCAGAAGAGGCAGAGCAACAGAGGCAGAGCCGTTATCAAAACGGTGAAATTTTTGCAGAGGATTGGAAATAAACCTGTGTGTTAGTGGAAATGTGCATTATAATAAGCAGAAGTACCGTGTTGAGGTATATAATGAAAACAAGACGGGTTTATATATAATATAGTTTGAACCGAGATTATATACAACGAAAACGTGATAATCTTTATGAAACAGAACCATGAGCATGAACCGGAACAGTGAGAGATAAACAGTAAAACCGGAAGGTGAGGATCAACAGTTTTCGCACGATATATGCCATTGAAGGACACGTGTCCTCAAGATTTGAATGAAATGGTTCAAAGGGTGCGGACCAATGTATACAATGTGGATATACATTATATAATGCTCATATAATGTATATAATGTTTAACTTAATGCAAAGGTTATATATATATATATATATATATATATATATATATATATATATATATATATATATATATATATATATATATATATATATATATATATATATATATATAAAGGGAACCCCAACTTGTGAACCGTAGCTGAACAATGAACGACGGCTTGGAATAATTGGATGAAAGCATCGTGACTATGAAGTAAGAAGTGGTTTTCGTGGAAATCAGCCAGGACACATTCATCGGAGGACGCTGGCATGGCGCGTGTTCACAACCAAGAGACAAGGCTAACGCCTGGTTTAACCCCCCGCGATATTACATGACCACCGTTGACACAAGAGCGCTGATAATTTATTAACCGTCTGAGCGATGGCAGGGCTAACATTGACCCGCCATCAGCGGTGGTTTATGTTACATCCGCCAGCAAGGTAACGCTGACATCAAGCGATTGGTTGTATGGAGCGCGAGAGTAGGTGAATCATTGGATCCAAGCAGAGTTGGGTGCACGTTAAGCAAGGTAAGTACTGTGGGCCCTAAGATGCTATATATGTTATTGTGTGGTTGTAAATCCAAAGTTGTGGGTTTTACTATAATGTTCCAAATATTTAAAAAAAGGTCGTATCATATGTTACTATATATATTATGGTTGGATATGAAAAAATAGAGCCGAGTGTCATATGAAGCGGGGTTTAATATAAGCTATAAGGTTGAGAAGCATAGATGTAATGCCGAGGGTTGTTGACAAAAGGGTATGATAATACTATATGAAAAGGTCTTCACTCGTGAATAAACCTTGGATATAAAATTTGGGCACTTCATTATATTGATTCATAGTTCATAAAATCTGGGTAATTAAAACAAAGCCGAAGGTTTGTATTATGGGATGTAATTCCCATTTCATACGGTGGGACCCTCACCCAATCGCATTGGAGAAAGTTCGCAGAGGAAAATGTTAACAAAGAATTGCGATTGCGATGAAAGTACAGACTCAATGGGTTTATAAACCATGACTTATATATGTTTGATTTCCGTCATAACAGTGAATCATTAGAATCGGAGCATCGGAACATCAGAGAATCGTAAATCAGTAAACAGTGTTTCATCGCATCGGCATTTGATCGCAATCAGAAGGAGTCAAGGAGCGATACATCGCATCGAGAAATTCAGCGAGTGGGCCCGTAGGGGAATTTTATGTACTAAATGATTCATTATTGTTGTATTTCCAAGAGGTATCGGAACTAAATAACGCAACAGTTTATATTATTAAAACAACTCTTATCATGCCGAGAGTTAAATTGTGATATATAAAAAGCACAGTTACATATGTATGGCATATGTCAGTTACACCGCGACAGTAAGCAGGAAATCAATCAAAGCCGAAAGGGACAAACAAAATCACAAAAAAGACAAACACAGTTACAAAAAAGACAAGCGTAGTGAACCAAGAGGCTGAATGAGTGGGCTGTAGTTTTTAATTGTAATTGAATGTAAATTTTTTTAATTGATTTATATTGTTGTGATGCATTGGAAAGTCTCTGGAGGAAAACAAAGCTCCCACTGTAATATTTAAATTAATGCATGTTGTTATATTTTTCTGAATGAGCGAGTGAAAGAAATGAGAAGGCAGAAAGCAAAGAGGCGTGGCTGTCCATTCCAAATTCATTGAGTAATGCTAATAGTCACAAGAAAATATTTATAAATAATATCATCTTGATATGCAAAGTGATGTTAGAGAGAGTAAGGATAGAGAATGAAAAGTATAGAAGATTTAGGCAGAGAAGATACGCAAAAGACGCAGAGAGGAGCAGAAAGAGATGCTACGTAACGAGTCAGATATCCGAGAAATCAATAAACATTTCTTTTGATAAATTGAAGGGAGTTGGAGCTTCTTGCAAGTTGTGAAGCTTGAAGATGTGGAGGTGTTGGAGCCTCTCATTTCATTGGTGCCTGGCAGTAGTATCAGCAGTGAGAGGGAGTTGGTGCTATTGCGATCACAACAATAATAAGATGTGGTTTTTCCTTTTATGGTTTCTACTTATATTCAAGCCATTCGTATACTGTAGGTTGAGATGATTTAAATATGTGCTTAATAAGCCTATTGCCATAATAAGTTTGATGTCACATTAATTTAATACTTGCTGCAACATATTAAGATTGTTCATATACTAAGGTTGGTTATAAAAGTAAGATGTAAATAAGCTGATGAAAAATTTAAAAAGCTCATGTATGTGGTAAAATGATTCACCCCCCCTTCTCAGTTTAACTAAGAATTCAACACTTAAAGGATAACCTAAATTTGGCACAAAATTGAATGAAACAACAGGCAGATCAACATCGCAGTGTGAGAAGTTTTGATGTGGGAGACTGGGTATTTTTACAGCTACAACCATACAAAAAAATGTCCCTCAAGCAAGCTAAGAAGGATAATAAATTATCGCCAAAGTACTATGTTCCTTACAAGGTTTCGCAAAAGATTGGTACTATGGCATACAAATTGGAGCTTCCTACTTCTTCGCGAGTGAATCCAGTTTTCCATGTTTCATGCTTAAAAAAGGTTATAGGGAACTAACTTCTAGTTCAAACAATATTGCCAAAACTTGATGAGGAAGGAAAAACCATATTGGAACCTAAAGTAGTCACGGAAACAAGAACTAGACAACTACGAAATCGATCAATTTCAGAGTATCTCATAAAATGGAAGAACTTACTCACTAAAGATTCTACATGGGAGGATGAGAATTTTATACAAAAGCACCTGGAACTACTCAAGCATTGAGGACACCACTTTTTTGAAGGAGAGGAGCATGTTAGGTCCCTATATTACTAGTATAGTCCCTTATTGTTGTTAGTGTAACCCCCTTATTGTTATTGTTGTACCCTTGTAGCCCCCATATTGTTATTATTGTGCCCTTAAATTATTATTGTTAGGTCGGCTAGGATTACATTGTGGCCCCATGGAATCCTATATATAGAAAGGAGGTTTTTTCATTTGTATCATCCAATAATTTTTCATTTATGTAATGTATTGGAGGTTTCCCCCTAGAAGTGGCTTATTTCTAAGGCGTTGATCTCTCTTTTCTTCTATTTTTGGAGCTGGTTTCACAACAAACTGGAACAAGAGGTTTGTTTCGAGCAGGAGAAACTAAAATGCTTGAAATAAGACCAGAGTTAGCAAGAATGTCTTTAATAACACCACTAATACCAAGGAGAAGAAGCGTCTTTGTTGTTAGAGTTGAGCCACTTGCACATGTGGAGAGTAGCTTAATAAAACCCGTGTAAGTTGGAGTGCTGAGAGATGCCTGAGCTCCACCTGAACTACTAACTGATATAAGTCTTGTAGCCTGTGCCACCAATCCATGATTGCATAGCTCATCCAACTTGTCAGGAAAAGATGCAAATGACTCTGCAATTCGAGTCAAGCACATGGAGGTGTGTTCTAAGACCTTAGAATCATGATAATGAAGAATATTTGTCAGCAAGGGAACAATGACCTTAGAATCATGATAATGAAGAAGATTTGTCAGCAAGGGAACAACTTCCATAACAAAATCAGCTGCATCAGAAGGAAATTTCTTGCATATGTTTGCTACAGTCGACAATGCTACCCTTTGAACACTAGTGGAGAAGAAGTCTAGGTATGAAAACACTATCATAAGAGCCCTCGCATGAAGACATGCAGTAGGGTGTTCTTGAGAAATATTCTTCAGTTCTTGCAAGGAATGTTTGGCGAGATCCATGTACTCAATAGTTAGCAAACAGGCACAGAAACAAGGAACTGCGCCATAATGTACAACTGCGACGCACGACGAGGGAAACACATCGCGTAGATGAGTCAAGGCCCGGGCTACAAGAAGCATTATATCCGCATTACTCTCGTGGTTGATAAGACTAACGAGCACTGCCACAAAAGAATCCATGAAAAATATGCTCAGTGATTCCTTAGTTCCAATGGAAAAAAGTTGGGTTAACAATGAATAGAGGTAACAACGAACAGTTCGGTTAATATTTCTTAGCGATTCCTCCTTTGTGGGGAGGTAACAATGAACGGTTGGGTTAATGACAACATTCGCCCCTTCTATCCCGCTATGAATATCAAATACATTGCAGTGGGTAACGAGTTTTTTTCAGGCATGCAGTACGTATCGTATCTTGTTCCTGCCATGAATAACATTGAAACTGCGATACAAAGAGCCAATCTGTAGAATCACATCAAGCTCTCTACCATTCTCGCCTTAGACGTTAATAGCGGCTTCCCACTATCTAAAGGAGTCTTCAAGAACGAGTTGAAAGACATCATGATTCATGAGGTCTCTACTTCAATTCCTTGACGCTCTCGGCGCAATCACCCTCCTAAAGAAGAAAAACTTTGCCCATCGCAACTTCCGCAAGAGTCTCTTCCAAGTTCCTGGCCTCACCAACAAACATAATGGGTGAGAACGTCTCCATTGTCTAGAGCACAAACTCCAATTATTATTTTTTGGGCATCCATGAATACTGATAAACCCTTGAATCTGCACGTGGTCCTGCCACTGTCACGTCACCGCATTAATTGAAAAATCGTATGGATCTGCACATTGAATACTAGCATAGCTCACCCAGATTTAGCAAGATTATCAAGCCTTCATTGCTACACGATGGCGACTCTCTTTTCTAGGAGAGATATTTATGGAGAGATTCAGATGAATCTTATGCACCGAGATTTATTTTTCTAAATCATACTCATCAATCAACACAATAACAAGTTCGGCCAAAATGATCCCACAAAGTCCGTAGATGATCTCAACGACCTAGCGGGGATCTCTTACACCCTTAGACTCCGGGATCTGATCCTCAGTCAATGCTTCGACATTTGCACAGATTTCCAAGCATATCATATTGTCGAGCTCCAAAATATTGACCACACATCGTCTCCAAGGCACTCCCTATTCTTAACATCAGGCCGAAACTAAGACCAACAATGATAGTTATGGAGATGGTAATAGCAGCAAGCTCTAGATCGCCCATGTGGCCTACAAAGGATTGTGTAACCAGGTTCGTCCTTATCTTCCTCAACGATCTTAATTGTCCGAACATCTCGATGTGCTGCATGTCGTTCTCCATATTTAGCAACCTGAGTAGGGCCCGGCATGGTGGTATGGTTACAAGAATTTTTATTATTGGTATTTTCCTCTTTGGATCTCCACGCACCAAACAACTGTGAACTCCAAATAATGTTATAACAACAATTGGATAGATTTTTTTTTGGAGAGTCTGGAAAACGATGCAAAGGTTTGCGTGATGGGAGTTTAACGTATAATCCATATTATGTTTCTCTAAATTCTTATGCCCTTGTATATTATCCAGGCCATTTTTTGGCACATAATTTGATATCTCCCACTAACATCACTGTAACAGAGTCTGACAAGCCAACAAAGTGTGCTCCACTCGAAAGAAGAGAACATTGATCTAAAACAGAAAGTTACAGTAACCCAAGGGTTTCAAAATCTCAAGCTAATCCAAAACCCCTCTCAACAGCTCACATTTAAGTTGAGATTCATCACAATAATCAACTCATAGATTGAGCAACAATAAATTAATGGGCAGTACTACAGTGGGAGGTTTGCATGTGCATAAAGGTGTAGTGATCCTTCAGGTCGTAATAAATTTTCCATCCGGAGGTCGTTTGACACGATTCAAGCGTTGATGGATTCTTCTGTTCGAGCTATTCGTAATGATGTCATTATTTTTTTATTCCAAGTCAGACAAATTTTGAGAATTTTCCATCAAACGAGGGATACCTACCCCATAAACATCAAAATTTTGAAAAAGAGAATAAATATAACTTGCAGAAACATCATGATCTTATTACCAAACCAACACCAAGCACTTTATTCTTGTAATCGTGCTTTCAAATGGTGAATGGAGCCCCCCTCTTCACGAGCTCTTTCACCATATGTCTGATTGACTTGTGGCGAATTTCGGGGTGCAACTTCTAGCACTTCTTCTCCCAATGGCCACTGATCTTGCAGAAACTGTAGAAATTATGTCGTTTCCCATTCAATTGTGTCTTCATGATATTCAGATTCTGAAGGTTCTCATTCTTCTTGGTCTCACTTCTCGTGGACACATCTGTATTCTTAACCCACACTTTCTTTGTATGATGCTTAAATACATCACAGTAAGAAGATCTACGAAAGCAATAATTTCTCTTATATGTAAAAGAAGAATTTTAATGAATGTTATACCCTCTTGACTTTTCCTTGGACTGATGAGGACTAGGTGGCTTGATTCCCTTCTTAGAATAGGTGATGAAGATATGGCTTTTTCTTCAACTACCCTCGAGCATTCTCCTTTCGCTTCCTGTCCATAACCCAAGCATGAAAATGGTTTTCTTGGTACAACCTCCAATGGCTGGGTGCTTCCTTGGCCATTTGTGCCAAGTCCACCTCCTCTATACCCCATCTTCATAAGGATTTTCATGCCAACATTAGTTTCATATTGAGAGAGAACAGAACATGAAGTGACATCATATACCTTGGTTTCAGATGCAGCCTCCGTCATCTCAACCTTCTGCAACTTAGAAAATAAATCCTCTTTGGCTCGTAGCATCTCTTGAAGCGCCTGCCTATCAAGTAATAGTCTTCAAAATTCTACATTTTTGGCTTGAATGATTTCATTTATCTCTTGCAACTATTGCATTCTCTTAGCGTGCTTTGATCCTTTTCCCATCCTGCAAAGCAGTCACCTGCTCTGATACCACTTGATCCGATCACGAGTCGAGCACTACCCTAACCATCGTGTACGGTATTAAGATATTTTAATTGACTATGGCTTATACAAGCTTAAATGAGCAAGTTATTCCATTGATTATAGCGCATAAAATCATAAACATAAATAAATGAACTGAACATATCAAGAAGCACAAAACATGTAAGTAAGAGAGAGACCACAATTGGTAACAAAGTTCACCCCTCCATCTCTCTCGGGCTACATCTTCGGATATGCTTCAATTGGAATGAAAATCCTCTATATTCATTCTTCATAGTAAGCTTTCTTACATTCAATCTCTTTGGCCAAGCATTAGCCAAGCACTATGGCTCTCAATGGCTAAGTGTTCTCTCCTTTCTTCTCCCCCTCCCATGGCTTACATAAGGAATGTATATAGTTTTCCTCACCCACGCTCCAACAAAGAGCATTGATTACAAGACCCACAATTTTAGGGCCTAACCATAAGGAAGAAAAAACAAAGTCCATGAAAGTAGGACCTTCAACTATCTCAGGCTCATAATTGGGAAAAGTCTCAAAACCACCTAAAGACTCTTCAACCATGCCCTTGATTCTCTCAACCTATAATTGAGAGAAATAGAGAATTGGTGTGAGGTGGTTTCTCACATAAAAACCAATTTCCCAAATTAAATTAAATTAATAATATGTGAGACAAATTTTCTCTCACAAATATTAATCATTTATATCAATAATGAATGGGTTTAATAAAATGCATAATTAAATGCATAAGCATAATTTCACCCACTTAAATACTTGTCACCAACTTCAAATCAACATGGCGCCAAGCTCTTTTCATGTGCGAAGGTCCTTTCGGATCACATAGGCCCACACACATATGAATGAATGAGGTACGATATTTCTTTACACCTTGTTTCATTGTTTGTAAGGGGTTTCCTTGTATTCTTTTCTAAAGCACATCCCTTACATATTCCTTCATGATATTCTTTGACTTTGGGAATGCCATTTACCATTTGGTTGAGAGAGGGAATGAATTTATAATGTAAATTTCCATATATTATATGCCATAGCTCAATGGGATTGGTTTCCATGTGAACTAGGGCATGAGGAGATGGTGTTATGAATCTATATAAACTTCCTTCAAATATTCCAATAACCCTTGCTTTATCAGTGCTTGAATATTTTACCAAACTATAACTTTACCATCTACATAAGAAATTTTATCCCATTTGTCTTCTAAACAAGAAATTGAAAGAAAATTATTTTTCAAACCTGGAACATAGAGTATATTGTTGAGGTGCAACTTTTCTCCATTTTCCAGCTTTAGTGAAGCTGATCTCAGGCCCTTAACTGCATATATATTTTTGTCTCCCAAATCTACTGCATGAGATGATGGTTCATTTGATAGAGTATGAAGTTTTTTACTTTCCCCTGGCATATGTATTAATGCTCCACTATCAATAATTCATGCATTTCCATCATTGAGTGAACTTATGAGTGTAACCAAGAACCCTTTGCTTTTGACCTTATTGAATAAGTTGTAGATGACACTTTTAATCCAACTTCCTGCAACATTGGATCCAATTTTCAAGTATCTTATTATAGATGGAGTAATATTTCCTTTCAATATAACAAAGTAATCTCCAATCTTCCTTGACCTTAAATATAATACTGTTTTGAGAAATCAATGCTAGAAGAATTATTGTTTGATTCTTTGTTCTTGATAATTACTTGTGAATTATGTTGGCCTATTTTAATTCTTTATTAGATTATATTTCATCAAGGAATTACCAAATTATATGTGTATGAAGATCACAAGAACAAGATACACAATATATAGGTGCACAACCAGGGAAAAACCCAGTCAAACCTCTTCCTTCAATAGTTTCACAAGGCAAGACGAGATAATCCCAGACTCTTTGACCTAGACACATACTTCCTCCAATCACCAAGTCAAAGTTTCCTTTCCTCTTCAAATGATGACCTTCCAGTAACAAATTCAACCTAGAACTTCGATCCCACAACAGCAAAATTCCGACCTTCTGCAACAAAACTTCAACTTGCAGTAAATTTCAGAATTTCGACCTCCTGCAATTTCCTAGTACCTTCACATGTGTGAAAGATAGATGACCCAAAATTTTTTATCTTTTCATTTTTTGTAATCCTTCTCCTTCTCCTACAATTTCACACTTTTCTGCTTCATCTTCTTATATATCGAACTTATGTGAGTGATGCTCCAAATGAATTGAACTACACTTCTATATATATCCTTTTATGTGGGTCAAATTTCCCTAATGTAGTCCGACTTCATCAGGTAAGGGATAACTTGGTGTGGAGGTGATAAATGACTTATTTGACTCAATAAAAATTGCTTTTACATGATACAAAATCCCAATAAGGGTCTCATAAAATGGACAATGACTCCAGATAAAACCTAGAAGTCCTCAATAGGGACTTTGACCTAGAAAATGATGACCCAAGCATGAAACCCATGCTTTAATAGGTCATTTTAGTAATAATAATAACCTATTTTTATTTCTTTTGATAAATACATTTCATTATGACTAAAATACAATTATGAGGACCGAACCTAGTTACATTCTTCAACAATATTTGTATGAAGACTATCAAAATTGTCCATGAGAAATCCTCGCAAAAACATTGTATTTAGAATTCTTGTGTATCACTTCAATGAGAATATGGTCATATAATGAATTTCAGACAACATGATACCGTCTCTCTAAGTTGGCAGATATCACATGTGTTGCTACATCAATGACTTCAAACAAATTAGAGGCTTGTAACATATATTCAATGGTTTTCCAAAGTATGATGTTGTTCTTCATTTACCAAGTTGATGTTGATGTCGTATACAATTTTGAAGACATTAAAGTTGAAAATTTGCATGGGTCGAAAGAATGCTTTATTTATGAAATCAAATATAAATTAATATGTAAATATAATAAACTTACAGAGAGATAGAAAATATCATATAAACATAATCCACTAATAATGAAACTGGAGAAAATTAATTCCTAGTATTTTCAATATTTTCTTTTTTATCCCCCCAAAATGCGGGAAACTTTGATTTGAACTAGTAGGATCAAAAGATCTTAAGAGAAGCACATATGGGCATTATTTTCTAGGACCGGTCATAGTTTCAAGTAGAGACAAAGAAGTTAATGTTTCACCACAAAGGCATAGTGATGGTGTCTTTAAGTCAAATTTTACTGAAGGTGGTTTAAATTCATTGGAGAAGGATAAAAATAGATTAGTAATAGATTTGAGGGTTATCTTCCTTCTACAAAAAAAAAAAATGAAGAGTTTTCTTAGATATGAACTTGGTAGTGAAAGTTATACAACATTTTTTTTTAAGATGGTAAATAGGGGATCTTGAGGAGGAAACAAGATGGGATGTGTGTATAACAAAATGAATGCCCTACAACTTGATTAGGCTCAACGATTCCTCTAGGATGTATGGTTGGTATATTACTAAATTTTTATATAATGGAAGAAATAATGTGCTTATGTATAACCAATTGTTTGATGAAGATCGAGATTCTCCAGATAAAGATGGGGCGAACATAGGGATAAGATGTTTATTTAGTTCTTGAGAACCTGATTTTAAGCTTGTATAGGATAATTAATATCAAGAGAAGATAAGGATTCTATAGATAAATATGTGGTTGAAAATAGAGATAGGATGCTTAGTTACTTCTTGAGGACTTGATTTTAAAATTTTATAGCATAATTCATACCAAGAGAAGATGGGGTTTCAATGCATAAATCATATTATACAACCAATGATTATGTGGATCTCAAATGAGAACCGATGATATGGATTTTCAAGCTACTATATAGGCTAATGTTCATGCTGCTTCATTAGAATCTTGATTTTTCATTCTAGGTTTGAAGTGACAAGCCCCTACAAGTTATAGCATAAAGGAATATTTACAATGAAAATTATGAGAAAGCTACATTCAAGCACTTTCCTGTAGGGTAAATAAGTGTCTCCAAAAATACTTAATGCAATGTGCTTATTTTTATGAAATGAAAACTCCTAACTAACTATTATTTTTGACAAAAGAGTGATAATGACGTGTATTACATTTTCCAATAAATTGTTTTCAAGAGAACCAAAATAAATAAAAACCTATATGTATTCTTCAAATACTTGGAGGAAGGGATTAGCTCAATAAGGGATAATGAAACAAGTACAAAATAAAGTAACATAGTACAAGTGAAAAGAGATAACCAAAATAAAGAAAATAAAATAACTTAAGCATACATACCATGAAACATAAAACCAAAATAAATAAAATAAAAGAACTTACTTCACCATGCAACATCCAAGATCCACCATAGGCATCCATGAAAAGAGATCACATAAATCCAAGATCCATCCAAGATCCATCCATTCTACTAGTCCTCCATTACGCACTAGAAAGAAGAGATCAATAATGAATAAGTTTAATAATCCAAGTGTGACAATGATCAAAGGGAAATTTACTCCCCTCTATTTATATGAGGGTAGCCAAGTGAATTTTCCCTAAATTAGATAAAAAACCCTAAAAAAATAGTTAAGTGCATGATACAAGGTGGATAATTTGATCCCCAAAAATAGCCATATCAATGAAATAAAATTAAATTAAACCTCAATTAGCCCACATGTGTGAGTCTAATATCCTCCAAATATGATGCCATCATCTAACAAGTGTGTCTTTCCATGAAAAGGTGCAATGAAAAAGTTAAGGGATATGTCTCATTACCTAAGTCATGGATCTGCATCCAAATGAGGCGGCATATCACCAAAATATCCCTCCAAAGCTGATGTGATCCTCTTCATCCTCTAAAGGGATCACATCATCTTAAAATGAGGAACTAGAATGATGTCATTAAGGTAGGGCATGATATCATCAAGGTAGAGAGTGCTTCCACCCCTCCAAAGGTTTCCCAAGTGATCAACACTATCAATCACCATCAAGATAAGTGAAACATCCATCAAGAAGGTACAATGTTAGCATAAGGGTGTCCAATCATCTTAGGAGTGCACCATCTCTCAAGTAAATATCCTAGAGCTAGAGTTAAACATACCGGGTATTGGGCTTGGAGGAGGGTCACATCATCAATGCAAAGTCATCATCAAAGCCAATGTTCCTCAACAAGGTTCCAACTTCCTCCATCAAGTGTCTTGGGGCATTATGGAATGGGGCTAGAGATGCCTTAGAATTTGCTGGAGAAGCATCACTTATCCCTCAAGAGATACTAGGTGCACCTATAACAATAATATAGCAAATACTCAAGGAGTCAAGTTAGATCAACATCACAGGTATAAGAACAATAAACACATCAATATGGACCATATTCAATGTTGAAATCATAAAATTACTCCACACAAGTATCATATTCAAATGTCCTAATAGTTAATGATTGTGCACAAGTTACCTTTCTTAGGTATGGGAGGGTTATCGAGCTTATTAGGTGCTTCCATCCCTAAGTGGAGGAATAGTTCCTATGCAAACCCTTTCAAGTGATATGTGCTATGACTTGGGGTTTACTTAATGAAATGTGTTATAGTATCATACTAGGTTATGTAAAAACATTTTCCATGATTGTCTTTGTAGAGGGAGCACTTAGTTGCTTGAGTTACTTTTCCTCACCTTTGTTTTCCAAACCCCCAATATTTGTATTTTATTTCTTGTTTTGATAAGAATTTCTTAACAAGATTTACAGATTTATCAAGTAATGATAATTAATCCCCATTTAATGATGGGAAATTTATTACTTCATCAAGGTTAGAATGTTTATGGAGAGTCATTTTTACTTTGATAGGCGTGATATGCATGGATACTTTAAGGGAAGAGTGGCTATACTAGAGGATCTAGAGCTCAAGCTAGAATTAGATTTTGCTTCCTTTACATCCCTCTCCATTATTTTTCATTTTAACATTTGGTTTATGCTCTTGTTTTTCTTAAATTTGCATCAACCTTGAGTGTATTTAACCCCTTATTTTCATAAGACAAGGCCAATACTGAACCAATACGAGCGACTAAAAACAACCAATCAAAATATGGGATAATAAACATAGGTGAATGATGACAAATGTTAAGTATGAGTACCATGGACTATTACCATCATCAGATCCTCCTATTTGTGCCTTTCCTAGACAGTAAAATAAAATACCCTAAGGAGGGTCACACTAGACTAGGGAAACACCATAACCACCAAGGAAAAATAAGGGAGCAAGAACATAACCAATAACAATTGATAATCCAATTTTAACCTATGAAAAATACTAGAATGTCTTAAACATCAAATGCAAGAAACTGAATGCAAGAATGGTTAAATTACCTCACAATAGATAAACCAACTTCATTGAAAGAGTAGGATAAACCAATGAATGCATTGATCGGATGAGAGGCATATGAGGTTGATTATCTAAGAATCATGGTAGGGGTTGCTAGATGGCAAGCTACAAAATAGGAAAACAATTTCTCCTAAGGTTACCCATATATTTGGATGGGTAACAAGGACTATTAATTAGCCTAATGAAATCCTATTAAATTATAATAATCCTTGGAAAACTTGAGAAAGAAATATAAAACATAAGCTTTCTTAAAGAAATTTGCTACTTGAGAAAGAGGAGTAAAGACTAGTTCTGCCATAGAATTAGTTGATCCATGTTTTGAGTGGAGGGGCGGTGGAGGGTAAGTTTTTATAGAAATGGATCTTAAAAAATTTTATTTTACACAATATCCATATGAAAATAAAAGAATATGGACCTCTCTATGTACAAGTGCAAGGGTGTTCGAGTATCACATAGGTTAGAAGTTGCTACTACTGAAAAAATGTTAGAAGTTGCTAGTGAAAAAGGGAACTAATTTGGATCGTGAGAGGAATGAGGCTAATATCACCACATAGAAAATAAAATACAAAGAGAAATATAGCACCCAAACCTTTATTTATTGAATGAGAAAAAAATTAAAATATACATTTGAAATCCTTCATGTCCTTAGTAAAGGTGAGTCCCATTATTTATAGTATTTTTGGTGCCTTCTTGAGTTACATCATTCAATACCATGGGTGGATGCCATAGGTGGATGCCACTTTCAATTAATATAATTCCTCCCCTCTTAGGAAGAAATTGTCCCCATTGCATCAAGTTCCCTCATTATAAGCTTCTTTTGAATGTGGCTCCTAGTGATCCAGTTGCATTGATGGAGAAGATATGAGCCAATGAAAAGAAGGGTTTTGTGTGGTTAACCCATAACCATGGGTTTGTGGATGATACATAACAAAGTGCTATTGAAGATAAGTGTCTTTGTGGATAGCCCATAAAAAAGTGATTAAAATGTTCCAAGTGCCAAATAGGGAAGGGTTTTGTGTGGTTGATCCATAATCGTGGGTTTGCAAATGACCCAAAACCAAGTTGGCGATGGAAAACTTCCATAAGGGTTTTGTGTGGTCGATCCATAACCATGGTGAACAAAGGTTCGAGGATGTAATCACCTTGTAATGATTGATGGGTACCATTAATAGGTATATTTTTAAGTTCATTACGCTATCATATAGACCTTAAAATTATCATTTTCTCACATTAATTCACATTTTTAGTCATAATATGCTTAGTAAAAAGATTAAAAGGTGTTTTTAATATTGTGTGGCCCAATGTGATTGAATTGCAGGAAAAAGAATTATTTTTGAGGCATTTACTCTACAGGGGCTTGATGGAGAAAACCAAGAGAGAATATAGGGGGCTTTTCCACTTCCTTAACTCTCTAACTCGGCTTGGGATCACAAAATCCTCACTCATGGCTCGAATTCAAAAGAAACTGAGGGAATCCAAGTAGATGTGAAGATCAAGGAGGACGAGATCCACAATTATCGCGATCTTGGAGGGAATCACTCCTCCTTTCAAGGGAGCTGCCATCAACTACCTTTTTGTATAAATAAAGTAGCTAAAAATTTAATTAGGATTCAAATTTATAATGCATCTAAGAGTATCCACTTGGCCTAGTGCTTGACATTGTTATTCTTAACTTTCATATGATGTATGGGACTGTTATTTTTTGTTAATGAGAAGGTTGCCATTGAACTGCACCCGAGTTAGTTTTAGAGGGTTGGAATCCTTGGGTTTGGGCCCAACCTAGAGGCTTTAGTCTCTCTTTTGTATTTCCTTCTTTTTCTATTTTCAAAGCATTTCATGTCCTTCTCTAATTGTTTCAGTAAATGTTATGTTATAAAAACTTGTGATTGCAGAATTTCATATCACCTCTCTTGTGGGAAGAGTGATTGGAAAGATTTACAATCACAATCCAAAAATATTTTTTTATGATTTCTTGGAAATGGATAGATGTTAGTTGTGATCCTTTTGCGTGCTTATTCTCTGCAACTTAGGAGTTAGTGTCATTAGTTTAATGATCATAGTAATGTTGTGATATAAAATAGATTTTAATCAAATTCAACTCATATTTTCCATGTTAATTTATTTTACTCTGTTATTGGTCACTTGATGCAAGTATTTGGATAACTGTAGGGACTATGTTGATCTGTAGGGGTTGGCATACCTTACCATATTCACCTGGAATTTTATATCCTCCTCCTAGGCAAAACATGCTACTTCCAACCTCTATCTCCAAATTCACTATGTCAAGGAAAATAAAGGACACCATGGGAATAAAATTTGGTGTAAGATAGAACTACGAGGGGTGCTAGGCTTGGCCAAGGGGCTCCGAAAACCTTCATTCATCACCTTTTACCTTCATACACCTTCCTCCATATATAAGACACCATTTCCATCCTTAAAATGTTCTCAGACCCCATCCTGTAGCAAAACAAGGCCTCTTGTAGCAATACAGGCCGTCCCGTAACACCTCTTGTAGCAACCCTATCGCAGTGTTCTTTTCAACCAGTTTTGATCCCCACTTTGATCCTAGACTAGTGAAGTTGAATAATTCCCCCCAACTTGTGATTTGATGACTAAGGAAGACTCTAAGACCACTCCATCCTCCTCCTTTCCTCACTGCAACCATAAGATAGAAAAACATAGTTAGAATTAGTATCTTTATTCATAGGCATGTTAAAAATTAGATTCCTTTTTTTCAAACAATTGTAAAGTATATAAATTATGCATACAAATAGGTTACTGATTTGATTAAATGTGAAAATTAGAGTAGCATGATGCACTTCTACAGGTAGACTGACCATTTCTCTTTCATGTAATGTTAATTAGCATTTACATTTGAATTAATGAAATTTTCACTTTTATAGTTAGAATCATGTTCAATTATGCTTTTATAAGAAGTTTTCACTATAGTTAGTTGGAGGAATGGTCTATGAACACCTTGATATGATTTCATGACTAAGGGTGACATGAGTAGAACCTAACCTATTGTGCATATAACACTTCCACCTCTAAATTTGTATGAAACCCAGGTTGATAATTTGAGTTGAGAATCCCTTGGGAGTTGCAACATTCTCGGTGCAATACCAGGGCTCATCACTTTTTGGCAACGTTTCCGGGGAGGCGTCTAAGTAGGTGTTGTTTATGCTTAAGAATTTCTTGTTTTTTTGTTGTTTTGCATCAATATTATTGTTTTGAAAAAGTGAAAATTTAGAAAAAAATAATTTTGTCTTCTTTTATGGGTATTTTATTCTATATTATGCTAGTGTCATAGGATTTTAAGTCCTCATAACTCCAAGAAAATACATCTTGAAATTCTTTAAACAGAGCTATGTATTTTACTTTTTCTTCCCGAGATAGGGATTTTTAAAGTTTAATCATCTTAGGCTTTAACTCTGTTCCTATATTACACTCAATATCAGATCTTAATGGCTCCATATTGGGTTTCCTTGCAACATAATTAGAGTCAAACATATCTTATAAAGGGGATAATCCCTTGGGTAAAAAGTTGTCTTTGAGGTTTAAAATATCAGAGTCATCATCTGCTAACTCTTCAATCTCTACTTTCTCTAAATTATCTATGTCTAATTGACTAAATTTAGTAGGTTTAGCAAAATATAAATTATTTATATCTACATTATTTAAATCAATCTTACTATCTATATTTTTATCTATTGTACAATCTGTGTCTATATTACAACCTTGAAATTCTCCTTCATTGTTCATGAAATGATAAATCTGTTCGTCTTGTGAAAATATTTTCCAATATTTAAGATTGTCTGGAATTGTAGGTCCGTGTTTAACTTCTGCAGCATATCTATGATTTGGTTGAAATGGTAGATTACAGGTACTAGAAAAAGTTGCTAAGCAGTGGGCCTGTATGTTCTGTTTTCTTGGGATTGCAAAAAAGTCACATTGCAGCAGTTCCTTAATCAGATCTAAAACAATATCTCTATATCAGCTTAATCTTGGATTATAAACATAATATTCTCTAGTTATCTGCTTCACAATGAACTCTAAGTCTCCCATAATTGACACTCTTTTGGCTCCTAAATTTCTAACAATCTGCAGTCCTAAAATAAGAGCTTTATATTTAGCCATGTTGTTTGTACATTTAAAATTTAGTCTAAAAGAATGACCTTCTGCATCATTGTTTTCCATATTGTGTATCCAAACTCTTGCTCCTGCTCCTAATTTATTAACTGACCCATCAAAATCTAGGTGCCACAATGATTCATGAAAAATGTTTTCACTGTCTGGTGCTTTACTTTTCTCTTTTACTTCAATATTGTTTTCAATTCCAGTTTCAGAGTTACATAAAATGAATGAGTCCATATCAGTAGGTGTAGAGTAAATAGGATAATTTCTTGGTATTTCTACACTACTAACCATATACTTCATTAATGTTTCGCTGTAAAGTTTCTTTGGTTGGCCAAAAACTGATATTGTTGCATAAGACATATCAAGTTGTAGAGATCCCTACAATTTAGCTCGCCATGAGCGAGATAAGAGCATTCCATACTTGGGAGGGATGTCATATACTACAATGTCCATGACTATGCTTTTTCCAAGGTATTGAACTAAAGTAACACATAAATCTTTTATAAAACCTAAACATTTCACTTTGTTGGAATCAAATGAGAAGAGATCTTTGTAAGGTCTAGTGATGTCTAAATTCAGGGTTTCCATTATTTCTTTTGACATTAAATTGTGTGAAGCCCCTGAATCTAATATTGCATTATGTAAAATATGATCATGAACAGTTAAGCTAATGTATAAAGGTGGAACTGCTCCATCTTGGTGTTTCCCATTAACATCAGGACCAAAGATTAATTCTAGTTGATCATCACTTAGATTTACTGAATCTTCTCCATCATTCGTATTTAAAGTTTCAGCGATAGGTGTTTTGTATAGGTCATGTTTTAATCATTCCGTCAAAGGAATTGGTATCTTCAATTTGGCAATTTCAGCTTGGATATTAAATGGTGCTTGGGATTTTCCTAGCTGAATTATCTCTTCTTTTGTAACTGTAGTTTGGGTAGGTTTATCTTCTTTTTCTACAATTGTTTTCTCACTCTCTATTTGTGTTTCTATTGTCTTACGGATTTTGATTTTCTTTTCAGGGACAGTTTGAGAAGCAGTAGATGTCTTTGCAGATTTTGTGTTTTCAGCAGCTGTTTTAGTAGTGGCTGCTTTTGGATCAGCAGTACATGTTTTTGAATTTGACATTGATGTTTTAGCAGAATTAGTTGTCTTGGCAGCATCATATTTTTGAGAATTAGTTGATGTTTGAACAACCTCATCTGTGATGTCAACAATTTTGGGACTAGGTGAAATTTTGGGACTTGAAACTTTCTGAGTTGAACTAGAGTTTTTCTTGGTTTCCCTAGGGAGAATTTGCAGAAATTTAATAGTAGGAGCCTCTACTCTTTTCTTTGTTTGTGTTTGGACAAATTTATTAATATAAAACTCTACATTTTTCTTGCTACCAAGGTTATATTTCTTATGGACTTCATTTATTGCAATCTCATAACCTTGTTTGTAATCAAAAGACTCACCATAATCTAATTGCAATTGTTGTAATTCATATAGCTCCTGTTATTCTTGTATAAGAAGAATGGTGTTATCTTCATTAATACCCATTATATTAATGGTGTCTTCATCATCTTCATTTTTATGAGAACTTTCAACATAGTTCTCTTGGAAAGGTGGTCTTATTGTTTGGTCAGATGCTGATTCTCTAGATTTTCTAGTATTGGTGTTTTTCCTGAAATTGGGATTTCTAATTTGAGGTCCTTGTTGTTGGTTATCTCAATGTGGATTCCTTTCCATATTATCTAACCTATCCATCATTCTCTCTAATGTTTTTTCTAATTGATCTATTTTTAAATCTGAAGTAGATGTTTCCTGTTTTATTGTTACTCTTCTTTCGTTCCTTAATCTAGCTTTCTTTGCTAAAATATTTTCCTCTACACTAACAACATTACTTTTCATTTTCTCTAAGGTCTCTAGATTCCTCTCTCTCAATTGATAGGCTATATCAGTATCAAATGCATCAGGGAATTTGATAAGGACAGAGTCTGGAGGAGGTTTAAGATTAGCAACAATTGCATTATAAATATTGTTATATCTAGTACAATAATCTTGAACTGTTTCATTTGGTGCTCTTTTTATATTTTCGAAATTAGACAAAATTTGTAGTGGATTCTTCTTCTTTTCCCATCTATTAAGAAATAGTTTATGAAAAACTGCTAAATCAAAAATACTACCAGCATTCAAACCTTTAAACCACTTTTTTACCTTACTAGTTAATGTTTGAGCAAAAAGTCTCATTTGGACATCAACATCTTCTATTTCATGAAGTTCAAAGTAGTCTGTCATCTTATTAACATGCAGTTGGGCAGTGTAATGAGTGGTTGCATCGAATTGAGGTATTTTTCTTTGATAATCCCGGGGCATGTCATGTAACTGTGCTGGTAGGATCGAGGGAACATATCTAGCAACCATGGCTTGGATTCTAGCTTGGCTAGGAGGTAAGTTGGAAGTACTTGGTGAAGAGCTAGAATTACTTGTTGATGTAGTTAAATAACTTGCAGATGAGATTGGAATATAAGAAGATGTACTGGGAAATGCAGTTGAGATGCTAGAAGATGAAGTTGGGATATATGAAGAGGTGCTTGGGAATGAGAATGATGTATTTGAAAATGCAGTAGAAAAAATAGTGGATGAACTTGACGTGGTGGAAGATGGTATTAATATTGTAGGTTGAAATGGTTTCTTAGGAAAGAATGAACCTATGGAATGAAGTGTGGTGGAAATAATGGATGAAGTGGTAGTGAATAGAGATGAACCTACTGATTCTATAAGGCTGGTATCTAAATGAGTGGTAGAAGGCTTAGGGGTATAGGATGATAAAGCACTCAATTCAACTGAATGTTGTAAATAAGCTTCATCTATTTCTTTAATAAAAGTAGCAGTTATTGCATCAAGCTTATCATAAACTTAAAAAATCTTTTCCTCAGAATATACTGAAACAGTTTCCTACTTAATTTCAATAAATGAAATAAAATCAGGATCTATAACAGTTTTATATAATTCACTTTCTGATTTGGTTATGAATAAATATTTTTCAAAATTTAAATCAAATTCTATGTATTGTAAACTTGATAGTTGTTTTGGAAGGGAATTTGCTTTGACTAATGGAATCTTATTACCTAAATCCTCTACTATTTTATTTTTCTTTCCAATTCTGTCAAGATTATCTACTATGACAACAGGTTGTGGATCTGGATTTGACCTGGTATAGTAGACTCTTATGGAAGCCAGAATTACAAAGTTTTTATGAAAATATACTCAAAACTTATTAAAACAGTCTTAAGGTGAAAAGATAATGAAAAGATTTCCTTCAAGATCTATTTTAAAATTGAGGATTGGTTAGTCCCCAGTAGAGTCGCCAGTATGTTATCACTCTAATAATTCTCAAAGTGAGATTTTTTATTATAGTTTAAAGAATATAAGAGGTAACCACAAACCTAATTTTAAGCTTTAGGATCTAACCTTCCTAATGCTCAGAGAGGGCTCTCTCTATAAGATTTAACTTTGTTTTTATATCTGATTTTAGGCTAGCTATATGGGGCAAATTGGTTTTGGGGTTTTGATTTGGTTTGGTGGGAAAATCACTTACTAAGATGGATAGCTATAGATCTGTAACCCATTGGGCAAATGGAGTCAATGTGTCAAGCATTCAGATCAGGATCAAGGTCTAAAGGTAAATGTTCATAGGGCAAGATAACAGAGTCACTTCAGATCTTCAAAGGCTGATGGTGAAATGGTTTTGATCAGGATAAAGAGCAATTAAGGGTTCTTAAATCCGGATAAGGAGTGAAAAGGTAGGGGTCAATCGAAATCAGGGAGCAATTAAGGGTTCCTTGGTTTGGATATCAGTATAAAACATTTAAATGAAAATCAGTCAATAAAAGAGTTCTTTTAACAAATTCTGAAATAACAATTCTTGATTTCACATTAAAATTTAGAACACATTCATGAATGGATGGAAAACATAAGAAAATTGACAAAATGACAAGTGAAATACTTCATTGCAGTGGCCCAACACATGAATCCTGTAATATGATGCTTTATTTCTTGTGATCCAGTCTACTGACTTGAACTTGATACAAAAAACCCTTAGGTTCAGAATATTACATCAACATAAATGTTCAACAATTAATCCACCCTCAATAATTCAAATGATGAAGTATTTATACAAAAACTAGTACAAAATATCCTAGAATAATCTTAGGAATTTTTCTTGGAAAATAAAATATCTTCATGCAAGAAGATAGTGACAACTTTCTAACTAATTGCTAGCTGTCCTATTTATTGAAATTAAATAGCTTTCTGTTTGGATTTGGGCTGCATCTAGACAACTGAGGTGTCCCTCATGCTGGCAGTTTTATCTTCAATCTATTTTAATCTTCATCTTTCATCTGATACACTTTCAACTGATACTCTTTGACTGATACACTTTGACTACTGAAAAACTGTTTACTGTTGAAGTAAAAACAACTATGTTTTTTATCTTTCATGCTTTATCCTTACTGTGATTTGATCTTACAGTAAATCTGTTAATTTCTCCAAGAACTCAGCTTTTGGATATTTGATCTTCATAAGTCTTCTGAAGTTTTCATCAGCTTCAGTGTATTTTTCAAATGTTGGTTTGATCACAAAAAGGTGTTTTACTTCATGCTGCAAGTAAAACAGATTTTCAATACTCTTGTGCAAAACTTTCCCTGTTGGGATTCCCTGCCAATTTGATTTATTTACCTGTTCTTTAGAAAATTATCTTATCTTTTTGTTATAATCTTCTTGTTTCATCAATTTGTCATTGATTACCAGAAGATTTGGAAGTCCCTTTTGCCTCAAAATATCAAATTTTACCATGAATCTTGTGATTACCATATCCATGTTTTGACACTTTTCCTCTAATTGTTTCATCAAGTTCTTCTTGGAAATTACTTTTCTTACCTCAAGTATGGTTTCTGTTTTGTCTATTTTTCCAATTTAATCCAATTCTTTTTTATTTTTGGAATTGAGGAATTTGATAATTTCCAATGCCTTTTTAGGTTTTGTACCTAGTTCCTCTTTGTTCTTTTGTATTTCTTATTTTGCTGCTTTCAACAAATCCTTCTGTTCATAAATCACCTATATATATGGCCACGTATCATTGACTGCGTCAATGATATTGGACCATAATTGGTTTTTTATATGTGCCATAGGTTCTTTCAAAGTTAACTCTGTTTCCAACTTCTTGAGTTATTCACTCAACCTTTTAGCATTTTTCTCTTCAGTCTTGGCATTAATCTGTGCAAGATTTTTGGTATCTTCTAGATTTTTAATCTGTTCCTTTAACCTGTTTATTTCATTGGTTTTTATGGACATGTATTGAATTTCATTTACCAATTTATTGGCCTCATCTGATTGCTGGAATGCTGTAGTAGAAGACTCAGTAGCAGAAGTGGTTGATGAAGTTACTAGCACTGTTGTAGCCAATGGAACCTTTAGAGCTAGTTATTCTGCTAGAGTAGATGGCACTGCTGTTATAACCATAGGAATTATAGTAGCAGGGACTTCCTGTGATTTGGTGGCTTCTTTTTCTTGGACCAATTTTTCCATCTCAATCTCCATCTCTTTAATCTGGGTCGTCAGTTGCAATAAGAAACTCATCATATCATCCTTTTGATTAGATTCCTGTAAAATCTCCTTGGCCTGTGGATGCTCTGAAGGAGGTAATTTCAACTATTTTCTAAGTGCAACAATATCAACATTATTCTTTTTTATCAGTTCCTCTGCAATTTTTACATTATTAGGATCATAACCCACCTCAATCACTAACTCCAAGGATTTGATTCTGATATCCTTTGCATATGAAGAAGCTTTATCAACTTTGAGTTGATATCTCACATTTATCAAAGTATTCTAAAGCTTTTGTGCACTTATTAATTTTCTAGTCATTGTGGAATAAAGCATCTCTAAACTCTGTTTATGGAATTAAATTTGGTCCAAGGGGTAAATGTCCTAAAATGGAACTTAAACATCAACCCTTTTATAATCAGATGCTATTTTAGGAGTTGGCACTATGGGTTGAAGCATTGTCATCAACAATTCCTTGTTCTTGTAATCAAAGGCTGAAAGCAACCTGTTTTGTATGGCAGGAGTCTGCTTTAAGTATTGAGAATAAATTTCATTTTTTATTTCCTAATTTTTAGATTTAATATCTTTATACCTTTCCTTAATGTCCATATCCTTCTCCTCTGTCTGGTTTGATGATGACACTTCTATACTATGTTGTTTTTGGATCAACTGTGTATTAGAAGTGGTTGCCTGCTGTTCATTTTCAATAACTGTAGGAGGCTCAGTATCTTTCTTTGGAATTTCTGTATCCATGACCTCAATTGTCTCTTTTTCTTTGTTTACTGGATTAAGCTTAGGCTTTTTGCTATGCCTGAGTTTGAACTTTGTTTCTGTACTGGTTTCAACAATGTAAGAGCCATCTTCCCTGTTTCTTTTCATGCTTCTGTATTCCTGAGTTGGAGTCTGCAAAATATGACTAGTATCACTTTGCTTATGAACTTCTATCAGTGTATTCTCTAACCATTCTGTTTGGTTTGATAATTTCTCAATATCAGGGTTCTTCTCATGAATGTATGGAGTTAACTTACATTTATCTCTCATTTTGTTGATTATACCATAAGGATCATTATACCAAAGAAATTTTTTACTGAATTTGTATTCTAAAAACTGCTTTTCTTCCTCTGCACCCGCTTCTCTGTTATTACATATGAAGAAACCCACTTGATTTTTCAATTTAAATTGGGTTTTCTTCTTTGCAGCCAAGAAATTTACAGAATCTGAGTTCAAAATCTGCCTTGTATACTCTAAAGAAAACAACCTCATAGGTAAATATTTTGGCAACTTGTAAGGAATGAGGGTTGTCCCATAAACTTTGATTTCAGTGTGATTTTGGTATAAATACCAATCACTTGTCCTGTTCTGTACAGACAACTGTAAAAATTTCTTGATTTCATTGCTGATCCTAGGTTGCACACTGTTTTTTAGCAGATTTTATAATGGATGGATGAAAGAATCTGTAAAGTCTGCATAAGTAAACTCATTTATCTCCTTTCTAATTAATGAGGTCCAAAATATAACAGATTGTGGATTTCCTTCCACATCCATTTTCTGAAGAGTTATATGGAACTTTTTAGACTAAAATAGAGAAACATGTGGAAAAGAAATTAAGTATACCTAAAGACATCTTTAGTAGGTAATTTACCAAGTTGTTCATCGATGCTATCAGAAATATACTGGGAAAAATTGTAGATAACTGCAAGGGGTTGGCCAGGTACAAAATAGATAGGAAACCAAGTATTGATGCATCAGTATGTTCATCTGTAAAATATCCAAGTATAAAAGACAACATGGAAATAATGTGTCTAGTTGCTTCTGGGAATTTAGAAGAGGAGTATGGAGGGTTGAGCTTGGGAATTTCCACATAGGAGGGCATGAAGGTTTGAAAAATTTGGAATCTTTTGGGAAAATCCAACTCCAAATAGAACTTTGTGGGAGCTTCAATAGATAAAGGAATTGCATTAGGCTCAGGCTACAACTAAAGCATCTGGTTAATAGGTTTAGCTGTTATGGTAAATAATACTTCTTTTTTTAGAATTGATAATAGCTCTTTGATGTGGAGAATAATGAGATTGACATAATTTGATGGCTTTTGGGCATTGATGGGTGTGAGGAAAAACATACTTAGGCAAATTTGATTCCCAAATAAGCACATCATCTACTTGGTCCAAGGATTTCTCTTGGCTCCATCAGTGGAGCTCAAGAAGGTTAAATTCAGTTACAGGATCTGTGATTTTGAAGTCTACATCTGCCAAGGGGGTATGTTCTACATCTACAACAGGAGGTTGTAGAGGATTGATTACATTAGTGCTTTTGGATGCCATTGATAGGTTTGATTTATCAGTTTAAACACTCTTAACCTTTAAAACTCAGATTTTATGTCTGTAACACACTTCTATAAGATTAAACTGTTTACAGAAGGAATTTAAATATAACAGAGGTTATATCTTGGACTACAAAAGGTTACTTCTGATCACTCTGACTAAAACTTGCAATTCTGTATATAAAAAGTGCAATTTACTTGACTTTATAGCCTTAACAGAAGATATCAAGGGTTATCAGTGAAATTTATATGATAGAACAATCTTAAAACATCAAATTTTGTGAAAGAGGGCTTCTGAGTATTATGGAAAAATATTTGGATGTCTCCAGAGGGTTTTTAAGTCTGCATATGACTAAATTGACTCTAATTTTTCTTTTTAAAACAGGTCAACGCTTTCAGAAACTTAAAAATTCTTAGGATTTTTTCTATATGAAGAATTTCTGAAGAAAAGGGGCATTATTTTAAGGCATACAGGCTTATAAGGCTTCAATTAACACTATATTTCTTTCAGATTTGCTGAATAGGTCTCTTTTTATGAAGAATACCTGTGAAAAACTGAAAATTTGCTGCGAAAAAGGGTTTGCTAGGTTTTGAAAGCTTTCAAAAGCTTGCTCTGGCTTTATATGCAGTCTTGAGGCTTCTCAGTGATTGTAGCAGTTGATTATGATAAATTATGTTTGTTTTTGAGGCAAAACATAGGCAGTAGCATGATTTTCTCAGTCTGGGAAGGTTTTACAAGCAGAAATGGTTACCGAAGGCATGAAATGCATTTATTCAGTTGTTTTTATAAAGAATTTGATTGAACAGTGAATGTATTTACTGCCGGTCATTTCAAATTATGGGTGGTTTGGGTGCGGGGAAGGGAATTACTGCTAGTGGTTTTCAGAGGGTCGAAAGGTGGTAAATGGTATTGATGGAATTGATGCGATGCAACAATAAAGTGATGCGTGGAGGGGAGATAAAATGGTAAAACAACTTTTATCGCAAATTTGGATTTGGTTATTGATCGTGCAATCAAATTTGTGATGGGAGATTTGCACCGTCAGATTTGAAGAAATGGAGCGAATGGTCAAGATTTAACGATGAAGCTGCGGGGTAATGGGAGTGGGGTCTGGGATTATTTATGTGACGGGAGTGAATTATATATTAAAACGTGAGGTTTTAATATAAATTTTATATATGGAATATGATAGGTGGGTATAGTGTTTAACAAATGAAATGCTTATAAACGTAAGTTTAGCATTGGGTGGGGTTAATATACATATGGATAGTTTAACCTATGGGAGCGGGAATAATAATCACGTGGGGAATAATAAACCATAGGTTAAAGTAAAATATGGGGTTGGGATAATTTTAGAAGGATTTAATATATTACGGGCTAGAAAGGTTAATAAGGAGCTAATATATAAGTTATTGTGTTAATAAAAATAAACCAAGTTTAATTTAAAATATAATAAAGGGATAATTGTTAAGAGTCCCAATATAATATCTTTATGTTTAAACTTAGGATAAAATATTTTTGGGTTTTTTGGTATTTTTCGAGTAAAAGGGGAATTTAATCAAACTTTTTATTTTTCTTAAGTATAATGAGTTTTACACTTAGGAAAAGGGGTTTTCTGAGTGAAACTGAATGATGATGGGAAAAGGGAAAATGAAGGGGAAATCATCAAAATGTAGGGGATGAAGTATTTTTATAAGGGAGATGACTATTTGAAGGAAGTTAGTGACTAAATTGACCAATTTCTGCTTTATCCATGATTGTAAAAACTGCTTCTGCCTACCCTTATGCTACCCTAACATTTTTTATTCATTTTACTTGGGAGCATTTGAGCTTGCAAACCCTTGTTCATTTTTCTTTTAAAATAGAAAACTAACTAATTCTATCCTTATTTCTTCCAAGGCTGAGATTAAACTGTTGAGATCCTTATTTATTCTCTACCTAACTACTGATTTTCCAAGATTAAACTGTTTGGAAAGATCTTTATTCTCTATCTATCAGCATGAAATTTAAAGCATGAAAAAGTCAAGATTAAGCTATTTGACTTATCATAGATTATGGCATTATAACAAGATACACATAATCATTTATTTTGTAGTAAAATTAACAGTAGTGGCATTTGGATTTGCATCACTTTCATGTTTTATTTTTATCTCTTTTTGTTTGGGGTTCATTTTCTATTCTTTTTGATATTTTTTTTTTCAAGTCCTTTGATTTTTATTTTAGGACTTTTACCCTCTTTACATTTTTTGTTTTCTAATATGGGAAAACAATTTGCAGAAAGAAATGTATGTACATATTACAAGACTAATCAAAGTCAATTCAAAAATTATGAATCCTATTATTATAGGACCCTAACACTCCCCAAAGTACCTAGACCCTGGTAGCCTAGTAGTGGATGTGCACATCGATGGCAACATGGTCCCTAATACCTTGATTTATATTTGGATTGCAATCAATGTGATTACTAGGGAAACTATGTTGAAGCTAAATCTCCAAGGGGCTTTGAGAAAGACCACTACAATGCTGTAACTTGCAGAAAAATCCACAATAGCTCCTGAGGGAATTATTGAGGATGTCATGGTCCCCATTAACTCCTGGGAGTACCCCATTGATTTACTAGTTCTCCAGCCCAAAACCAAGTTTAATGACTATCCTCTCATCTTAGGAAGACCTTGGTTGGACACTGCTAATGCCTACATTAGTTGTAGGGTTGGGAACATGACTATTAAAAATGGAAATTTATAAAAACAACTTGTGTTATATTCTCTTGCTGATACCTCTATTGAACATGATTTAATATTATGGTTAGAAAATGAGGAAGAGGATGAATTGTATCATATAACTCCCTATTGAGTATGCACATTGGACACTGCCATAGGGAGAGGGAAATTTGATGACAATGACATTATTGACCATATATTACAGAATCAACTTCCCACTCCCATACCAATTGATACATTTCTGAAAGAATCTGAGTAGTCCTTGGAATGATCTGTGATCTTCTAGCTCTAGCATAGAACATGCAAAGATTGTGGAGATTGGCCCATACAAAAACCTAAATATAAACCCCTCTCTTTCTGCTGAGAAGGAAGAACAATTTTGTAATGTGTTGAGACAACATTTGGATTCTTTTGCTTTGGATTATAAGGAAATGAAAGGTGTCCATCCCTCAGTTTTTACTCATCATATTCACATCAAAGAGGGATGTAAGCCTGTGTGCCAAACCCAGAGAAGAATGAACCCAACTCTTAAAGACATTGTGAAATAGCAATTACAAAAAATACTGGATGCACAGTTCAATACCCCATTTCAGATAGTGTGTGGGTGTCACCTCTTATTTTAGTCCCCAAGAAGAATGGGAAATGGAGAATCTGTGTTGATTACCGGGAACTTAACAAGGCTACAAAGAAGTGACATTTTCCTTTTTCCTTCATTGACCAAGTCATAAATGGCCTTGCAGGAAATAATTTTTTCTCCTTCCTGGATGGATTTAGTGGATACAACCAAATTCAGATCATCCCTGAAGACCAAGATAAGAACACATTTACATGGCCTTGGGGTACATTTTCTTATATAGTCCTCCCATTTGGTATGTGAAATGCCCCTGCTTATTTTTAGAGGGCAATTGTAAGTATCTTTGTCGAACTTGTTCATGACTTTGTTGAGATATACATGGATAATTTCACTCCTTATGGATGTGACTTCGAGGAAGCTCTTTCTAATCTATGCAAATCTTGAAGAAATGTATTGAAATTAATCTCTCATTAAACCCTGATAAATGTGATTTTTTTATGACTACATGGACTATCCTTGGCCATTCTATATCCAAGGAAGGGATACAAGTTGACCCAAACAAAATTTCCATCATCAAAAGGGTATCTATCCCTAAAAAAAAAGAGATTTCAAGAGTTTCCTTGGATTAGCTAGGTATTATAGAAGGTTCATTAAATATTTTAGTAAACTGGCTTCACCCTTGTTTGGATTGTTGGCTAAAGATTCAAATTTTTATTGCACAAGCAACTTTCAAGAAGCCTTCGAAGTACTGAAAGAAAAGATAACCACTGCACCTGTCCTTAGGGGTCACAACTCGGTATTACCTTTCCATATACACATAGATGCCTCAGACAAAGCTGTAGGGGATGCCTTGGGACAAGCAGAAGAAAAATTGCCTAATGCTATCTATTTCACGAGTAAGAATATTTCTAAGGCCGAGTTAAATTATATTGTCATTGAAAAGGAACTCTTGGATGTGGTGCATTCTTTGAAAAATTTTAGGCATTATATCACCGGTTATCAAACTTTGGTTCACAATGATCATGCATCCATTAAGTATTTAATGAATAAACTCGATGTCAATTCTGGGATAATTAGATGGTTGTTATTATTGCAGCAATTTGATTTGACTATTGTTGATAAACCAGGGAAATAAAATGTGGTTTCATATTTCTTGTCAAAACTAACCATACCCGCAGCAAAGGAAGAAATGAGAGATGATCAAATTCCAGATGAACATCTCTTTTACATCTCAGTGCTTTCTCCTTGGTGTGCTGATATATCCCACTACTTGGTTGCTGGGAGGTTCCTTTCTAACCTATCCTCCAAGGAGAAAATCAAGATTATAAGGAAAAGTTCCCATTCACTTGGATTGGGGGAAATATTTTCAGATTGGGGCCAGATTATATCTTGAGAAGACGTGTGAGGGAAGAAAATGTCTTTGACATCCTCTCATTATGTCATGATGGACCCTGTGGGGGGCACTTTGCTGCTAAGAGGACAACCTTAAAATTTCTACAATTAGGCTATTATTGACCCACTTTACATCAATATGCAAGGAGGTGCACCACCATGTGTGATTAGTGCCAGAGGATGGGGAAGCCAACACCATAGGATGAAATTCCCATAGAACCCCAAGTGAATCTAGAACCATTTGAAAAGTGGGGCATGGATTTAGTTGGACTATTGATCCCCCATAAGGACAGAAAATGTATATCATTGTATGAATTGATTACTTTACCAAATGGGCTGAAACAAAAGTAGTAAAGACAATAACTGAGCAAAAGGTGGCTGAATTTCTGAGGGAGAATATCTTCTACAATTTTGGTTTTCTAAGGGATTCAGTAACTGATCAAGGAGAAAAATTTACATTAAGTATGATTGAAGATATTATGAGGCAACACCACATAAAGCATAGGACATCTACTACCTATCATCATCAAGCAAATGGGTAGGTTGAAGTCACAAATAGATCATTGGAGAGAATTATTAACAAGGTTGTTAGCATCAACAGAAAATATTGGGCATACAGACTTGTGGAATCCACTTGGGCCTACAACACCACTTGGAATACCACGACTGTATTCAATCCATTTGAGCTTATATATGGAAAGAAGACCTTACTTTCTATTCAATTTGAGTATAACACCTTGAGGATGGAAACTCAGTTAGAATTGGATCTCACTACGACAAAACATAAGAGACTGCTCCAACTCAAAAGTCTAGATGAATTCAAGATGCAAGCTCTCCTGCACACTGAGGTAATATAGCTATGAAGGAATATTTGGCATGACAAACACATCAAAGAGAAGACTTTTCAACAATGATATTGGGCCCTGTTGTATGATTCTATATTCAAGGATTTCAAGAGAAAGTTAATGACAAGATGGTTGGTTCCATATCTAGTAGAGAAGTGTCATGAGAATGGGTTTGTCCAGATCATAACAATTGATGAGGAAGGGATTCCCTTACTTATCAATGGTTATAGTTTGAAGTTGTACTAGGGACCTCTGCCCAAGGAAGAGTTTGTTAGTTCAGTCAGTAGGTAATTGAATGTGTTTGGGAGGCTCATAGCCATTAGTCCACCAATTTTCTAAAAAATGAATAAATAAGAAGGCCTAAATGAAAAACTCCATGAGGCATCTGAGGCTAACTCCAGGGTTGAAAACCTCTCTAAGGTAGCCTAGGAGAAAAGAGAGAGAAAATAGCATAAAATAAAAGGTGAAAAGCTCCCCAGGTGAAAACCTCCACTGATATGCCTAGGGCAGACATGTGGGTTGAAAATATCTGTAGAGGAAACCTACATGTCTCAAAAAAAGAGAAAAAGAAAAAAACACAGGGAATGAGTTCTTACATTAATTTTTTTAACATATTTTTCTTTTTAGGACTCCAAACAATAGACAAAACCATGGATACAAGATAGAAATATACAAGTTTATTCCTCCATTTTTCCAGCCACACATTGCATTTTCACACTCTCCACTCACATGCCTACTTCTCTCCATCATCCAGCGAACAATAGAATCAAACTTTTCCTCCACGGTGTAATGCTAATGGAGCAGTCTGTAATGCTACAAGAGGAGCCCGAAATGCTACAAGGGGAATATCCGATGAGAAAAAGATATCAAAGGGTCATGATTTCTTTAGGTAATGATTAGAGAGGTCCACCAATTTCAATTTCATCACCCATTCACTCCATCTAGCAAAAGTTTGCTCAAATTTTCACTCTGTCATACATCTAACAAAAATATACAAAACCTATGTTTTCCATCCTTTCACCACCTACACCACTTCGTCATGATCCTAATCCTATCCTCATACCTTTCACGACTTTCCCTCAATATAACATGAAAAATGAGGTCTTAAAAGAGGGATTAAGAGACTGAAACATGAAATAGACTCCTCTTGTAGCAGTCTCTACAATCACAACATAACTCCTTATCATTTTTTTTTCACCCACAGAGTAGAAGGTCTAGCCACCTTGAGCATCATGGAGCCATTTTTTAAATAGAGAAGAGGTAAATCATCCTTAAGAATCAGTCCCCCCACTCCACTAGCAACAAATTGGACATTGGAAATAATCTGCACACACAACAAAGTTATCAATCAAAACATAATCAAGTTATGAATAAATGTATAGAAACAAGCAAAGAAGATAAACACCCTCAAGATAATTATGTTATGAGGTCCAAATCCAACATGCAAGCATCTCCAAAAATTTGATCCATAGGTAGGATCAGGTAAGACAACCCTCACCTCTTCGTTATGCTTATAATGCTAAAACGTGTTAATGGTCGAGAAATGAATTATTATGGGCTGGAGGTGGTTAGTAAACTTGGCCACGCTTGAATAGTAAACTAAATTTCATTAAATCACATATGCAACGTGGAAAATTAAACTCAAGTGAGGTGATGATTACAAGGAGTGAGGTGTTGATCATGAGGAGCAGGGTAATTATTACAAGGAGTGGGGAAAATGGTTAAAAAATGGAAGTTCATGTAAGAGCCATGTCACCAAAGCACTCTGAGACTTTACCACAAAAGGGAATATTAAGTAAAAAGATAGACTCCATAAGCATTATTGCTCATTTTTAGAGAAAAACAATTAGAGAAGGATGAGCTAGTGCTATCAGACTTCCTAGGTAGCCACTGAGCTGCTTTGAAATGTGTTTTCATGTGCTACAAGAGGAGCTACAATAGGATATGAACTGCTACAGGAGGTATGAGAAGAAGCTACAGGAGATAATTGAAGGGAGAAAGGGAGCCAAAATGACTCAAAGTTGTCCTCAAACCATTATTCACATGAAAAATATATTTTGAAAAGGAGTAAGTGGATTTATCCCTCTCTATTTTCCATACATTTGCATGGGAAATTATACGTAAAGTTAGTGCCATGTACTAGACAATTAAGAAGTAGTTCCCTTTGGAAATGGTTGTGTGTAAAGGAAATATAGGGACAAAAAAAGAGTTTGTTTTGAAATAAATTTTAGCATCCTTCACTAATAAAAAGGAAGTTTTAATACTGTTTCTACAACTGAGTCTACCTTGAGGAAACATTGAAATTTACACCTAAGTAACACCGAGAAGGAGTAGCAGAAGAAATGATGGGAAGATTAAATAGAAGAGAGCCCACAGACACAAAGAGAATTCATCAACACCCTCCCGTAGTAGACATTTTTCTAAGACATCAATGGATGGGATTCTTTGAACAACTGAAAGGGTATTATGATGACGTCACTCAATAATTTTCCATGGCACTATGTTAGGCCTTGAAATTGTCATTTACTTCCATTACATTTTCCTCATATTTCCATATTATCACCTTCACTCCACCTCCATTTCATTACATTTACCTTACCATTACCACTATTGGGTTACATTATGTTTTTCCAAACTTTATTAATTCCTAGTATGGTTAAAAATTAGAAAATAATATGCACATACTTATACCTAACAAGTGGAATGAGTTTGTTTCCATGTGTAGGTCAAAAATAAGCTTCCAAAATACTCTTATGTGGTCTCATAAGGCCAAATTCGAATTTTGATGGAGAATCTCATGGGATCATAAGGATATGTGTCTCATTTCCTATTTGTACTATAAATCTAAGAAGACATGTGCCTTATCACTTCTTATTTGGATTGTAACTATAGAGATATAGGGAGAGATTCATGGAATCTCATTAATGAGATAGCTTCTCATCTTTTGTATAATTAGGGGAAACTTTCTCCTATCAAATCATGTGTAAAATTGGAGTTATACTCAAGCTTTGAATACAAAATTAGATTGTGGCACGTTACTCATGAATATTCCTTAATTTTGACTTGGTTTTGCTTACATATGGAGCATCTCGATTTACCATCTCTCATACTTTTAGATCAGCTACCTAAAATGTGTGAGATTCACTTGCTTTTATAGATTAAAGTTCATTTGCTTTCTTAGTATTAGTTTTAGAATGGCTGTGTAATATTTGTTTTTCTAAAAACATTTCAAGAGGAAAGATTTATCTTGTTTCCAATTGGATTAATTTTGAGGAAATAGAGCTCATAGTTATTTAGTTTCCTTTCATGTTTTGTTATTTACTTTCTTAGATCAAACTATCAATTCATTGTATAATCAAATGTTCCTAAAAGATCAAGCTAAGAAGGTGACTTGTCACACTTCCAAATTGGGTGATTGAATGTTCAACCTATACAATCATTGAGCTTTACTTTTACATGCTTTTGCATTGTTTTTTTTAGATCCTCATTCAATTGTATAATTGGGTGTTCTTAAAGATCATTTAAAGAAGGTGATTTTATCATATTTCTAAATTGAATACTTGAATACCTAACTTATGAAATTATTGAGTTTTCCCTGTGCATGCTTTAATTGCTTTACTATATTTAAAGACTAAAATATAATCGGTTTCTTGTATATCATCTACAAAGGGTGATTCTATCATATTGGATGCTGAAGTGATTGAACGTACCTTAGTTGTTTTCCTTTATATGCTTTGAAATGCTTTCTTAGATTAAAATTTCAATTCCTACAAGTGTGATTGCGTGCGCTATATTTTCTTTTGAATTTATTTTCTTTCTTTTCGTTACTTGATTTCATAGGTTAGTTGAATTTCATTTTCATTATTTGATTTCATATATTATATGAATTGGTTTTCGTTATTTTTTAGTTAGATTGATCTAAACTAAAAGAAAAATTATAGCACATACAATGCACGCATGCTTCACAAGTTTACGAACGGGTTGACAAAATTATAGCACATACAATGCACGCATGCTTCACAAGTTTACGAAACCCCAGGTTGACAAATTAAATGACAGACAATTATTTTTCCCCAACACACTACATTCTCAAGGAGAAGATAATGCCAGTACTGTTGTTATAGGATTGCTCATCTCTTTAAGTTGTGAAACCATAATCATAGTGACCACCTTACCCTTAGGAATTCGATGGAGCAAGGATGAAAAAGTGGTAAGTGTTACACGCAGGAATAAATTTTTCATTCAAAGAGAGAAAACTCTGGAGGATAAGAAGAGAGTAAGAAGAGAAAGCCTACCTTACCCCTAGGATGAAGTGGCCTACCACATTCTAAAATACATATCCTGTGAGGGGAGGCTGAGCATTGTATATGCCTATCATTTTAGGCTACTCCATGAGATGAGATTAAAAGCAGATTTACCATTCCCATAGAGACTAAGTGTTCCCTATTTCCTCCTAAAATATATCTTTAAAACGAGACAAAAGATGAGGGAAGGGAAACATCAACACATTTCCCACCATGGCACCATTAAGTTAATTTTGATGGATGATTTAAGTCACTTAAGGAACCATGTGATATGGAATGATTTTTTAGACACAGACACGAAAATATTCATTGAAACCCATGCCATCACACATGGAGAAACACCAACCTCTAGCACTGGAGGTAGGGTAGGAAAGAAAGAGGAAGAAGAAGCAAAAAAAACAAAGGAAGAAGAGGTAGCAAAAACAAAGGAAGATGAAACAAAAATTAAGGAAAAAAAGGAGAGAAACAAATATAAGAAAAGATAACCTTGTGGAGACTTCTGAGACCCAAGATATAGAAAAGAAAATACAACAAACAAGTCTCTCTCCAGGGAATATTGAGCAAGACGTGGCTGCAACATTGGCTACATTGGGAACACCTATCAAGCCAAAAAGGATGAAGCCAAGGAAAGGTCCCCTATACTTCAAAACAAGGAAGAGCACCAATATTATGCAAGGGAAACCACAAACTCCTTCAAAAATCCCTATCACTATTTATGAGTCACCAAGAAAAAAGGAAGAAGTGGGACCTAATGAAGGAAATATTGAGGAGGTTATCTCTCCTAGGGAAAAAACCAAGCAACCTGTGATACCTATGGGAAGGCACACCACTAGGGAAGTCACTTTTAAGAGACTTAAGAAATAAACTACCACGGGACAAGAAAAAAAGAGGATTTACAAGAGGAAACATAACAGCTACAGGAGAAACATGGGCTTCTACAAGAGAAATAAGGGATGCTACAGGAACAAAAGGAGGTGCTACATGAAGGATAAACCACCTCAATAAATGATGAAAAAGGCCTCTATGATATACATGAGCCTCATCCAAAACTAAATCTATAATCCTACTACAAATTTGTTGAGGGAGGTAGGATTATACCTGAGAAGTTCACTATCTAACTCTTCTTTGAGTTAGAGAAGGAAAGAGGAAGAATACACAAATGGATACAAATTTCAAAATCCAAAAATGTAGAAGATGTGGGCCTCATGGAAGAAAATATCAATGAAATGGGCAAGGAATTGAGTGACCTAAAACTAAAGGATTCAACCATGAGGGAGAAACTACAAGAAGTGAACACAAGGCTAAAAAAACAATTGCAATAAAAGGAAACACAAGTTGCTTCTATGGAAAGTATATCTATGGAAGCCATACAATGCAGGAATCCATCCAAATAATATGATATTTTCCTCAAGGAGCAGTGGCTGCAATTCTAGATAAAGAAACTAGCACAATATGGGTCTTTTCCTTTCCAATACTACAGGAAATTTATTGAGTTTTGCAAAAGCTAAGTATGGAGGATAGGGAAAAAATAGTTGAGTTTTATATGCAGAATACAATCCTAATGAATATGAATATCTGGGACCCCAATTTAAGATTTGGAGACATGCAACTCATGGAATTATCATATTGGTTGACACATGAGGAGACAAGAGCTGAAGAAGTAAAGCAGGTGATGACAAAGGAAGAAAAGGAGCCCCTACACATCAGAGCATAATTGGTAAGCCCTACAGTTGTCATAAGCAATCACAATCTCATATCCTTTGATTTTGATTTAGAACCAAATTTCATAGCAACCCTAGAGAAATCCATTGTACATTTTGAGGACAATTTTAGGATGGTACGAATAGAGAGTCTACAAGCTTGTCAGAGAAGGTGGCATGCCTTACCTCAAAGTTTACAAATCAGAGAGTATCAATCTACAGAAAGGCTAAGGAATTCCTTGGAAAGAACCCCATTATACAAAAGGATCATGCAAATACTGAAGATCAACTTAATAGGGCTCAAACTCAGTCCCCCATTACTGTTGGGCTTACAAGAAGGATTAGATATCCTTGAAAATCCAGAGAGATGACCTTCAAAAACCATTACATGACTGCTATGCAAACCCTAGTTCCCATGGAGTCATAATCCACTCTCATACCATTGATCCAGATCATGAGATGGAGGAGGTTAAATATAACCACATATAAATTAAAATACAAAGAGCAATATGACACCTAACTCTTTATTAATTGAATAAGAAAACATTTTACATCTACATCATGAAATCCTCCATGTCCTTAGTAAAGGTGAAGAGCATCATTATAGTATTTTCGGTGCTGCCTTGAGTCACATAATTCAATACCATGGGTAAATACTACTTTCCATTTGGATCATGAACTATCCAAATCTTCGAGCTACTAGGGAACTGAACCAAAAGTGAGTAGGTCCTTGGATATACCACCTATTGTGAGAAGGGTTAGATCAAATGATTCTCTATACGTAGTAATGGCATGCCCAAAAATAGATTGATTTCGTGAAGAGACATAGGGTCAAATGTGTTGGAAATATAGAGTGAATTGTTTATTTTTATGTAGCATTGGGAGGTATTCTGCATGCCAAAAGGAATCCTAAGTTTTCCTAGAAGAATTATGGAAATTAAAGTAAAATAAATTTTATTTTGGCCATCATGTAGGCTCAAAAATTCAAGTCAGCCCCATCATGAAAGGGTGTCTCCCTTGGTAAAATTCATCCATTTGACTTGTGTATATATACATGAAGTGGCACTTCATTTGATCACTCACTCACTCATCATCTCTCTTCTATAACAACCACACGTGGGAGCAGATAGAGGATGAATTTGATCGAAGTTTGGACATCAATTTTTGGCGAAAATTTCAAGACAATTTGGAATTGTAAACCTTGTTGAAGGGTAATATCCCATAGAAGAAAAGTTGTTGGGTTTTCTTCCAAGTTTGGGTTTCCCAGGGAAAATTTGTTGTCTCTATTGTGCATGATTGTCTCTTTATGATATTTTATGTTTCTGCTTCATTTACTATTGAAATTTTTTGTGTATAATTTCTCAATGATATTAGTGGCATTAGATAAATTGTTAAAGATCATTAATTAGTAATTATCAGATCGGAAAATTGGTTTCTACTTTTCATCTTATAGAAAATTCAACATGGTATCAAAGCCTTGTTAAAAGAGCACTCATTAAAGTCAATAATGAAATGTGACTTCACTTTTGCAAGAGAACAAGCCCTAGAGGAGTTGTAGACGTCTTGAAGAGGTTGAGTTTGGGAAAGCTTGTATGTCTTGAAGAAGATAAGTAGCATCTCAACAAGGTCGAGTAGGATTTTTCTGAGTAGGAGAGTGAGCCAAGGTTGGTTAGAAGGTATTTATGAGTTCTGTGAAGAGGCCGAAACACAAGCTGCTCCTAATTCTGTTCACACTAAACCTCATCAACATCAATATAAAAGACACTTACATACCTCTTGAAGACATCATATTTCTTCCCTTAATTACACTTCGGTATGTACTCCTCAAAAGTCACTATACACAGGAATCCAAACTAGGTCTTCAACACAAATATTTCTAGACCACATAATTTATTGTTCATAGCCTTCATCAAGTTCAACTTCTCATAGTCCCTTTCTCCATCCAAGTGAATGTATTCAAATTCTAAATCATGGTATTCAACAAGCACTGATTCTGCCCTTGAATTTATTGTCAACGCAACCCTAAACCATGTTGTCCACACACCACTTGCTGGATAGAGTTCAATGCATACTCCTGACAACTATTTTCCATGTCATACAAGCCACTCACACTAATTTTCAGACCTTACTTATTTTCCTTAGGCTTGATGCTATCTCTATCCAAAATCATAGGTCAAATTAGGCCTCCTTTACATCTCGATTTCCCTTAGAAATACCTGCGCATACTCTGCTATCCAACTCAGGCTCATTAGGGCCTCCTTCTAGGGATCATGTTAGGTCCCTATATTACTAGTATAGTCCCTTATTGTTGTTAGTGTAACCCCCTTATTGTTATTATTATACCCTTGTAACCCCCATATTGTTATTATTGTGCCCTTGTAACCACCATATTTTTATTATTGTGCCCTTAAATTATTATTGTTAGGTTGGCTAGGATTACATTGTGGCCCCACTAGGATTACATTATGGCCCCATGGACTCCTATATATAAAAGGGAGGTTTTGTAAATTGTATCATCCAAGAATTGTTCATTTATGTAATGTATTGGAGGCTTCCCCCTTGAAGTGGCTTATTTATAAGGCTTTGATATCTCTTTTCTTCTCTTTTTGGAGTTGGTTTCACAACATTTGGTATCAGAGCTTTGAGATTCTAGGGTTTTGCTGCTCCAAACAGGTTAGCGTGGAATTTTCGCTATAAATTATTTTCTACGAAGGTTGAGAATCTGAAATTTTTAAAGTGCGAAGCAAAAATCCTGAGGAACATCGTCAAAAAATTTCAGAGCTTGGTTCGCAATATTTTCGGAGATATGATCTGTGAAATTTAGGTCATTTTGCAGGCTCCTGAATTTAACCTAAACATGTCATCGTGGTATTTTCGTAATAAATTTTTTTTTTCTACGAAGGTTCAAAAGCTAAAATTTTTAGAGTATGAATCCAAAATCCTGAGGAACATCGTCAAAAAATTTCAGATATTGGTTCGCAATAGTTTCGAAGATATGATCTGTGGAAGTTAGGGCTTTTTGAGGCTTCTGAATTTCATCTCAAAGAGGTGATCGTGGGAAAATCTTCATAGCTCTCTCTTTGAGCATCAGATTGGAATGCTATAAAAAGTGGCTACAAGTAAACGGACTGCAGTTTTCGTTCTATCAATTTCAGAGCCAAAGGAGGAAAAAATGACATGTGGCAATTCGTACAAGTTCACTCTATTGAACTAGTCCAAAATTGGGTCATTGTGGGAGATTGGACATAACTTTGACTTGAAGAATCTGAATCAGATCAGACCTGTGGCATTTGAAAGAAGCTTCATAGGGCTACTACAGGGCTGAATTTCAGATATTGAGGATCCGCAATTATATATATAATTCAATTTCAATATTGAGCTCCTCAAAAGCAGGTAAAAGGTGTGTATTTTTTTTTTTTTTTTCCGAATTGCATAAGTTTTGTTTTAAGAATCAAGTGGATGATTTCGAGGGCATATTGTAGAATAGATATCGATATTTGGATTCACAAATGGCCCTTAAAAAGAATTCAACACCCATTAAGCCTTTAGAAAGCTCTACTATGACTCATGAAGACGAAGAATGGCAACATGACATATCAAAATTACAAGAGCAAGTGCAACAAATTTCGCTCTTGCAAAGAGCAACAAAAATGACATGGAAGTTTTGAAGAAAGGCGTGAAAACTAAGATGGATGGTTTGAATAAAGGCGTGGAATCTAAGATGGATGGTTTTAAGAATGGCATGGAATCTAAGATAGATGGCATGGAAGTTGGCATGGAATCTAAAATGAAAAACATGAAGAATGATCTAAAAACAGACATGGAAGGTTTGAAAAAGTTGATACAAGAAATGTTTCCTAATGGTGAAAAGATAGTAGAGGAAACTCATGATGAGAACAAAATAAATGTTAATAATGATTTCATAAAATCTAATTTTGGCGGGAATAACCACCATATTCCAAAAATGGATATGAGGAAGTTTGATGGAAAGGATCCTGTAACATGGATACTACAGATGGAGCAATATTTTGATCTCCATAATGTGAAAAACACAGAAAAGGTACGCATTGCAACTTTACATTTAGAACAAAATACATTTGTATGGTATCGATGGCTTTGCTCCCGTAAAAAAATTGTCACTTGGTCAATTTTTACGGAGAAAATGATAGCACATTATGAGGATACAAAGAGCAACACCTTCTTTAGCCAATTGATAAATCTCAAACAAAAGGGTTTAGTGGGGCAGCACATTGAGGACTTCCAAAAATTGAATATAAGGGTAACTGATATTCCAGAGGAACACAAGATTTATCTCTTCATAGGTACTCAAAGGATAACATCCAACATGAAGTTCATGTTTTGGAACCTGATTCATTGGAGAAGGCATTCAGGTTGGCAAGAAAAGTTGAATGTAAAATTATGGCGAAAAGGAAGCCTACCACTCAATTCTATAAAGAAGGAAGTGTTGCTACGCCTAGATTTCCACAACCTACAAGGTTGACACCACAACAATTGGAAGAAAAAAGAGCAAAAGGGCTTTGCTACGGTTGTGATAGAAAATACACTAAAGGTCATAAGTGTGCTGAGAAGAAATTATTTTACATAGATTGTGAAGAGGAAGAAGAAAATGAACAAGAAGAGGATATACACCGGGAACCAACCCTAGAAGAGGAAGAAATGAATCCGACCATATCGTGTAATGCACTGGCAGGAATTACCACTCCTCAAACTCTCAAGATACAAGGACAAATCAAGAAGAAAAAGGTAATAGTGTTGATTGATTCAGGTAGCACCCATAATTTTATTCATTGTAAGGTAGCCAAGGAATTAAATTGTTTCCTATACCCGGCACCAGAATGTCAAGTGATGGTTGCAAATGGAGGAACTATAAATTGCTCTGGAAAATGCCATAATATCAAGCTAACCATGGGGGAATATGTATTGACTAGTCCAATGTTTTCCATTCCTATGGGAGGTATTGATGTTGTACTAGGAGTACAATGGTTACAATCTTTGGGGACGGTAGCTTTTAATTTTCAAGAACTTTTCTTGAAATTTTTTTCAGAAGGAAAGGAAGTCGAATTATGGGGTATTGCGGGGAAGCCAGGAAGGATAATAAGCTCTAATGTCATGACAAAGCTTCTAAAGAAAGAACAACGAGGCGTAATTGCACAATTATGCTCATTAGAAGTTCCAACATCAAAATCATCTATTTCTGCAGATCTCCAACAAGTCTTGGACAATCATTCCAAGGTGTTTGAAACTCCCAAAGGACTCCTACCTATTCGTGATCATGATCATGCTATTCATTTGATTCCAGGAAGTGTTCCTCCAAACATCAGGCCTTATAGATATCCTTACTTCCAAAAGAGCGAAATTGAACGTATGATTGCGGAAATGTTAGAGGCGGGTATAATTCAACCTAGTCAAAGTTCTTTCTCTGCTCCTGTAGTTTTGGTACACAAGAAGGATGGATCATGGCGAATGTGTCCGGATTATAGGAAGCTCAATAAGCTCACCATTAAAGACAAATTTCCCATTCCTGTGATTGATGAATTATTGGATGAATTACATGGAGCAATTTATTTTACCAAGTTGGATCTTCGTTCGGGGTATCATCAAATTAGAATGAAGACTGAAGATATTCCAAAAACAACATTTCGAACTCATGAGGGTCATTATGAATTTTTGGTCATGCCTTTTGGCCTTACCAATGCACCTTCTACATTTCGAGGGTTGATGAATTCCATTTTCAAACCCTTCCTTAGAAAATTTGTGCTAGTATTTTTTGATGATATACTAATCTATAGCAGGTCTTGGAAGGATCATGTTGAACATGTTGACAGGGTGCTCAAACTATTGCAAGAGAAACAATTATAAGCAAAAACATCCAAATGTTTCTTTGGAGTACAAGAGGTGGAATATCTGGGTCATATTGTATCTCACGAGGGTGTTAAAGTAGACCCTAACAAAATTAAAGCCATTAAGGAATGGAAAGTCCCCACAACCATAAAGCGGTTGCGAGGATTTCTCGGGTTAACAGGGTATTATCGCAAGTTTGTTAAGAATTATGGGAGAATAGCAGCACCTCTAACAACATTATTGAAGAAAGATGCATTTTCATGGACTCCTGAAGCAACTAAGGCCTTTGAACATCTTAAAGAGGCAATGTGCCTAACACCGGTCTTAGCTACGCCAGACTTCACAAAAACCTTTATTATGGAATGTGATGCCTCAGGAAATGGAATTGGTGTTGTTTTAATGCAGGAAGGAAGACCCATTGCTTTTGAAAGTCGTCCAATCAAAGGAAAGTATTTACGAAAACCTATTTATGAGAAGGAAATGTTAGCAATACTGCATGCACTAAAGAAATGGCGAACTTACCTAATGGGAAGACACTTCAAGGTAAAAACTGATCATGATAGTCTTAAACACTTTTTGGAACAAAGACTATCTTCAGAAGAGTAGCAAAAATGGGTCACAAATATGTTGGGTTGTGACTTTGAAATAATATACAAAAAAGGGAAGCTTAATGTTGGTGCAGATGCACTCTCAAGAAAGAATGAAGAGGTGGAAGCATTGCTTTGTGCCATTTCTATTATCCAACCAGATTGGATAACCGAAGCAAGAGATGAATGGAAGAAGGACAAAGATGTATGGACACTCATTCAAAAGATGCAGCAAGATCCTAGTACATCTGATACATTTAGTTGGAAAAATGATTCCTTATGGTACAAAGATCGCTTATATCTTTGTAAGAATTCCCAACTAAAACAAAAGATTCTTCTGGAATTGCACACTTCTCCTTTAGGAGGACACTAAGGATTTTTAAAAACTTACCACAGGGTGAAGAAAGAATTTTTTTGGGATGGCCTTAAATCTGATATTCAAAAGTTTGTGGCGGAATGTTTGGTTTGCCGGCAGAATAAAGTGGAAACAATTAAGACCCCGGGACTTCTACAACCTTTATCCATTCCAAGTCAACGTTGGGAGGAGATTTCAATGGATTTTATCACTGGTTTACCTAAGTCCGAAGGAAAGAGTGTCATCATGGTGGTAGTTGATAGACTTACCAAGTATGCACACTTTTGTGCATTATCTCATCCATTTAAAGCAAGTACAGTTGCTACTACATTTATGGACACAATTCAAAAGCTACATGGAAAACCAAGGGTTATTGTGAGCGACAGAGATCCCATTTTTACTGGAAATTTTTGGACGGAGTTATTTTCTTGTTTGGGTACTCAATTAGCTCATAGCACATCTTATCATCCTCAATCTGATGGTCAAACTGAGATAGTAAATAAATGTTTGGAAGGATATCTTCGTTGTTTTGTATCTGATAAACAAACACAATGGGTCAAGTGGTTACCTCATGCTGAATGGTGGTATAACACTTCCTTCCATACTGCAGCAAAAATGACCCCATTTATGGCACTTTATGGATATCATCCACCATCCATCACATCATCTTTAGGAGAAAATTCGAAGGTTCAAGCAGTGGAAGATCACATCGAGCATCAGCAAGAAGTTCTCCAACTCTTAAAGGATAACCTGAATTTGGCACAAAATCGAATGAAACAACAGGCAGATCAACATCGCGGCGAGAGAAGTTTTGATGTAGGAGATTGGGTATTTTTACGGCTACAACCATACAAACAAATGTCCCTCAAGCAAGCTAAGAAGGATAATAAATTATCGCCAAAGTACTATGGTCCTTACAAGGTGTTGCAAAATATTGGTACTATGGCATACAAATTGGAGCTTCCTGCTTCTTCACGAGTGCATCAAATTTTCCATGTTTCATGCTTAAAGAAGGTTATAGGTGAAAATATTCCAGTTCAAACAATATTGCCAGAACTTGATGAGGAAGGAAAAATCATATTGGAACCTGAAGCGGTCACGGAAACAAGAACTCGACAACTACTGAATCGATCAATTTCGGAGTATCTCATCAAGTGGAAGAACTTACCCACTGAAGATTCTACATGGGAGGATGAGAATTTTATACAGAAGCACCCAGAGCTACTCAAGCGTTGAGGACAACACTTTTTTGAAGGAGAGGGGCATGTTAGGTCCCTATATTACTAGTATAGTCCCTTATTGTTGTTAGTGTAACCCCCTTATTGTTATTATTGTACCCTTGTAAGCCCCATATTGTTATTATTGTGCCCTTAAATTATTATTGTTAGGTCGGCTAGGATTACATTGTGGCCCCACTAGGATTACATTGTGGCCCCATGGACTCCTATATATAGAAAGGAGGTTTTGTAATTTGAATCATCCAAGAATTGTTCATTCATGTAATGTATTAGAGGTTGCCCCCTCGAAGTGGCTTATTTATAAGGCGTTGATATCTCTTTTCTTCTCTTTTTGGAGCTGGTTTCACAATAGATCAACCCTTTCCTTAACTTTCTAAACAAAAAACCTACCTTAGGACATAATTTTGGCCCTCTTTCATTCGTAGAAAACCTCAGACTTGTAGGCCACAAATAAGAGAGATAAAATGAGAGATAGGGTTGAATCAACTATAAAACTTCGGACTTGTTCTTCAAATGATACAGACTTCTATGTGAGAGATAGAGAGATTCATTTTCTTGATTTGGTCATTTGTGTCCTTCCCTTAGCACCTTCACATGAGAGATAAGAAGACTTATGCATATGTTAGTCGAAGTACTTGTGATGTGTATGATGAATGAGCTCTAAAGCTTGTTTATTTATGATAGATGATGGAGGTTCCAAGGGGCATCTAATGTGCCAATATGACCCTTCATTTTTGTGAGGCTGACTTGAGGAAATGCCTCTTTCAATTTTCTCTTGATAATATCTAAATATATTTATCAAAATATTTGATTATTGCTTGCCAAAATTAATATTATGCCACATTAAATAATAGGAGGAATACTAAGTTTATTTGAACACATTAATAATAATAATTTTTCTTTATCCAAATTAAATTCTCTTTTGGGGCAAGATGGATTCTCCTTGGGGTAATTGGGTTTCTTCTTGGGGTAATTGGATTTCTCTTGGGGAAATTCATCCCAAAGCTACCCCAAATTTCAAAATCTTTCACAGGTGAAGAAGAGTATGAACATGGCAAGTTGACGTATGTTAGGGCCGCCTTTAGATGAGCCACAATATGGAAAAATATAGTCGTGGATAGAATAGGGTTAGATCAACAGTCGCACGAAGCTTGAAGTAGGGACTATTTTGTGTAGAGGAAGGGCTGCAACCCTAGAATATGGCTAAGGGACTTAGTATTTATGCCAAGACATGCCAAGAGGCATCTAAACAGGGATTTCACATGATTAAGCTAGGACGAGAGCCTCGGGAAGAGAGGTAGGCTAGATGAGGGTCATCTGTAGCAAACTAAGTGCTCTAAAGCCCAAGGGAAGGTTGGATGAGCTAAAACAAGGGTGTTGTAGATGAAGACAAGGTTTTTGTAGGAAGTTGTGTAGGACAAGAAGCTAAGAGTCTTAATACTAATATGGATAAAACATGTTGGCTAAAGGAGGAGTCTTTCTGTGAGTATCAAGTTGAAACTGATCAAAAGTAGTTGGCCTTTTTGTGACAATTGGAGGCAAAGGACAACATACTACTTGAGAGTGATCAATGATATATTTCCAGTCCAGGGAATGATCTAAATATCAGTGCCACACCATTTTTCCTTTTGGAATGACCTGAGACATTATACATAATGGATGATGACATATTTTGAAGCATGGAATGTGACGTGTAAAAAATGATTTTAAATTTTTGGGTGCAAGCACGGACTTGCATTCAACATGGAGTAAAATTCTTGTTTATTTTTCACATTATATGTGGTTAACTTGATTAATTGGAATTTGGACCAAATGGAAGTTGTTAATTTGAATAGTAGTAGCTTTGAATAGATCTGTACACCTCCCTAATTCATCCACCAAGGGTTAAATTTCCCTAAATGAATTGTACAAGAAGGACTTGGTGTTGATACTAACTTATTGTTAATCCTTTGGTGTGGCTAGTTAGATCGATGAATTTATTGCTAAGCCTAATCTGTTGGATGAAGAAACAAATGATTCTAAGCTTGATAATATTTCATATGAACCTAATTAAGGAGAAAATGATCAATAAGGAGTTGAAAATAGGCTTACAACACAAAAATTTCTTCCTTAATCAAGAGATAATTACTTCATATCTTCCTCCCTTGATTATTGTTATTTTTCTTGGTGAGCCTCTTGTGTTTTTATTTTTTGTTTGGTTATAATTTTTTCTTCCATAGCCCCATGAATGAGGTTTGTAGGTACATTGTAAAGGTTGCAAGGTAAATGATTCTAGCAGCAGATGGTAGCACCAGGAAGAACGAAGAAAAGTTTGTGGCAATATGGTTCTTTTAGTAAGATGGAGTACAAGGATATTTTTTGCTCCAGTCTTCGATGGATAGGTTCTTGTATGACCTAAGAGCTTGAGCATAAAATAAACAAGAGTGATTGATGTTCAAGAAGGAGAAATTATATAGACATCCAGGACCATGCCAGTTGATCGACAAAACTTCCAGTATCGAGGGAGCAGACAATCAAACAAAGTGGAAGGAGCAACCTTCCAAGAAGATCTCATGGGTTGCGATTGTCAAGATTCTCAGAGATAGAAGGTCTCTAGGAGCAGTATGCCTTCTTTGAGGACACCATGTCAAATAGCATAAGGACTTACTTACATGAGATAGGGAGAAAAATCAACATAAGGGCTTGTTTGCATGACAAAGGGAGAAATAGTGGCCAAAGGACTTGCCTATGTGACAGAGGAAGTAAGAGGGAGTTGGCCTCTAAGATTGAAATGAATTATTCTGACCCAATACAACATTCCTTAGGATTGGAGATTCACATTGGTGGATCTCACAATGTATATGAAATTGATAGATCCTTGATGTACCTGGTTAACACAAGGCCTGATATTTTCTTTGCAATGAACACCCTAAGATAATACATGGTCAATCTAAGGAAAATAAATTGGGTTGCAAAAAAGTGTGGTTGAATTACCTACGTGGTACAATTATATATGGTTTGATATATATCTCATGTGATCAAGTAAGGTTGTAGGAATATACATATTCAAATTGAGAAGGGAGTGCTAAGGAAAAAAAAAAGCACCTTGAGGTTGTTGCTTCAACTTGGGGTCAACTATGATATCTTGGTTTAGTAGGAAGAAGGTTTTTGCCACACTCAGGACAACAAAAACATAGTATATTGAAAATAGTGTTTCAAAACATGAAGTAGTGTGGCTTTAGAAGCTTCTTGCAAGACTATTTGTTAAATTTAGATTAACATGTTCTTTTCATAGGATAGTTACTTCAATTATCCATATAGCCCAATTTCAATTCAATTTGTTTCCATTATAAATCCCATGAGACATTATTATATTAGCAGTAACTAAAGAAATAACATAGGAGATAAATGTAGGAGACAAGTCAAAACAAGAGAACACATGAAATTGGCTCAAGCCAGAGAAAAACCCCAAGATAGGGAAACCCTTGATCAATATTCTTATTATCAATTTATCAAATGTCCAACAAAGAGAGATAAAAGTACAATAATTTAAAGTAAAAATAGACTTTCCAATTTTATCTAACATCACAACCTTTAGAAAAATCGGTGGAACACACAAAAATTGAAATCCAAGCATGGATTGGAGACATACTACTGAAGAGGGTTGATTTGGTTAGGGCTGATTGCGAATCACTGATGTCCCTTCTAACTGCATCATAAATCCTCCTATTAATTGCAAATTTTCTTGACAAGAAAGGTGCTTCCATTAGCTGGCCCTTAGGCCTAAACTATGACCAAATTCACTTCAGAACTGTGGCTCATCTTGAAGCACCAATCTTCCAAAAGGTTGTAGCCTTCCTCCCTTAGTCTCTAAATGAACTTAAAAAAAGATACAAAATCAAGACACCATGTATACCCTCCTAGGACACATTACATATCACCGATATGTCACACAAAGAGTTATGACCACTGTTCCAAGGGATACACCCTTTGTCCATGTTGCAGTGTATTCCTTATGCTTAATGTTTAGAGAGAATACCCAATACTAGGCCTCTCGACCCTCCAACAAGTGACTCCAATCTTGATGTAGCTACAACAAGCTATGCAACCCAGAAAAAAAGTTAAATAAAACTTAAAACAAGCATAGAATTTCCTACACTTACCTAAAAAATATTGGCCCTAGTCCTCTAAGAGATCCATACCAAAACTATCAAGGGAAATCCTCCTCAAACTCGTCTTTCTAATTTGCCTCAATCCTACGTCATTTCATAGGTAGATATGTAGACGTGATTTGATTGTTGGAAATCTCAAATGAGGTTGGAGGATACCTCTATATATACAAATTGGTGAGGGTTAAGAGACATGACGTTTGGTCTTATGTGGAGGTGAGGCCGACCTTGATAATTTTCATATGAGTGGGAATAAATTAAAAAACCCATTTCTTCTTATCAAAATTTTATGATCTTGAGCCCGATTTTGTTCCTCTCAAAAAGAGGAATTCAATGCCATACTTTTCTTCTTCAAAAGACCTGCTCAAAGTGGAATTTGGCCCTAGTTGTAAATTTTAACACTCCCTCTCAACTAGGGATAATTCCACCTACTAATCCATCAATCATCATGCCATCCTGTCATCATGTACCATCTATACATATCATCTCAACTCTATTGAACATTGATATAGATAATGAGGAAGAATTAATCGAGAGTGAGTCACAAGACATTTCCACTCTCCATTGACAAAAGTCAATCCACATAACCAGGGGTCGAACCCCAGACTGGCTTGATCCCAAGTGATCAATTTGTTGAATATCATGCATCCTGGACATAGGGAGTACAAAAGTACATGATGCGTCCATCAGTAGTGCTATGGTCCCTATCCACTTTTCGCAGCTCATTGGAAAAATGAGAAGTACTTCACATGTGTACCAAACAACATGGGTAGGATGATGCTGGGGAAACAACATGGAAAGAATAAATCACATTCTTCTCAGAAATGTACGTAGGAAAAGGACGTGTTATCACAAAATTGATTTCTGATAAGCTGCTAATCAGGCAATCTCATGCAACTATTTCAAACCAATCTTGTGATTGAGGCTTAGCCTCCTCAATCTGAGAGAGCTCTCTCAAGGGTTAATGATATGGAATAAATATATAGATGGCTAACTCTATTTAGGAAATAAACTGGTTATGATGAATGTAGGTTGAAAATAATATCAGCATGTAGACATTGGGCTTATGGAGTCAAAAATTTCAGTGATTCATTGAGTTTACTTGACATGGAAGTTGAGGAAGGTTAGAGTTTTTAGTAATAGGACATACACACATGAAACATGAAAATACACAATCAATTCACTTATAAAGGAAGTCAGAGCATCACATGGATGAATTATGAGTAATATAAATGAAAAAAACTACAAGTGGTACACATAAAAGGTATAGATAGAATAGGTAAGCACTAAAAACTCCTTCAGAATCTCAAGTTGGTCAAGTAACAAATCTCTGTATTGCTGAAACAGTCGATTTACAATAAGCTGCAATTTTGCCAAAAATCCCCAACCCTCGGCAAATTCGACTCTATGGCCTTTAACAGAGTTGTTACATCATGAGATGATCTACCTCCAGGCTATATACATCAAATTTTTTCCAAATGACACCTTGCATAACCATAATACATCAACTTTAATGACGAACAGACACCTATCCTACTTGACAATCCTATTCCTAATAAGACTCAAACTACTCATTATTGCCTTTAACAACCTTATCTACTAAAGAAATTACATTCTTTGACAAGCATACTTTCACATGGTTGAATTGAGATGATGGGATTCATCACTTTATGACCACTTAACTGACCTCCTCAAAACTAGGAAACAAGACTCTGTTTTTTAGGCAAATGGTCTTCTTCTTCCTCGAATACTTTGGTTGTCATTTTATCTTCAATTCGTGGTCCTCCAGTGCTGAATAAATTCTTGTCATGGTATTTAACCTTTTAATAATCTCCAAATATACAAAGGTGCTCCAAAACCTGCTAAAAAGGCTAAAAAACAGTGCGCTACGAAAGTAAGACAGTTTCGTAGTGCACTTTCGTAGCGCTGCCAAACATGCCTTTTAACCTCAAATATCTTAATTTTTTCCTTTGGAATAAGGTTCATCATCATAAAATACATATCCCACACCAATTCCACCTCTTCATAGCATTCAAAACTGGTCAAAAAGTCAAAAGAGCAGCGATAGTAGTTTTGTAGCGTTTTGCTACCCTTCAAGCCCAGAGGTGCTACGAAACTATTGAAAAGTGCTGAAAATGAAGATTTTTTTGTATAATTTTGAAATATGAAACCTGTAAGTGCCAAAAAATTGTATCTAACATGTCATTAGCCTCCATCAACCATAAACCAACTCACCTTATGCTCCTTGAGGCATTTCTTCCTCATTTACAATTGGTTCTTCAATCACTGTCATTTTAAGCCCTTTTTTCTCTAATTATTCATGAATCAGTTAAAGTTGCTCTTGAAGGTCCTTAACCTAGTCTTTAAGTCTTCTATTGGTAGCATTTAGATTTGCGTTCATCCTCCTGAGATTTTTGGCCTCTTTCCTTGCTGGAATTCTCCATTTGACAATCTGATGTGTATTATCCAAAGTTTTAGAAACAATGTCAACCTGTTCTTCCCAAAATTCCTTCATCTTTTCAAATTGATTTTTCTCAACACTGTGTTTCCTTGCTTCTTTTTTCATGACAACAATTTCATGATTGGAAAATTTCAATTTCTCTTCAAGGAGCTGCAACTCTGGTTTTTCTATCACCTTCTCTTTTCCCTTTTTTGATTTGCTGACTGTATCCTTCTCTGTAGGTGATGAGAGGTCAATAATCTCTTGAGGTAGTTGAGCTATCTCAATAGGTTTTTGAACTTCTTTTTTTCTCTCTAATAGTTTCCTAGCATGCCTTGTCATAGGCTTTCTTTCTTGGAACATGAAAGCTACATCTTCTCCCTCAAAATCTAATTTCTTTGCAAATTTAGCCTTCTTTAACTTCTTCCCACCTTCCTCTATGAATTCAACTTGGAAAATAGGTGTCTCTTCTATGTCAATGGCATGTAAAATATCCTCTAGATTTCCCTTAGCTTCTGCTCTATCTTCTACAGCCACTATCTTCTCTTCCAAAACCAATGTTTAGCTTCTAGTCATCCTTTTGGTCCCTTGTTTTCTAACAGTTTGTTTATGTTTTGTAGGTTTGACCACCTTTGACTTCTATTTTGCAGGTGGGGCATTTGGTGTGTCAAGAATTTGCATTTTCTCTGGCTCCTTCATATTTTGCTTACTTTGTTATCCTCTTGCAGGTTCATTTGGTTTTGCTACCAATGGTTGGCTTTGTTTTGCTACTAGTGGTGATAGAATTTTCCTAGGTTTAGGAGTTTTTGAAGGAGATAGAGAATCCAACTCAAAACCACTGACAAAAAATAATGAGGACCAATCTCTGCCTAACCTTTGAAGTTCATACAAAACCAATAATTTCATTAGGCCATGATGAAATAATGATGTATCACTCCCCTCAGACTTTTCTTGGACCTTATCAACCATCTTTGATAGACTTCTATGCAGATAGAAAGGTAAATCAAGGGAAATCTTACCAGTTAGGTGCATAAGTAATTTGAAATGATATGAGTAGACTATGTGATATCTACCTTCACAAGTAAAGTACTTTTGGATGATGAGCAACAATTTTGAATAGTTTTCTTTAATGTAGCTTCTTGGAACAACATTTGTGAGATCCATCTCAGTGTGCTCAGGCTTCATGAATTCTTTGCATTGCTCCATGTTAAACTTGAAACCTTTTAACCATTTCTCTTGACCTCTTGGAATCTCTGTAGTAGTAGCAATAAACTCTGGTGTGATGGAAAAATTGAGCATTCCCAATTTAGTGGTTGTTCCACTGAAATTCAAAGCAAACTCCTTGGATACCTATGTATGACAGTCTTGCAATTTCTCACAAAACTGTAGGAAACCTGCTCTTCTGAAGGCTTCCATTACTGCTGGATCTTCATTGATCACTTTCATGTCTGCAGGTTCATATCTCAGACATTTTCCACCCTTGTGTATTTTTCTTTTCTCTGCCATAGTTTCTCTACGAATTTCTCAGCCTTGCTTGATGATGTTCAACCTCGCTTGATGAGTTTGAAAGCTCGCTTGATGATGTTCAAAGGAAACCTTTGAAGAAACCAGCCCGAACTTTGTCTTAGTACAATAGCTCTCCAGAGCTCAAATATTACGCAAGGAGGAAAAAGAAATGAGAATGACTGAATCAGGAAAGGATTTGAAGTTTAAATGTCTTCTCACGACTCAATGATGACTTATAGATTACCTAAACTGACCATGATGTCTGCATGTACCTTGATTTTATCCCTCCATGACTCGAAAGCATCTAACTTATCCTTTTCCAAATGATTTCTGACACCTAACAGCTAGGCTGACAAGATAGGCAGGAAACCGCACTTTTGTAGCACCTTTGGTGTTAATTTGACTGTTTTCGCTACGAAACTATCAGCAGTCTCGTAGCGAAAAGTGACTTTTTGCAGTGCATTATGCTACAAAACTGTGGTTTCTTGGCTTATTTGGCACTTTCGGTACAAAATCTTTGGAAAATGAAATAAATCAGAGAATGATGAATGGTGTGACATGAAGGAGTTTGAACATGGGTGGGTTTAGACCTTAGGGTAAACTTAAACCATAAAAATTTAATATTTACCTTGACCAAACTTAAAAATGAATCCTACAACCCTATTTTGACACATTAACTTATTTAACCTTGTCAAAATGATGTTTCAATTTTTTGGGTGATAATAGGATTAACCATATCCTATAGTCACATGTCACAACCATCGTAGGGAAAGGATAAACCACATCCTACGCGCATTCAAATCACCGAGAGTAGGAAAAGGATGACCAATGTCGTACATGCATGCCAACCAACAATAATAGGAAGGATCCTACACATGGGTAAAGGATGAACCACGTACCATTGACATGTCAACCATCAATCATAGGGAGGATCCTACATGTGGGGAAAGGATGAACTATGTCCCATCGACATGTCCACATGTGACAACAAGAAGATGCCTCTATGCATCTCTCACTAGGGTATTCGCAGGAGAAGGTGAATCACTCATCCTGCTCATATGCCATAGGATAATATGAACCACTCATCCTATGATTATCTTTCAATCATAGGGGAAGGTGTACCACTCACCCTACATACATGACAACCTCCATAGGGGAAGGTGAACCACTCACCCTACATACATGACAACCGCCATAGGGGAAGGTGAACCACTCACCCTATGTGTCATATATCATGATTCATCATCACAGGGGAAGGTGAACCACTCACCCTGTACCTCATGTACCTATAGGGGAAGGTGAACCAATCACCCTGTACCAATCAC